>JAWZYV010003326.1:0-435000 GCA_038373885.1 Cheiracanthium punctorium | reverse complement strand
GTTTATAACATATATACCCAATTTGAGCTCAATCGAATCTATCGTTTAAACGCTAGCGCACTTTCAAGAAATCCCCCCCATAGGCCATCATGTAAAAGAAATCTTTGTCGTAGCCCTGTAGAAAAACTATAAGTCCTATACACACCCAAATCAATACCGGTCTTGCGACGGTGGTTTATGACATATATATCCAATTTGAGCTCAATCGAATGCTCCGTTCAGGAGCTATCGTGTTCACTCACATACACACAAACACACATACACACACACACACATACATACATACATCTCGTAAAAATAGCAAAAATGGATTCAGAAGCCCTCAAAACGTGTAAAAATACCAAAATCTCGAAGTCGAATTTTTTCATGATTACAATACTTTCCTTACATGGTACATGTTCGGAAAGTAAAAATGAGTAAAATTCAGAAAAAAAACCGTGAATAAAATCCAAATGTAAGAACTGCATTAATCAATAGTTTAACGTGCGCACATAGAAGTGAACAAGCGAAAAAAATGCTGAGGTGCACTTATAAGATAAACCAATTAAAACTTCTTTTTTTTTTGGGGGGGGGGGAGAGAGGAATAATCTGAAATTGAAAGCTGTTTCAGGGTGATTGAATTTCACATAATGTTGAAAAGAGTTGATCATTTACGTTGGTCTCCTCAAATTCTCAATGTAAAACGTCTATAGCGTACTCGGCTCAAGTGCATATCGTCATCATCATCATCATCAGGTGTCTCATTGGTTCCGGGTGTCGGATTGATCGTTATTACTTTCCGAACATGTACCATGTAAGGAAAGTATTGTAATCATGAAAAAATTCGACTTCGAGATTTGGGTGTATGGACACGTTTTGAGGTCTTCTGAATTCATTTATGCTATTTTTACGAGATGTATGTATGTATGTGTGTGTGTGTGTGTGTGAGTGAGTGAACACGATAGCTCCTAAACGAGGCATTCGATTGAGCTCAAATTGGGTATATATGTTATAAACCACCGTCGCAAGACCGGTATTGATTTTGGTGTGTGTAGGACTTATAGTTTTCCTACAGGGCTACGAAAAATGTTTCTTTTACAATATAGCCTATATGGGGGGGGAAATTCTTAAAGTGCGCTAGCGTTTAAACAGTCCATTCGATTGAGCTCCAATTGGGTATATATGCTATAAACCACCATTTTAAGACCGGTATTGATTTTTATGTGTATAGGACTTATAGTTTTTCTACAGGGCTACGACAGAGATTTCTTTTACATTATGGCCAATGGGGGGTAAATTCTGGAAAGTGCGGAAGCGTTTAAACGGTGCATTCGATTGAGCTTCAGATTGGTATATATGTTTGAATTATTCATCGAATAAAATTTATTTAAATGCTGGGTCATGATCTTAATCGTAAGTGTTCGTAAAGTTGAGTGGAGTCACTCCAGAATTTTTTTATTGCAATTCTGTTATGGAAGTTTGGGAATTGTATTGATTGTGTGTATTAGGAATTGTTTTGATTGAATTATCCTAACGCATTCACGCAAATATGAGTCACCTTTGACTGGCTTTCACTTCGCTCTAAAAGCTAATTGAAATTTAACTAATCTCCAAAGATTACCCGACCGGATAAAACCGGCACTCACTCCCGAGGTAACCGGAAAGCAGTGCAATTGGGCCGTCTCGTTCTGTTCATAAAGATTTTTACCGGAATGAGCGGCTCACCGTATAAAAAAACCGACCGAAGTAAGCGGCGATCACTGTAATTAAGTTATGAGTCGTTGGTTGAGCCAGGCTAAAATCAAATTGTTATGATGAGTATTTCAAAAATATGTGACTCATTTCAGGCGGAACCTTTGATTCAAGAAGGACACGAGGAGTTCATCCACCACATGCTGCTGTACGAATGCGTGGGAGGAACCGATGAAGAATATCAGGAACATATAGATTACCAAGGGCACGTTTGCTATCACCCAAACATGCCTGATGCTATGAAAAAATGTGATGGTGTGACCGTTGGATGGGCAATTGGAGGAAGAGTGAGCAATTTACTAAATATCACTCAACAATCCCTAGTAGCAATCCTTAATCGGATTTTACACGGCCTATCATCCGTGCCTCAGATAGTCAAGGTCTTATCATTACTGATCATCCTTAATTTTTTCGCATATTCATCATTCCCGATGATCGAATCTTTACGCGGCGATATGATCGATGCGATAATATTTGCCTATGGTAAAGCAGACAAACCGCTCCACATTGGCACTTTCTCCCAAGTTCCAAAGCAGTTCCTCATATTTATTCCCTCATAATTGCGCGAAGACTGCTGATTGGCTGAGCCATCAAGCGGAAAGAGGTGGCTTACAGCAGATTACACAAGGTCATTCATTCTTTACTCGGTCCTAAAAGCCGACAGACATACGTACTAGTCTTTTCGCGTCTGAAAATTTCTTTGACCTTAATTTTGGCGTATTAACAGCTACTTTTATGAGATTTTTTACTGTTCTTAGTGCAGATTTTAACGGATTAAAGACCAGTTAGAGGAATAACATTAATCATTGTAAGAATGATAAATATATGGATTTTGTATAATTATTTTCATTTTGCATCATTCTCTCTCTCTCTCACTCCTTTTTAATAGTAATAGATTTTTTTTATTAAGGTCAGGATTACTGAATTTTTTTTTTTTTTATTTTTTACAAATTTAACACGAACTATATGCATGATCTCTTTAAAAAACTAACAGTAATCATAATCCACATCAATTCTAATAATCAATTAAAAGTAGCTGTGTACCCGTCTAATGTCTGTTAGTGAATTTATTCAGAATTTCCGTTTCCATGAGCACCGAATAGAAACGGATTTTAAAATTAAGATTCCTTTACAAGTAATACACAGTTTAAATCTCACTAATTTTATTTAAAACTACCCCCCCCCCCCCCAAAAAAATTAAATATATAAAACAAATGCATGCACGTATGGAAATATGAATTAACTGAAATATTTAAAGAAATAAACAAGCCAACATACAAAGCTACTTTTTTCCCAAATTTTCATCGATTGCGCAGTTTCAACAAATATCATAGGTTCCACATCGTAAGTTGTAGGCGGTTTTCTCTTCCGAGCTAAGGAAGTCAGTAATTGTTTCGGCTTCACTTCCAATGATCCCCCGTGCCGATGATCCATTCTCACTGTCGCCGAGCGGACCTACGGAAACAAGCTGCGCTTCTTATAAAATTGGAACTGCTGGCCGTTTGCTTCTAGGGATAGCTCTAGGATCTCCTAAAATAAAATTATTTAAACTTAATATACTTTAACCCTAATTGCGCAGTTTCAACAAATATCATAGGTTCCACATCGTAAGTTGTAGGCGGTTTTCTCTTCCGAGCTAAGGAAGTCAGTAATTGTTTCGGCTTCACTTCCAATGATCCCCCGTGCCGATGATCCATTCTCACTGTCGCCGAGCGGACCTACGGAAACAAGCTGCGCTTCTTATAAAATTGGAACTGATGGCCGTTTGCTTCTAGGGATAGCTCTAGGATCTCCTAAAATAAAATTATTTAAACTTAATATACTTTAACCCTAATTGCGCAGTTTCAACAAATATCATAGGTTCCACATCGTAAGTTGTAGGCGATTTTCTCTTCCGAGCTAAGGAAGTCAGTAATTGTTTCGGCTTCACTTCCAATGATCCCCCGTGCCGATGATCCATTCTCACTGTCGCCGAGCGGACCTACGGAAACAAGCTGCGCTTCTTATAAAATTGGAACTGATGGCCGTTTGCTTCTAGGGATAGCTCTAGGATCTCCTAAAATAAAATTATTTAAACTTAATATACTTTAACCCTAATTGCGCAGTTTCAACAAATATCATAGGTTCCACATCGTAAGTTGTAGGCGGTTTTCTCTTCCGAGCTAAGGAAGTCAGTAATTGTTTCGGCTTCACTTCCAATCATCCCCCGTGCCGATGATCCATTCTCACTGTCGCCGAGCGGACCTACGGAAACAAGCTGCGCTTCTTATAAAATTGGAACTGATGGCCGTTTGCTTCTAGGGATAGCTCTAGGATCTCCTAAAATAAAATTATTTAAACTTAATATACTTTAACCCATTTGTGCCTAGTGTACCTTTTTGGGGACGGCATTTTCGCTACCGGTCAAAAGCATTTTTTTCCCCTAGCCTTTATTCACGAGTATTGACCCTCAACTCCACGAAATATTTTAACGTGACCCAATAGGATGTTAACATTTTAAATTTCATACATAATGATTTTAACAGAAATCATCCCTTGTGCAACAAGTGATAAGTGCAACAAGTTGATAAGTGCAACAAGTTGACATCAGTAATTTATCTGTTATTGCTGGTTTTAAAAAAATCGATGAAAGTCGCAAAAGTATCTGGGCACAAATGGGTTATATAATGTATTGAATAGAAAGGATGAACTCAGCAATTTGATTGGATTTTGCTCTCTCCAAAATGTATGGGTTTGTTGCTATTTTGAAAATAAATAAATAAATAGATAAAAATGATACTGTATCTAAAAAAAGTAATTAATTATATTCCATAAAGGATAACAACTCTGAAAAAAAATATTTTATGGGTGGGAAATGCAAAACAAAAGGGATTAAACGCCAAGGTAAATCAAGGAGGAGTCGATGTCAGAAGATCAAGATAGGCCATACTGTGCCAAACGACATTTAGAGAATTAACGTATGAATAGAATCCACAAAATGTCGTATTCTTTTGTGATTTTCACTAATCATCAGTTACTCGTTGAAATACTTATCAAATTTCTGAACTTTGCTTCATGAATAAATAATAAAATATCAGCTGAAAGTTTGTTTTATTATAACGCACGCAGATTTTGTGAAACGTGCTTGTTCTGTAAAAAACATTGATAGTAAATATTATTTAAGCATATGATTCGTTCCTATTTAACAAATGAGCACGGTTATGCACAATGTATATGATTATGATTTGCATACTATTTCTTTATCTGTCTTACAAATTTAGACCATCTTTTTCGAATCAATCTAAAAAAAAAAGCACCCTATAAAACTCTTTGAAAGAATGAGAAATTTAAAATACTTTAAAGCCACCTAGTTATTTGAGCATAAAATTTTGGGATACAATTTCATTAATGTAATCAAACTGCAATTATATTTTTAAAATCGTAGATTCCTCGGGTAATAATTCAATAGTCCTTTCACAAAACACATAATTTAATGGCAGAATTAATGATTTTAATGCTTTACGTTTTTGTTCAATAACAATCTATCAGCTGTGAAAGTAAGAGAGAACAAATTTAAATATAGGCAAGTAAGCTTGTGGGAGTTGCATGTAATAATGTTTTTTTTTCTTTCTGATCATTGTAGGACTTAGTGTTTCCGGATCACGTAGGCCTGCCATTAGAACCAGCTCCAGGAAGGTATTATATGTTTGAGATGCATTATGACAATCCTATGGCTCGTGAAGGTAAATTTTAAGATCTTACTCTGTTGAAAGTTTTAACTAATTCATTATGCCTGCCAGATCGCCAGATCTCTCTCCCATCGAGCATGTCTGGGATAGGATGGGAAGGCGATTGCATCTGGCACGGACTGTTGATGACCTCGTTCGACAATTGGAGCGAATTTGGCATGAAATACCGCAGGAGACCATCCGGGAGCTTTATCGGTCTATGCCACGCCGTGTGGCAGCTTGTACCCAGGCTAGCGGCGGGTCAACACCTTATTGAACTTGTTACTGTAACTCTGAAATAAATTATTCAATTGTTCTGAAATTTTAATCATTCATTATTCTGTACTTTGTCTTCCTATCCACCAATTTTCGTCTCAATCGGACACCTCCTTCTTGGTGCGTCGATTTATTTGTTATAGAGTGTAGATCTAATTTTGAGTAAATATGAGAATAAATAAGAAGATTTTTTTAAAAACATGCATCACTACCTACTCTTTTGTTTTTCTCGTGCCCCTCCTGCAAACGCTCTGCGCCGTCCTTGGGGGCCGCGCCCCACAGGTTGAAAAACACTGCTTTAAACGAAAAAGCTGCTATAAGCATCTACATGCTAATTGCATTATGCTTAAAATGAATGAATGCCTGTAAGCTGCTATATATCGTGATGCTGTAGAATTCTTTTGAGACATCCAGTAAAAGAATTAAAAATTTTACATACCCCTAAATGAACGAATAAATGAAACACCGATTTAAAGCAGCCAAAGTAACTCGTAATGAATTTTTCCAGAATTTTTTAATAAAATTGTCAAAAAAAAAACCGAGGTGTACAACGTTTTCATAGTAAGATTTACGTAAGTGTACATACATAGCACAGATATTTGATTGAATTCAGTTATAAAATCCTCCTGTATGAATTTGGCTCCTTTGTAAATGTAAATTTACAAGAACTATTTCTTCCTCAGGTATAATTGATCATTCCGGACTGCGAATATATTACACCCCTGATCTGCGACAGTACGATTCTGGTTGTCTCATGCTCGGAGCAGCTGTATCACCTAGGGTATTCGTTCCGCCAGGACAGGCAAATTATGAAGTCACTGGTCATAGTAATCCTGAATGTCTAGATCCTGTAAGTATGTGTACTGCATAAAGCATTTCAAGTGAACTGCTCCAAAATCATTAAAACTTAAAGCCATATAAAACAATTTAATGCATCACAGCTTCAGTAAAATTCCGAAAACACAATAAATTGTGATATAATAATGCTTGATTTTGCAGTCATCGATATTTTTTAGCGATCAATAGAGATTGTTTTGAACGACACGACGGTAAATATTCTGCAAGAGTGACGCCAAAACTTGGCATTAATGTCCTTATTCACAAAACATTAAACCCGTAAGTTAACCAGTAGAGTAAATTGCATAAAAAAAATAAGGGGAGAAATGATATTCATTACGCCAAATGCAAGGGTTGACATGACATCTGATCAATGTAATTTCCACTTTGTCTCTAGTGAAAAAGCTTAATCTCCAGTTATTCAACCGTCTCTATACAAATCTGTCTCTAGTTTATCCGTTTATGACTCGCGAAGTCATGCCGTTTGGCAAATATCGCTGTAGGCTCTTTAGTTTACCTCCGATTTAAAATATAAAATAAGAATAATCACCATAGTGTATTTTCCATCAAATTTGAAAATATAGTGAAATGAAATTAAAATAATAATAAAGTGCATTTTACACCATATAGAAAAATTGCATTAGACTTAATAACAGACGTAATGTCTAGATAATTTAGTCGAAATTAGAGAATCACGCGTTTTCAGTGAAATTAAACGCATTACCATCTTTACAGATTATACAAGAGGACTCTCGTTAATAACCTTTTCAGACCTGACAAAAATCTCAAACCTCAAATTAAACATCGATATCAGAATTGCGTTTAAAAAACCTATTAGATTTAAAAACGAAGGAAAGTAGAAATAGCTTTTTGAAATATTTTTTTCAAATATAAAGCCGAATTCCCAATTTCTGTTGCAGCGGTAAAAAGTTGTTATCAGCCATAAACGAAGATTGTCAAGAAACTTTTAAAGATATAGGCTGTTCTTTTCAGCTAAATGAATTTTGAAAAAAAAATATTCACAGATTCAACTTAAGAATATTTCAATAACATTCAAATATTCTTTTGTGTAACGGCAAACAAAAAAATAAAATGCGTGCGTCAGTGTGCAGAATTTACACATTCAAAGGATTTAAATTTTTTTTTATCAAAATTAAAGCGTCTGAGGATGTGTACGTCAGTTCAGAACTAGTTTAAAATAGGTTCGTTTAATTTCCGAAACCCGGTACTAATAATGCAGCCTTATTATTGCTTATAAGTTTATACCATTCATATTTACAAGAAGTTTTCTTATTGTAAATCAGAATTTTGAACAAAATTTTATTATGTAATATTTGAGCTTAAATTATATGTGGGAAAGATAGAAATATGTTTTCGAACTTACTTGCTAACAAGACAATTCAATTCAAGTAATTTAAGCAGTAAAACAAAATCTGATATGGACATCGTATGACTTCTTTTTTATGGCTATTAAATATACAATTTTTTGATGCACTTCAATGAAACTTTTTCATTTGAAAATAGGATATAATTATTTAATAATATTAAAACTTAGTAACCCCTTCCTCACCATATAGAAAATATCACCAATGTGGGTTAAGTTTTGAAAAAGCTTGCTATTTATCTTTAAACTTCACTATACGTTTCGCCAAAACTTAAATTTTGACGACTTTTATTACTTAGATCCTTTCTCTGTTTCTTCGGATTTTTACTCCCTTTGCGTCGTACTACTTGTAAGCAGTAAGAAACCAAAGCGACGACAAGAACGTACGTAAATTCAACCAATAAGATATCGTCAAAAATTGTTTATACAAAATGGCAAGTTACAGAAATATTCTTATGTCATTCTGAAAAAGGATCGCCCTAAATTGAATACGAAGTTTGAGCTGTCATATAAAATTAATTTTTGTATTTAATACATTAAATTTCTGGGAAAAGCTAATGTTATGTTTAGTCTTTTATTTAAGTCGAGTTTCCTAAACACTTTCCAGACGTTACCTATCCCGATTAGACCATCGTGGGATCCCAAAATTACAGGTATTTGGCCGTCTTCTCCGGAAAATACAAAGATAAATTAACTAAATTTTCTAAAATCTTATGCTGCTTAAATCCTCCAATCCTTTTCTTGTACTCAGTAATCCAGAAGGTCAAGTTTGAAAGAATCTAGTGTTTTACATGATCTCCATGTCAAAAGCAGGTATTCATTTGTATTAGCTCACTTTTACGGAGCCTAATTTTTCAGTAAATCGATTTCAACGCATTAGCATTGCATGTTAAACTTAACATAAGCTTTTCCCTTTGATTTTCATAAACAGATTCATCAGTTATGTTACTTAATGTAATTTCTCAGATGAACCACCTAAGACCTAAGAAATGGGAAATTATCGGACACTTTCACTATTTTATCGTATATTGATGATCGCTTGACGTCATTTTTAAATCATGAAGTCAGAACACATTCAAACGTGCACTAATGATTAGTCAGTTCGTATAAATACTAAGCGTAAATGGTGACGAGTAGGAAACAAACAGCAGTATTTCAGTAAACAATGAAAAACTTCCTGATTTCTAAAATAATTTGACTTTAATTAAATAAGTATTTTATATTTTAACAATAGTTAAGTAATTCAATAAATTTTTCGACCTAAATCTGTGTCCATATTTTTTTTAATCAAGCTATCTGTAGAGTAGAGAGTTTAAAGAAAAATTTGCGGGCGTCGAATAGGGGGGTACAAATAGGGAGGCGTCGGGCAAATGCTCGAACTGCTCATGTGGTAATAAGGCCCTGGACGTGACACCGATCGATTTTTTCCAGTGGGAGTATAGTAAAAGATGAAGCGTACCGACGTAAATCACGTAACCTAGACACACTTTGGGATAAGATTCAGGTGGTGTGCGTAGAAATCTCACTGTACACTTTTGTGGGAAGTAATCACAATCGTAATTTGTTCCCAGAAATGCATCGATTTTGAAGGAAACCATTTTGAACATTTACTTTAATCCCTATTTGGAACATTTGCTGCTGTTCTCGTGTCCATGGATAGACGGTTGCACTATTCATGGAAATAGGTGCCATTGTATCGGAAAGGGTTAGACTGCTGCTTGTTTGTCCCTAGTTTTGAACCCATTCTAAAGGGGAGAGGTGAGGGACACACCATCTGAAATCGGCACCCCAGAGGAGTATTTTTTGAGCCCGGAGGACACTGGAGCCACGACGGATTTTACGTGTACCAGCTTCCATTCGCGTACACATAGAGATATGAATACAAGGAGATGATAACATTAGCTATCCTCAGCATTATACGAGATGAAGTAACTGTGCTGGTCTAAGGGCAGAACCTTTTATTGGTTACTTTTTAAATAACAGTAAGATGCAAGATTTTACGGATTAAAAAGTAAAGATGCACAATTATGTGTTGCAATAGTTCTCAATACAAAATCTCAGCATTCTGCAGTTAAAAGTTTTACAGTTATGTCAAATACGTAATTTATTCTTGGCGCCAACTGGAGACATTACTTCTTTAAAATTGGAACTGTCACTATAGAATAACACAGCCAATGTGGCCAAAGCAATGTGGCGGATCGGTTACAGTTTCAGCTTCACTATCAAATAGCCCATGCCGTCTCTTTGTATTCATATCTCTATTACCGTACACGGTTCCACAGCAGTCCAGACGAGAGAGGAGTTCACCTTCCCAAGCACTGACCAAGCTTGCTTTTCTTTCAGCGTTCTCTTACGGGAATGGAGTTTAGTGACTAGACCACTGCTGGACTTTGTAACATTTAATTTAAAAAAATGCTCTAATTTTTAAAATTGCATTAACTTACCTTTACCAGAAATGTGATATGGTACGTTGGAAGATAAATTCTCTTTGACAGTTTAAAGTGCGTATTCATTTATCGGGTGATCCCTGTATTTAACCAAAAAGCTTCATTAAGCTTCCTTTCATTAGTATTTTTCTTGATTCAAAAGCAAAAACTAATTTATTTAGTAATCAATCTAACGCAAGTGTTTTAGGGTATTTAAAAAAAATAAGTGAATACTTAATGAGTGGTTGAAATGACCCTTAATGAAAGATCTAAAAAAAAAAAGGAAAAAGAAAGAAGTAAATTAAGATAAACTCTTTGAACTCTTCTTGATATTTTGGAATTTCAGCATTTTTGCTTAAAGTGGGTTAATTATTTTTCAGGAGATGCCAGAAGGTGGTATAAGAGTACTAGGAGTTCTTTTGCACGCACACTTATTAGGTAAGAACTGAAAGAAAATAATAAAGTGCATTTATAGATTCTTTTAATGTTAAAAAACTTGAAAGATTGAAAAAAAATCGAATTAATTCTTTGACTAAGCCACATTTTAATAAATACTGACTTTGAAGGAAGTGGGGGAGGTACTACAAAAATTTCGTTTTGATTAATCTATACGACAACTGCATCTACAATAAATGATCATATTTATAGAGTAATGTTTAAAAAAAAAATCTTTCATTTCCTTTCATGACTTGTAATTCATTTTAGATTTTTTTTTAAACAAGTGAAACAAAGACAAAAAAGAAATCAAGATATCTTATATTTGTGAAAGACTGGACAATGTAGTGTAGTGGCCGTATTAAAAAAAAAAAAAAAACCTAATAATAAACGCCCCACAAGTGGCTGAGCCCATAGCACACTGAACTGGGAGACGGAAGGTGCCTAGTTCAAACCCAGGTCGCCAGAACAAAAAATTCTTGTACTTAAAACTGAAAGCAATGATGTTTTCTAGTTTTTTTTTTTATCTTTCTACCATTCTACTAAATATCTTAAACGAAAATTGACAACTTAAAAATTTTTAAAATGAATATGCAGAAAGTAAAAAGTGATGAAACGATTTACAGTTTTTAATATAAAGAGTCAATATTTTCTTTCTGCTGAAAAACGAAATACATTACAAAATTTGGGAAAATATCTTGATTTACTTTACAATATTTATTTATGTACTAACTGAACAGAAAAGATGATATAGAGCATTTATAAAACCTAGCTTTTTATAAAAGTAAAGAATTCATAAAATTATAATTACACGATAAAAATATTTCGATCAACTGCAGAAGTATAAAAATAATTAATATATTATATATTGCTTAATAAGAGAAACTTAAGTTTGAGATTTACAGTTGGAAATCTAACTCTCCCCTCCCCCTACCATCTTGTTATTTTAAAGTTGTTAAAGGTATTAGTTTAAAAAATGCACTGATTGTACTACTAGGAGCAGTCTATTCCATGTGTTGGCAAGGCATAAGATAATCCACAAAAGGCTTCATGAAACAAATATTCCTTCCTGAACCAATCAGTGAAACTAAACACGTTTTATTCTTTTAAAGCGTCATCCATCAACTGTAATTAACTTTTGAATAAAGTGTGTACAATTGCTGAAAATTAAGAGCTATTTCAGTATTACATAGAAAATCTCTCTGAAACATCATTCTTTTTATAATTGCGATACTAACCTGCAAGATTTACCACAGTCTGGTCTCGTCTTAAAAAGCGTAAGGATAAGAGAGGAATCTGTGCCCTCTGCCATGTACAGGGTTATTCAAAACTTTATGTGAGAAATGTAAAATGTGACCGAGATGGTTCAAAATTATGTAGCAATGTGGGATGGGAAACGACGGGCACGTTTACATGTACAAAAATGCGGGGTAAATGCCGGAACTTTCGTTGCTTTCTACACTGCTTCCCCTACGTAGGGAAAAAAATGTGGAGTCAAGATTCATGGTCTAATGAAGGGTAAATGTATTAATGATCTCGCTTTCCCATGATGTATGGCGCGTTTTTCCCTATACTCTGCTTTTACCCTGGATTTTACATTTTCCCATGCAAACGGGCATGACGTCTTCGTTTACCTGTTATTAATCACTCTGGAAGAACTCTTTGAGAATTTGTCTAAAATCTCAATCGACTGTCATAAGCAATGAGCTTTTCTTCGACAGTTTCAACAATGACATGAAGTAGAATTTATAAACTACCCATTTTGGATAAGTGCTTTCTGTGAAAGATGCATTAGTTTTTGACATACGATGGTCGGAAAGTTCACTGTTACTTCAAAACTTCTTCCCAAGTGATTATTAAGAGGTAAATGACGACGACGTTTTCGACCTCGTCTTTGTCTGCCCTCAGCCTTTGCATTTCTGACATAAAGTTTTGAACCACCCTGTGTACTACTGTACCTCGATTATGCTAGAGTGACATATCTAATTCTAATTTCTATCTGTTTCTGCAGCTGAGATGAATCATTACAGAAATTTTGATAAATATTTATTTAGTTCTTCTGTACACGAAAACTAAGTTGACCGTACTTTTTATAATGAAATGCACCGAATGTCCAAAATTAAAACGGCCCTATTTTAAAGTTGCCTGCACGCTTAAACCCAAAGAGCGAAAAAAATAATACATTGGGGAGCGATCCGTTTCCATGGAAACCTGCCGGTATTTCTGCAAAAGTGCTCTTTAAATAGTCTATTTTTACTGAGAATTTCCTCCTGGCTTCGTCTTTTTTCTTAGAATTTCCTCTCCTCGCTTCCTCTTTTTTTCGGAGAATTCCCCAACTCGCTTATTGTTATATTTCGCTCCGCTCTTGTGATCGAATAACGCTCCTAAAGGAGAAGACCACTTTTGGAAACTGGGCCCAAAAATCGCTCCGACTGATCAGATTTCGTTCGTTTCGTTTAAGCGTGTTGAGAAAGTTATCAAATTTCATCTAGGACATAATGATGGTATCTGAATTTGTTGGAGCGAATAAAAAAACTAGTTCAAATATTCCCCATCAGGGGTCTACTTCCCTTATCCATAGCCTCCTTAGTCCCCAGACGTCAATCCATGCGACTTTTGGCTTGGGGAGAGTTTGAAACATTTGACAAGTCGTGATAATCCCACAATATGTTCGTAACATTTCCCAGAACACGCTGCAGTCAGCTGTGGAACATACTCTCTTAAGATACTACATGGTAGATGACAATGATGGCCGTCATACTGAACATGTTTTGTTGTAATAATATTTGTAAACTATCATAAATGCATGCTAAATGTGTAATTTATTTTAAAAAATGTACCTGTTGGTGAACATTTGAACTCATTTTTTATTTTGTATTCGCTTAAACAAATTCCCATACCTTCGTTATGTCCTATCAAAACTTCATAACTTTCTCAACAATGGTATCGTCTTTAGACAACTTTAAAATAGCGTCGTTCAATTTCGGACAACCTGTATTTGTTTCGTCATGTTTTATCAATATGTGATAATCCAAAACTCTCAGTATGTTTGAATTGAAAAGTGCTTTAGGTTTAGAAGGTTGATGGGCAATTTTTTAATTAGTATTTTATGTTTTACCACTTAGGTCGAGGATTAAAAGTGAGACATTTTCGAGGAGATGAAGAACTTCCACCTTTGGCTATAGAAAACAATTATGATTTCAACTACCAGGTAAATTAAATGTTTTTGTATATCTTAATTTTGATTCCTGAATCCTGGCAAACCCTGAGTGGATAATACTCTTTGATGACCTAATTTGTGATATTAGAACATCCGTAGGAAGATAAATTTTAACGAAGGTGATTTTACGAAAATTTATGCTACAACTCAATATCTCCTTACAGTAATCTTAGTTTATTAACGGAAACTTGGTTGGTCTTTGAAAACTAGATAAAAGGTTCAGCCGAAAGAGCTACTACCTGTTGAGACAATCTTCTGAATCTAAATTGAGATGAGGGAACGTCTAAATCGTACTTTCTAACAGGATAATAAGTTTAAATAACCCAATTGTGAATACATATGCAAGTAAAATTAAATTATGTATGCGTTTCTAGCTACACAAAACATCTCTTTTCTTCGGAGTCCGAACACTAATGAAGTCATTAATACTTGTCATTCACGAAAACTTTATTTCTGAAGAAGTACAAACCCTTGTTCACTGCTGGCCATAAAAATGCAGTACCAAGAAGTGCGAGAGATATCATATCAAAATTTATTTGGGAGATAAACCGTTGTAAAAAGATCAAATGATTGAAAATACGGCCTCTTGTGAAATGAGGAAGGTGATAAAATCAGTATTGAGTATTGCCGCCAATTGTTGACGATAAGCACTGCTACTCGGCTCAGCATTGAATGAAAGAGGCTTTGGATGTGTCGTTGTGGTATAGAAGTCCATACTGCCAGCACATATTGCCGAAGTTGATCGATTGCAGCAGCGAGGGATGAATCCCGACGAAGTCGTTCTGCAACATCGATCAGACTTTTTCGATGGGCGATAAGAGTGGGAGATTAAGGAAGCAACACAACAATGCAATCTGATGGACGACGAAGTATTAAACATTGAATGCCACATGTGGTTGCGCATTATCCTGTTGCCGATGGCAAGCTCTGGTGAAAAGAGAAGACAACGGGCCCCAATACATTATGCGCTGTATTGCGCTGGCTGGTCAGTGTACCTGCAGTGCATATTACGGGGATGCGAGAGTGGTATCCAATACCACACCAAACCATAATACCGGGTGCAGGAACAGTGTGGCGATGTACAATGCAGTATCTTCAGCACGGTGTCTCCAGACTCTGATCCGACTATCGTGGTGTTGCACCCTAGTAGCACAACTAATTCAAAAAACGTTCAAATTATGTTGGAAACACGTTCTATGACGTTAAAAAACGTGTTTTAAACGTCTTTTGGACTAATTGTGCTACTAGAGCAGGCAGAAGCAGGATTCGTCAGAAAAGACAATGTCGTTCCATACAGCTGTGCATGTGCGTCGTTCATCACGCCATTGCTGGTGCAAACGAGATTACATATCCGCATCACAGTTGCTTTGTTCCTTTTTACATAATCACCTATTTCTCTGAAGAATAATCTGCAATCCCCATACACCGTTATTCTTCCTCGATCGAACTCCGAAAAGCATTGAAAGACGCTCGACTCCTACGAGGCATACTGAAGCTGCTTACACAAAAGAAATGCAAGGAAAAACCTGCTGTGCTATTCTGAACCGTCCTTGTGTAAGCTACCCCTCCTAAAAGTTATCAATCTCGAATCATCCTGTGTATATATACAGGGTGTATCTGAAATACTTCAAACTTAAGGGGATGATAGTACTCATCAAGACGGACAAAAAATGCAATGGAACACGGGATCGAAATGACGTTTAAAGGGTGAAAATCAAGAAAAGCGTCTGGAAATGTTCAAACTGAGACAAGAAAGAAACACTCCAGAAAATTTTTTATTGCACAGAATCGGTACAACATAGCTCGTGATGTCCACAGCAAACAAAAATGTCACAACAATTGTTCAAAGTGTCGACCGCGGACATTATTACATGGAGTACATCGACAGAGGAACGACTGGCTGTCACGCACGAAGATTCCGGGAGTTGTATTTCCGCTGCAGCGGTCACAATACGCGCTACTACTACTTCTGGCGTTTCTACTGGCGTCACATAAATGAGGGATTTCATCTTTCCAGAGAAGAAGAGATTTCTGGGGAAGGGTTCAGGTCCGGCGAGCGTGGAGGCCAAGCAACAGGGATACCACGTCCAATCCACCTTGCCGGATAAACTCCATCAAGATGGTTAAGCACGTCCACAGAAAAATGAGGCGGAGAACCATCGTGCATGCACCAAATTTGTTCGGTACACCGGCTTGTGTAGCAGAACGAAAACCTGGTAGGATATTCCACAGGAAACTCAGGTAAGTTGGACCATTGAGACGGTCAGGCTCCAAGTACGCGACCACCTGGTTATCCACAAGAATACCGCACCAGATGTTGACACTGAACCGATGTTGCGCATTTCACGGGACAATCGTGTGAGGATTCTCTGTGGAGCAAATATGAGCATTGTGCATGTTAAACATGCCATCTCGGGTAAATCTAGCCTCATTTGGAACTAGCACTACGGAGGTAAAATGTGGATCATTCCTCATTGTATCCGTTACCCAGCGTACAAATTCCAGGATATTCACGTTCGTCAAGTGCTTGGACCTTCTGTATGTGAAAAGGGTGCATCCGGTCATTGCGTGCAGCTCTTCACACTGACAAGTGCGACAAGTGCGAGCCAGCTGAAACCGCTGGCTCACAGGTAGTCGGCAAGTCCGTAAACGACTGCAGCACTCGTTCTTCCGTTTCTGCAGTGCGCACACGGCGGTTTCGTCCTCTATCGCAGGACCTTGAATCGATAGACCCAGATTCCCGTAGGCATCGATGAATTCTTGCGAAAGTGCTATGATAAGGAGAACGCCCTCTCGAAAATATAGCTCTTTGATATAACCTCTGCAATAAGGGGCTATTTCCAGCAGCTTCGCCGTACACCTTATGCATATCAGACTTTTCGTTATTGGAATAGGCAGCCTTTCCTACTGAAAGCACAAACAAAATGTTTTCGCAATTCTATCTATCGTCGTTGGTGGTTCATGTAGTTACAACGCATGCTTCCTGAAAAATTGCGTTTATTGGTCTGTTTCGAAGAAGATGGGAAATTTGCATACGTGGATTCCTGTTATCTCTTTCTCACCGGATATGCACTACGTGAAAGGAAAACCAGCTTCGTGCTACTAACCAGTTCTGCAGAAAAGCAGCATCCGAGATTTCGATGCTTTTATTAGTTTTGCGATTTTTACCCTTTAAACGTCATTTGCAACCCCATGTTCCATTGCATTTTTTGTTCGTCTTGATGAGTACTATTACCCCTATAAGTTTGTTGAATCATTTCAGGTACACCCTGTATATAGACAGAGTGTTTCAAAATTAGAGGAAGAAAGTTCGAGGAGGGGTAGCATACACAAGGACGGTTCAGAATCCCACAGCGATGTGAGGTCGGACAAGTCGTCTTTCTGTACCTGTTAATAATCACTTTAGAAGAAGTGTTCGAATAATAGTTAGCTATCCGATCACGGTTTTTGAAAAACAAAAGCATCTTACACAGATTGTACTTAATTCGGAGTTTCTTTTTCATCTCATTGATGAAATTGTCGGAGGAGTGCCCATTGTTTATGGAACTTGGTTAAGAAATGAGACGCACACTTCAACATGCCTTTAACAGGTACTTTAACAGGCCTATGAAGACAACGTTTCCGTCCCCACATCCCTATGTGCTTCTGAACCGTCTTGGTGCAACGTACCTGTCCTAAAAATTTGTCAAGGTAATTTCGAATCATCCTGTATATACACATAAATATTTATAAAGATTTAAAACCGTATAAACTTGGTCGAGTCACTTTCGTCATTGTGCTACCATAATGAACATTAAATCAGGATTCTGAAAGAACGTTTTTCACAAAAGTCAGTAAGTTAAGCACATACATTCATATAAAATTTTCCATTAAATTTAAGATCACTCTAATGCTAGTAAATCTTGAAATTTTTATGCTACTGAACATAGATCAATTGAGTCAAGCATTTCATTTTACATACTTTAAATTTTTGTTTAAAGATCTCTTTTATATCTTATGCCTACCATTACTTTCTCTTCAGGAATACAGATACAAGGATGAAGTGGAGATCTTACCAGTAAGTACATAATCCGCTTTGTGCGTGTTATCTGACATTCTTCTGCATATAATGAGGGTTTAAGGTAAAGGAAAAAAGAAAACTTGAATTAGTAAATAAATGTTCCCTTTGATAGAATAGTGAAAGAAAGCCTGGAGCCAAGCACAACGTACTTTTCCCCTTCTTTTCTCGAAAAAGCATTTTTTCCTCATCATGTATTAGCGAATCGAATTTTTCCTTCTAGAAATAGAACAGGAGTTTGAATGTAGCTAAAAAAAAAAAAAAAAAAAAAAAAAAAACCCAAGAATGGAGATAACAATATCCAAGCTACATATTTTTGTGTAATTAAGATGCTATTTTTATCGGAGCACAATGCAAGTAAAAAAAAAACGGGCCGAACCATTTAATTTTTCACAAAAATATTAAAGGGGGTCTTTTTTTTATTAAGTATTTTCCTAAGCTTATATAGTTCGTTTCCCTTGGAGGAGTAATTATTGTTTGCTTATGGATAACGCTAGTTATTGTTACGTGTTAAAGTATTTGCATAATAACAACACTCTTACATAGCTGGGAGCTTTTCAGAAATTTAAATAATATAGTGAATAATGCAAAAGAACATTTTATTATTTGTAATGTGAAAAAAAGGACTTTTTTAAAGAAATATTTTTATAAGAATTAAGTAAAAATTCTATGAGAAAAATGAGAAACACTCCAATTATAATGCATCTTTCAGTTTATAAAAGATGTATCACTCATTAAAAAAAATCCTGTTTTAGCTTAGGCAAGATAACTGCAAATAGCAGGAACATAAATTAAAAGAAACCAGCGGTTAAAAAAGAAAGTTTAATACTATGCAGGATAAAAACTAATTTTAAATAACAGAAACGCTATTATGAACTACAGTGCAGTGGTGTAGTCCCTTCCCCCAAAAAAAAAGTGGGGGGACGCTCATTTTTAGAAGAAATTCAATGCATTCTCTAAAATGTACGCATCATTTTCATGCAAATGTAGCATATATATATATCTATATATATCATATATATTTAGGGGGCGGGAGGATAATATGTGGAGCACGGAAGCTTTGAAATCGAATTTTAAACTTGTTGTACTACCTTGCTCGTGCTCAAGTTTTTAGAAATAAATTGCCTGAAAATCAATCTGACTTTTCTCGCAAATTATATGTTGTGAATTTAAAGCATGCAATTTCTAGGCAGGATTTAAAAAGTTATAATTTAAAACAAAATTATTCACATTTACATGGTTAATTACTGTTCCATTTACATTAGTCTTCCCCCTTTTACTCTCTTTGACCGAAAGTGCGTTGTATGATGATGGATATATTTACATTGCGTAGTATTTACAAAAGATTTGTAAGTGAGTAATCTTAAGGTGCACTTAAGTGGTCCAAATCGTCCTTTTTGGTTTTCATTCCGATGTAGAATGACAAAGGAAAATTTACATTAAGTTAGAGTTTTTTAAAAACACGCAAAATCAGCGTTCCCCCTGAAAAAAAAGTGGGAGGACGGCGTCCCCCCTCAACTGGGGGGATATATCCCGATATCCCCCCCTGGCAACGCCTCTGCTCTTAGGTATGGCCGAAAATCACGTGTTATTGAAAAAATTGAATTTTAAACTTTTATCTTGAATAACTCAAACTTTGACATTCGAGTGAAAATTAAAAAAAAAAAAATTACTCATTAAATGGGTTTCATTTTACCTTGTTTTCACAGCTGAAAGTCAAACTAAGATAACGTAATCATACATAGTACAAAACGAAATTGAAAATTTCAATTCACGAGCCATTACATATATTTTTTAAATTTTTAACTCACGTGTTTCCTTTCAAAAGATCGTATTTTTTAAAATAAATAACACAGCAGTAAGCGGAAAAATTACAAATAAAAATTTTCTCATTAATCAGCTATCCAAAAGCGAGCTTTGAAAAGTTGCGGGCCAAACTTTTGGATGTTAAGTCGCGGGCCGTATAATTTGGATTTATATGGGATTTTGAATTGTTTGTATGGGTTCTGAAGTATTTCGCGGGTCGGATCAAAAGCACTGGCGATCCACATCCGGCCCGTGGGCCAGAGGTTGCCCAGATGTGATCTGAAGACATGCAATTAGTAATGAAGAGGTAGTTTTGTTGTTGTTGTTGCTTATGTCCTCTCACAACCGCCTGCGGTAGCAGACCCCCCCCCCCCCTCTCCAGAAAGAATCTGTCTTGAAGGAAAAAGGCAATATACTACGTTAAAAGCTATTAAGATGTTTACATTTAGATGTCATATTGAAATGCACTGAGGGATTAACAACACGAGATATATTATGCAGAATCAGTAAAATATATCGAGATTATTGGATTGTTTTATTATAATATATGTTTTTGTTTTAATTTTCTAGGGAGACCAGATCACTGTTGAGTGTACTTATGATTCCTCAGAAAGAGACCAAGCGACATTCGTGAGTACATTGAAATTATTATACAATTTTAGCAAATAGCACTTCATCTTGAAATTTTGTGATAAGTACATTATAGAAAGTAGTTTGTCTAGCAATGTCTGCGAGTACATCCATTTGTATATCTGTACAAAATGACTCATTATACACAGTCCAGTCACATTGATGTGACCACCTTTCAAAAGACAGAATGATCCACCTTTCTCATAGTGACCGTTCCAATACGTACAGGAAGAGAGTCAAATGGTGCCTTTAAGGTGTTCACTGGGATGTTGAACCATGCCGCAGCTAGCTTCGTTGGGTTACGCTGGCCCCCATCAGTGGCTTAGCGCAAAGCGTTCTCAACTGGGAGACGGAAGGTGCCTGATTCAAAACCTGATCGCAACCGCCGACCTAACCGTTCGGAGTTTACCATGGTTTCCTCCAAAACTTAGCGTAAGTACGGGTTAGGACCACTTGGAAAGAATCTCACGGAGGGCACCCCATCCCTGGGCCTACATCCATGTATAGATAATTGGCCGTAATCCCTCATCACAACCCATTAGGTTACGTGGTTGAAGATCTATGGAGTGAGCATCACGATATGGTGAAGGGTGTTTGCTTGTAGACGTTTCATGCCGTATGGAACATCAGTATATGTCCGATGGAGCATAAAACGTGATTCATAAAAGCCACTTGTCGACACTCAATGGACGTCCAGTTGCGGCACAGTCGTGCAAATTCCAGCCTTCTTCACAGATGAACAGCAGTCAGAATAGGTACATTAATGGGACGTCTGCTGCGGAGGACATGCGCAGTGACATTGGCTGAACCGCCATTGAGGAATCACTGTTCGTACCCCCCCCCCCGCCAGTTCATCTGGGCGGTCAGTTGCTAAACGGTCTCACGCCTATTTCCTGAAAGCATCTTCTTCGCAGCTGTCGTTCACCTCTGTCATCTACTGCCCGTGGTGTACCACATATGCCAAGTCACTGATTTTGGACAAGGTAATTTTGCTATGCACGTTACACTTTTACCACGGCGGCATACGAGCAGTTTAGAGACTTAGCCGATTTGGACTGTGCTCTCTCCCTTGGCAAGAAAGCCAATGATCATGCCCTTTTGGGCGTCGGATAAATCGCCGAGTTTCTGCATTACGCCAACAATTGCAATGTTCTCTGTTCGCATCGGATCTTTTCAAGAATAAGAAAAGGCATCACATACCTTTATTCCACTTCTGTATGCTTTTATCTTCTCTTAAGAGGGTCATCAGACTTTTCTACTAAACACAGCAAGCTTTATTACTCACACATTACATAAAAATATTATTGATAGATATCTATTTACATATTTACACTAGAAGTTTTAGATTGTTCGAAAAATACGTTGTTGTTGTTGTTGTTGTGTTGGAACATGTATATCGGATTTGCGTGCTTGGCTCGAAATCCGCTTATAAATCCACGTCAGAAGGACAATACTGCTGGGGTGCCTCCGTGGAGGGCCTTTCTAAGGGGTCCTAACCCGCATTTACGCTAAGTTTCGGAGAAAAACAATGGAAACTCCCAAACGGCTAAGTCGATGGACTCGCGATGGGACCCGAACCCGGGACCTTCACACTTCGCCCGTCTACCATTTCCAGTGACTTAACCACTGTGCCATGGTGAGGCAACATACGTCCGCGCTTTCTTCAGTCTATTTTGGTTCTGATCAATTCTCTCTTCATTTCAGTTCCACATGGAAATTGCCGCACAGTGGCGACAGTTTCCGTTTACCTCGGACACTCTTTATATACGCTCCACTGTAATGTGATGTAACATCCCTTCTGTGATTGGTTATTTCACGTTGACTTCAAAAGTAGATGGTGGTCACATTCATGTGACCAGACAGTGTATGTGCGACAAACTTCTAGAAAGCGTGGTTTACACATTCAAGAGAAAGCAGAATCAAAAAGTGATGTGGAGCCAGAAATATTATCTTCATGTACTTGTTAAAAATCAATTCAGCTGAGTTATTGAATCGTTTGTCTTATTTCTTAACTGAATTTCAAAAACGGAAGGCTTGCTTCCGATAGTATCTATAAAATGAAACATAATATCTGAACTATCCATTTGAATGAAGTGCTTTCTGTGAATGATAAATTAAGATTTCGTGTTACCATGGTCGAAAAGATAATTATTCCTTCACCACTACTTCTAAAGTAATAGGTGTTAATAACTAACAGTTGCATAAAGACGATGTGCATCTCCCACGTTGCTATGTGATTCTGTTTCTTTTTTGAGTAATCCACTTCTCCCAGGAGTCCCTCTATATACAAAAAACTACAGTCACTCTTACTTTTATCACTTTTACTCTTACTTACACTCATCTGCCTGTTTGTTTATATTTTGATGGTTAAGATGCATTATTTACATGCTTACATATTAACCTAGAAGGAAGCATACAAAAATAGTAACCACGGAAAAATATGTAAAACACTGAATGCAGGCTATTTAGCTATAGTAACTTACAAATTCTCCAATATTTGCTAATTGGAGTCTGTATCTGGATTCATCCTTGCCGTACCGTTCCGCTGTAGCTCACGGCTGTGAAACGTTGTCCTATCATTTTGGTTCTTACCAGACTAAGAGCTGCACTGCCCCATTTAATGGTTGGACGAATGAGATTTGTTGTTGGAACATTTATTTACAGATTTGAGTGCTTGTTTTCAAGAAACTGCTTATAAATTCTCGTCGAATAAAGTGGAAACCGAGACGAGTTTTACTAGCGCAGCTAGTAACTGCGTACAGTCGGAACCAGGGGTAACCCTAAGGTACGTGGCGTTTCTCTGCAAACTTAAAAAAAGGCGCTCCCCTTTTATGCTCAGATAAATTTTTTCTCAATTTTTGTGCTTGAAATAGTGCCCCTTCGGAGATGGATCCCTGATGCGATGTGTACCTTGCTCACCGTGTTGGGCCGCCCTTGGTCGGAACCCATGACCGCAATCTTAGGCGATTAATGTGGAGGAGGACAGGTCCGTAACCTCCAAGCAACCGGCCCCACCAATACGATTTAGAGTAAAAAAACGCAACTCGTTCTGTCATTGGGTAAATCTTGTGGTTGACAAAAGGAATATCTTTTCTTGCACAAGATATTCATTGCGAGTTCTGTGGTGTCATCCAGAAAGGGAGCTACCAGTAGGAATGCACCTTTTCTCATGCAGGCATTGGGCCTCACCGTGGCACAGTGGTTAAGTTACTGCAAATGGTAGACCGTCGAAGTGCAAAGGTCCCGGGTTCGGGTCCCACCGCGCGTCCGTCGACCTAACCGTTCGGAGTTTTCCGTGGCTTTCTCCGAAACTTAGCGTAAATACGGGTTAGGACCCCTTAGAAAGATCCCCACGGAGGACATACCCCTTGTGTTGTCCTACAGACGAGGATTTATAAGCGGGTTTCTAGCCAAGCGCACAAATCCAATAGACGTGTTCACAATAATAACAACAACAACAATCATGCAGCATTGCTTCCATAATCCATACTGTATTCGCTCTTCATTAACCCATTTGTGCCTGGATATTTTTGCGACTTTCTTCGATTTTTACTGATAACAGAAATAATAGATAAACTTCTGATGTCAACTTCTTGAACAAGGGATGATTTCTTTTAAAATCTTTATGCATAAAAATTGAAATATCAACATACTACTTGGTCATGTTAAAATATTTTGTAGAGTTGAGGCTCAAGACTCATGAATAAAGGCTAGGAAAAATAAATAACGTTTTCGACTAATAGCGAAAATGCAATCCCAAAAAAGGGACGCTAGGCATAAATGGGTTAAAAAAAATCTTTATTTTTCTGCCTAAAATATAACAAAAACTTCAAAGTGTGTATGTTAAATAGCTAATATTTGTGGGTTGTTTACTCAGTATTTGGATATATCTCAAACATTTCCAGTACTTATGATGAAGGTAAATGATGTTCTACAATTTCTTTTCAGGTATAAGATTTTTAGAGAAAACAAAAAATATTAACGAATTCTAGGAAATTTCAATAACCCTCAAATATTCTTTTGTGGAACTTAAAACCTAACTGAAATCTCTGCGTCAGTATTATTAGCACATTCACATGCACATAAAATCATTCATTCAAGATTAAAGCATTGGTGCATGTGTACGTACGTCAATTAAAACTACACCCAATCTTAAAGAATCGTTTTAACAGTGGAAACAAAAATTAGGGATGGACGCGAGACGAAAAATTAGTGTCTCGCGTCTCGCAAAACAGCCGAAAAGCTTGTCTCGTCTCGCAAAAATACCTATATCATAATGTTAAAAATGTTTGTCTCGTCTCGCAAAAAAGCTGTAAATCTCTGTCTCGTCTCGCAAAAAGTCGTCTCGCGTCCACCCCTAACAAAAATGTCCCCGTATGTGGACCTCTAGAACGAAGAAGTTAAGCCTTCTAGAACGACTTTCTTTCATAATAAGACGGCTGAATAAAATTCTGCTGTAAATCTCATGATTTTTTTTTTATTTTCAGGGAGGATTGAGTACACAAGAAGAAATGTGCTTAGCTTTTCTATTGTATTATCCACGAATAAATCGATTTTCTTCCTTAAGTGCCCCAACATATTCTGCAATAAATGAAGTTCTCAATACAAAGTAAGATTTTAAAAACTGAAACATGTTAAATTCATCTGAATTGCAAAAAGGTAAGGGGACCAGTAGTTGATCATGAACTGAACATTAATAAAAATATAGTTTAAAAAAACACGCTTTAGTGATAAATTGAACTAACTAAAAAGTCAAAAATAATTCTGAATATTGCAATAAATTAATGAACGAAAAATAGTATTGTGAAAAATGTGTGGGGCGCTTTGTGCTCTATTTTTTGTATCCTTTTTGTACTAATCGTACCGATCGAATATTCTCAAGAACTG
Organism: Cheiracanthium punctorium; assembly: GCA_038373885.1. NCBI lineage: Eukaryota > Metazoa > Arthropoda > Arachnida > Araneae > Cheiracanthiidae > Cheiracanthium > Cheiracanthium punctorium. The sequence goes on along the minus strand of JAWZYV010003326.1, from coordinate 409,604 downwards.
ATATAGGGAGCATCCACGCTTTTTTCACAATAATACTATTTTTATTTCGTTAATTTATTTCGATATTAAGAATTATTTTTCACTTTTTAGTTAGTTCAATTTATGACTAAAGCGTGTTTTTTAGTTTTTTAAATTATATTTTTATTTTTCACTTTTTAGTTAGATTTGATATAAAAGCGTGTTTTTCAGTTTTTTTAAACTGTATTTGTTTAAAATTTATTTATAACTAGCTGAAGTACCCGTTCTTCGCACGGGAATGAATGGACTTTTTGATATTACGATTTGTGGTGATTACTATTCATTGTAATAAACAGATATAGCAAAGTGGATATCGCGTTATATTGTGTCCAATAATCATGCATACCGAATTGCAAGGCAATCGTTTGTACGGTGCAGAAGAGTATGCGGCGTAGCGCAATCTAGTGGCGAGTTTTAGCAGAACGGATACGGCGAAAATATTTTTCGCATTCAGATATCGATGTATACGAATTTTCATGACTATCGGCTGGACAGTCCTGAAGTTCATGTGTTGACGCGACATCTAGTGGCAAGTTATAGGAAAATGGATAGCGCCAAACTCTTCCCCGTGTTCAAATATCTATGTATACCTATTTTCATAGCGATTATTTGCACAGTCAAGAAGTGATACACTGCAGGGCCATCTAGTGGTTCAATAAAGTAATGATTTGCTACAGCGCCGTCAAGTGGCGAGTTATAGCAAAATGGATAACGCCAAAATATTCTCATTGTTCAAATAGCTATGTATACTGATTTTCATAGCGACCGTGTTCAACTATCTATGTATACCAATTTTCATAACGATCATTTGCACAGTCAAGAAGTGATACACTGCAGGGCCATCTAGTAGTTAATTAAAGTAATGATTTGCTACAGCGCCGTCAAGTGGCGAGTTATAGCAAAATGGATAACGCCAAAATATTCTCATTGTTCAAATAGCTATGTATACTGATTTTCATAGCGACCGTTTCAATGGTCAAGAATTTGGCCTGCTGCAGCGTCATCTAGTGGCGAGTTAAAATAATAATGCATTGCAGTGTCATCTAGTGGTGTGTAACATCAAAAGGAACGCAGTTAGAATATATTCTTCGTGCTCAAATGTGTAAGTATAAAAAATTTTATGCTGGTCGGTCGAACGGTATAGAAGTTGATGCTTTGCAGCGCCATTTAGCGGCAAGTTACAGCAAAATGGATAGTGAAAAATATTCTCCGTGTTCTAATATTCGCGTGTACCAAATTTCATCGAAATCGGTTGGACGATATTCGCATAGCAAACGGCTAAACGGAATAGAATTCGACGTTCTGCTGCGCCACCTTGTGGCAAGTTAGAGGAAAACGGATAGCATAAAAAGCTTCTCCATGATAAAAGACTTAGGTGAACCAAATTTCATGGTGCAACGGTGCTCAACGGTGCTGGAGTTTTTCAACCTCATAAACACATACCAACATTCATTTTTATCTATAACCAGTGTTATTATATATACCAGTCTCAAATAAAATCCAGTTTTAAATCTAAGCCTCGCCAAAGTGCCAACATACGCCATTTTGCAAGAGTTTTTTCAGGGAATCATTCGAAGCATTGACTTAGCAGCAATCAAAATGGGAAATGGTTCGACCGCCAGGCATTTATTTAAAAAGTGGAATCCCTTAATACAGCCGATTTTTTTTTAATTATCAACTATAATGTGTTTTATTCATCGTTACTCCGATGTACTAAATGAGAAGGTTTCAATTTTCTGAAATTTGGCGGAATTCCCCCAACTTAAATCAATGTATTCAATTGGCGAGAATTCTGAAGTTAGATCGCTTGAAATCCCTTAATAACTGCATTATTTCTTCACGGATCATTAAACTTTAACGCTGTATTCTAATAAAACCTTTGAACTTGTTTTCAAAAATCTATTTCCTTAATCTCTCAATAAATTGCGCCAAGCCGAAAACTGGGCAAACCGCTAGAGCTCACTTACTCAAAATCCATATTTCAGCCATTTTATTTTTTCGCCAAACTAAAAAAATTTACACATTAGCCTCGGGAATCTTCAATTCTTATTGTTTTGCGTGTAAAGCATTACATTCCTGCTCTGATTTCCCATTCACACGATATTATAATTTAAAAAAAAATAACCTTACGAATATAAACTCACAAAAAAAAATCATTATTATTCTTTTATTTTTACTTTGAGAATTTAAAACATTTTATTCGGCAAAATCGCCACACATGGCAACCACGATCCTTATTTTACACTTTTTTCACTACAGGGGTTACAATTACGGAAAGCTTTTTGCGTGAAGAGCATAAAAAATCTCTTAAATTCCGGGAACGGGTGGACTTTCAAAATTTTAAAGTGGACTACAATTTATTCTATATTATTTTACATATCTGTGCTAAATTTCAGGCCGATAGGTCTATTTTTGTGGATTTGTATACGAACGACATTTTATTCGGCAAAATCGCCACACATGGCAACCACGATCCTTATTTCACACATTTTTCACTACAGGGGTTACAATTACGGAAAGATTTTTGCGTGAAGAGCATAAAAAATCTCTTAAATTCCGGGAACTGGTGGACTTTCAAAGTTTTAAAGTGGACAGTGGTTTATTCTATATTATTTTACACATCTGTGCTAAATTTCAGGCCGATAGGTCCATTTTTGTGGATTTGTATACGAATCAAATCCACAAACAAACAAACAAACAAACAAACAAACAAACAAACAGAATTTCATTTTTATTTATAAGATTTTCGATATCTATAAGACAATAAGGAACACTCAGTTGGAAAGTACAAACTGTGAGATAATTTATTTTCACTGTGCACCAGCGGCGTAGCCAGTATTTTATTTCGTAGTGGGCTGGGTATCAAATTTAAAGCTAAAGTTCAATTGTAATCTAAGTAAAGGGTCCCATTTCGGGAGGAGGGGGGCAGCAGTGTTCTCAGCCCCCCCCTCTGGCTAAAGCCCCTGCTGTGAACTAAGGTATTAATTAACCTGCAGTTAAACGCGAACTTCCTCACTAAAAAGGAAAAATAGGTATCTAATCAACCAACAAGTTTCATAACGACTACAACAAACACAAACATCCATGTAACAATATTAAGGAAAAATTTTAGATTTGCCATCTGGATTTCAAAAACATAACTACCCAAACATACCACTGAATACAGTTGCCAATAGCGAGAGAGGTTCTACTCCATCGTGCTGAGCCGAGTGCCGAAATGGTACGCATGATTAGACCGAGGGCTTGCTCCATCTCTCTCGCTCTCACGGTAAGGATCTCGAAGAAAATGACTCATCCTGACGGTCCTAATCAGGATAATGGGATAAACGTCATCGGTCCATTATAAGTCTACAAAGTTTAAATTAAATCTGACCGTTTAAAGTGGGTCAAAATCAAGTTCAAATTAGTCGGTTACAAACAAACATACAGATGAACTAATAAAAGCGTGTTAAAAACCATCATGTGCTGTGCCGCACAGTCAGGTGCGTCAAAAAAGGGTCTCTCGATCTGCGGCACGCGATGAACATTTCGATCGTCCACCATCTTGCTGGTCGTTAAGTCGAGCGATGGCAACGGCTGCCCTTTTTTCAGAATTGGGAAAGGGTTGCGCCTTAAAGGGTTAAACTATGAACCAAGTCATTGATATATAAACTAAATAGAGTGCAACTTCCAACTGCACCCTCAGGCAAACCTGTTTAAAAATTATAACATTTACATAAGCCTTTGCCAAATCTGATCTTGCATGTACGTTGGTCAGTAAAAGAGTGCATCAACCTAAACATGCTTACACTAACTCCAGCCGTTACTAGCTATTGATGTAGTTTCTCTCACCATACCATGTCATATGCGTTTTTCAAATCACCATAGACTTAAAAAAATTCGATTGTCCAAAGTGTTCTTTATAATTTGGCTAAAATAAGTAACCTGATAAGTCGTTGAACTATATTTCGAAAACCAGCTTGTACATTGACAATTAAGTTTTTATCTTCCAGATACCAGTTTAATTTGTCAGGGAATAATTTTTCCATAGTCTTTACGAGGATACTTGTGAGAGATATTGACCGATAAGTATTCTTTTGGATCTTTATTTTACTTTAAAATAGATATGACTACAGCTCTCTTCAAATGAGCAAGAACAAATTCTGTCTGTCTCTCAGATTCTATTAAAAATACATAATAAAGCTATTTTACTCATATGTTTCAAGAATTCTGAGTGTATATCGTCTCTTCCTGGATATTTCTTCATTTTAACCCACTCAATTACACATCTTAATTCATCTAAGGTAAAAAGAGCAGTAAAAAACTAAGGATATTAACCAAATTATTTCTTTCTCACCGTCTTTAATTTCTTTGGCATTTTTGGGAGAAAACTTTTTTCTGGTTTCCTGAGTAGGACTGGCAGAAAGCATTAGACACAGCCCTATCAGTAGATAAAAATTTTCCATTAAATTCCATTAAATGAAATTGGTTCTTTTTTTTATGTTTATCAAAGAATTTCTGTGTAGCCTTCAAAACCGCTTTTCTGAAAGCCGCCGCCTGTTTACTCTAAATATAACATCGCTTTGCTTTTTAGATAAACTAACTTTTCTTCTTGAGCGATCAATTTTAGCTTTATTTTCATGCAGCTTCCCTGACCAAAAACATTTATAAACCTCCCCTTTGGGATTGAGTACTTTGGCCATGATAAAATAACAAAAAAGTGGTCTACAGCTGTCTGCAACTTTTGGTTTTATTAATCATTTATTTATTTATTTATTGGCATGTCCGCTGTTGGTTTTCCACAATAAAAAAGAATCGTGAATAATAAAATGGAATAATTGCCAATCGTTATTTCTGATTAAGTATTAATCGGTATAGTTTTCACTCATTCACAATTATGAATTTTCAACACTGGGACAATATTCTCCTAGATTGTTTAATACTAGCTGCGTGCCCGTTCTTCGCACGGTAGGAAACGAAAATTTTCCTCACAAGTGTAATTCGAAGTAATTCCAGTGAAGTGGAATCTAGAAAAAGGAAAATTATTTCACTCTTGACTTAAAGTTTGCATCATATATGAACTAACCTGAGATCATTGACACAAAAAAAACTCTGTCAGCGTCATTCGGTATCAAAAAAGTGAAAAGGTAAACAGTTCTCACTTTCAAAATGTCTTATTTCCGCATCATGCTGTGTTTTAGATTCGCGTTTTAGCGTTAAATACCTCAAACACAACATGAAAGGGACATTTTCTTAAATTTTAAAATTACGTCATGCAACCCTTTACAAAAAGAAAAGTGATAAGACTGCGCTATTTATAAAGGCTTTAAAATTGTTTTTCTAGATTACGCAGTTTAATTTTTCTTCTCACAAATAAATCCAGTATGGATAAGAGGAAATCGAGCCAAGCAAAGAAATCGTCTGCTTGGACATAAGAATAACTATGTACACAAAACGAAATCTTTGGAATGAGAAGCTTTTTTCACGTTTTCAGAAGAGCGCTCATTGTAATTGCTTCACAACGGACTTTTAGTTCTACAATAACAGTAGTGTTTAGCGCAGTTTTGGCTTCAAATATAAGGCAATAAACAACAGCTGTTTTAATTCGAAATTCGCAAAAAATCGCTTCGAGATATGGCGGGACCCGTCCTGGCAAATTGCCATACAAAATTTGGTAGGCCTACGATTTGGCGGAATTCCCCCCCCCCCCGCTCAACTTAAATCAATTAACTTAATTTAGTGAAAATTCTGAATCTAGATCGTTTAAAATTGCCTTAATAACTGCAATTCGAAGCCGTATTTCAATAAAAACTACGCTTGTTTTTAATAGTACGCTCTCATTAAATTGCACCAAGAGCTAAAATCATCTTTTCGAAATCGCATATCAACCATTTTATTTTTCGCCAAATTAAAAAGTTGCACATTTTAGTCTCGGAAAATTTCCAAATCCAATTTTTCTTTTGAGTATAAGACATTTCATTCCTGCTCTGATTTCACATGCACACGATGTTTTAATTAGAAAATAACCTTACAAATAATGTAAACAAAAAAATAATCGTTATTCTTTTATTTTTACTTCAAGAGTCTGAATAATTTAATAAACTTGCCAAACATGGCAACCTAGATATGCTCAAACCTCGCTCTTTCCTCTGCGGGGTTACAATTGCGAAATGGCGAGAACAAAAATCATCATTTTGCGACACGTTTTTCTATCGATATCTCCTAAAATAATCCGAATTTCGAAAAAATAGGTTCGAGGTGTGTCGAGACACGTCTTGGAGAATTTCCGTACAAAATTTGGTAGGTCTACGACCACCCGTTTCGGAGCTACGCGAGACACAGACACACAGACAAACAGACAGTTTACACATTGCTTTATTTATATAGATTGAGACATCATGTGTAATTAAATACTATCAATTCAACCACCTACGTCTTAAAAAAAGCGTAATTTATGCGTATAGTTTTTCAAATAATACAATAGGAAAGAGCTACGCGATACAAAAAAAAACAAAAAAAAACATTATATTACTAATTTATAGGATGAGCTTATGTTTACGAAACTTCTAAAACAATAATTTAGCTAATTTTTAAAACAAAAATCTTAGGACAGCTATGCAATTCAAACCTGCAGAATGAAGGCATATTGAAAAAGCTCATAATTTAAAACATAATCTAACACACTTTATTTTTGATAATTATATATATTTAGACACAATTTATATATATTTTTGAATAATGAGAAGGACATCTTTCATGCTTTTGAGATAATTAAAAGCAATTAAGTTTCTTTTTTCGTGTTGGAAGAAATTAAATAACGTCTTACAAAGAAAAGGAAGTAACATTTTTTTAGAACATACCTTGAAATTTGTTACATTTTAATTTCTGATAAAAAAGTAGCACAAAGCTATTCAAACTTCAACGACAAATTATAAAGCCACTTTTTTTTTTTTTTTTTTTTTTTTTTACTTCTGTTCAAACACTAATTAAGTCACGTATGCCGGAAGAGGAATTGTGCTAGCTAAATTTTCTTATTAATACGTATAACAGTTATTAAGCGTTTTTTTTTTTCATTAAACGTCAGTTCGAAATGCGTGAACATTATTTTTTAAGGAGATAATTTTTCTCAGATATAGACACAGGTGTTTGACTACGCACCTAATTACTAGAAAGAAAAAATGTCGTTTTCATAACGTCTAAAAATTCATTAAAACTAATAAAAAGATTAAAAATTAATATAAATTTAATTAAAATGGATATAGAACAATTTAAATACGGAGATTTTGAGTATTAAGCAGGATGTTTTCATGAACCGGTGATATTCTGAAGTACTAAAGCTCAGAGATAACACTTTGTTATTTTAAATTCGAATATGTTCAACACATTTTGAATCCAATTCTTGAATAGTTTACTTACTGTTAGGAATTTATCTTATTAGAATAGTTATTAGCAGAGTGATATTTTTACTATATATATATATATATAGTAAAAAAAATCACTCTGTTATTTTAAATTTTTATTTTTTAATTTGAATATGTTCAACACATTTTGAATCCAATTCTTGAATAGTTTACTTACTGTTAGGAATTTATCTTATTAGAATAGTTATTAGCAGAGTGATTTTTTTACTATATATATATATATAGTAAAAAAATCACTCTGTTATTTTAAATTTTTATTTTTTAATTTGAATATGTTCAACACATTTTGAATCCAATTCTTGAATAGTTTACTTACTGTTAGGAATTTATATTATTAGAATAGTTATTAGCAGAGTGATTTTCTTACTATATCTCTACTTATTATAAAAGAAGGTGTCTGTCTGTGTGTGTGTGTGTGTGTGTGTGTGTCGGCAGCGTTACGGACAAACGGCTACACCTAGAAACACCAAATTTGGTACTCGGGAAGATGTAAATATGTAGTTGTGCACCTCGAAGCGATTTTTTCAAAATTCGACCTAGATTTTTTTTTTATTTTATGTTTTATGCGATTTTTGGCATTTTTTCTCACCTAATTCGTAATAACGGCGGAAATTACGCTCGCAGCAAAACGGCATTTGTATCATCGGATAGAGGAAGAAATTTTCTTTTAAAAACAGTTTGTTCTGAATACGTAACATGATTTACCGATTTTTAGGAATTTTTTTACTAAACATCTGCTTCGCGATTTTTTTTCGTAAAATAATTTTAAAATTGTCGCATCTTGAAGTCTATTCGTCATAACTTTTAGATATTTTGACAAATCGTGAAACATTCTTTTCACCCTCTTTTAAAATAAAAACGAAAAAATTATGTAAGTTAGATGATTTTTTACGAATTTTAATGCAGCCTAATGTTTAGAATTTGATAGCATCAACGCGATCTTACGCCATTCATTACATTGCGATCACGGCACGAGAATTTATGTTCGGTTGTTGCCACAGAAAGGATTAAAAAAAAGGGTTTTTTCAACCAATCGAGTTTTTAAATGGGATATCAGAATTTCAATTCGCAAGTGAGGATCTATGACGTCAAATGCTTTAAGATACATAAAAATTACGCCATAATTTTAACTCATTTATTCCAGATCTATTTTCAACACAGGGAGACGATATTTTGATTAATATTTACTGTAGAAATAAACTAAGAAATTCACGATTATTATTATTAGAAGCGGTATTTTAATCCGGTGCTTATTTAAAAATTGAAATGTTTTCACGGCGCTGAAAATGTTCATTTTAAAAGTTACAAAGTTCGTTTCAAAGCGCGATATATTAAAATTTTTCTATTTACTATTTTTATTTTTGGCATTTAATTTAGCGCAGGCGTTGCCTAACATACGCATGCAGGTTGCGAGTATAGTTTTATTTTAACGTTGAATTACGTTCCTCCATAAAGGTCCAACGCAAAGTTTTAATGATACCGTTTGAAAACAATTATGCGAAATATCGAAATTAACTCCCTCAATCTACCGGGGTATGCTTTACGGCAGTCAGTGACGTCATAAATTAAAAAAAAAATGCGTGAAATTTGTAAACTGTGCAACTCTAACGCCCTGTCACAATTAAAATGGGAATAAGAAGCTCCTCGAGATTACACAGTTTGACGTTTTTCAGGAGACAGGACTATGGAGGATATAAAAGATATCGCTATATTAGAAACATGGATATTTAAAATGGCACCCCTTGGATATTTTCTCCCCACCGTAAGATGAAATGGTTTGCGGCGCTAAATACGCCAATCTTATAAAACTATGTATAAATTAAATATATATGGAGAGTTTCCTTAATGGCAACCATTATGTGAAACGATTATTATTTATGCTAATGCGTAAATTGCAAAGAATCGCCACAGAATCACAAGATCCCATTGAGGCCAAATAATCTAAGCTGTTTCTTTTAAGGGAGCCTTGAAGAGGGAGAAGCGAGTATAGATAGTATTAATGTACGTAATAGGTAGTATTATTAGATTTGTAAAGATAATATGAATAAATCGCAATGTACCACGTTAATAAATATTTCATGAAATTAAAAGTGTTTATCCTTTTTCAACGGTTGTCTTACAACCAACTAAATGAAAAGTAATTCTAATTTGCGTTAATATATCCCGCAGTAATTTCAACAGAGGAGATTACTTGAACTTTTTTAAAAATGAAATTCTGTTTTGTCACATGCAGATATGATTTTAGTAGTAAAATATTCCCTTCTTCCCGTATGAAGAGCTATTTTAAAAACATCTCTTGAAAATAGCATAAATGAATTCAGAAGACCTCAAAACGCGTAAATACACCAAAATCTCGAAGTCGAATTTTTTCTTGATTACAATACTTTCCTTATATGGTACATGTTCGGAAAGAAATAAATGGTGCTGCATTTCATGTAGTGTCTTAGGTATTTAATGCTACAACTTGAGCCTAAAAAACAGTATTATGTAGAAATAAGACATTTTGAAAGCCAGGAGTTCTCTGCAAACCATTAAGCTTTCCACTTTTTTGATAGTGAATGACACTGACGTAGTTTTTTGAGTCATTATACTGCAATGATCAGGTTAGTACTCATGACACAAACTTTACATTAAGAGTCAAATAATTTTGCTCTTTTTTTTTAATTCCACATCACAAATAATTTCGAATTACACATGTAAGGAAAATTTTCGTTTCCTACCGTGCGAAGAACGGGCACGCAGCTAGTATATATATATTTGGATGTGGGTGGGTGAGGTATGATGCAGATTACATATCCTTCTAAAATAATTTTCCTTTGTTGAGGTTTGTAAATCAAATATTCTGCGTTTTTCAGTTCCTCCATTCATTCCTCACTTCACGTTTCTGCTTGATAAAATAAATTTTCTCATTTCTGTTATGCACGTCTCTATATTTGTAAAAGAAAAATTAATTTATATCTAAATTAATTATCGGTTTCGTACATACAAAATGCTATTGCTAAGTGTGTATGTGTGTCTTCCATGTGCATAGGGTAAAGAATTGCCACACTTATGCAAGGGCGTTTGCCAAATTATGTCAATTCTCCGTCGGCGAAATGCATTTGTCCGTTTCATCTTAACCCCTTGAGAAGGGCGCAACCCTTTCCCAATGCTGAAAAAAGGGCAGCCGTTGCCATCGCTCGACTGAACGACCAGCAAGAGGGCGGACGTTCGAAACGTTCATCGCGTGCCACAGATCTGGAGACCCTTTTTTGACGACAGCTGGCTGTGCCGTCACAGCCAGCTGCGTTACATCTGCGGCTGCCCCGTAGGGAATTTATGGCTCAGACCAATGTCTTATTGAAAACTTCCACAACAAATGAAGCTACGAAGCAGTGCAGACGTCCCGAGTCTAGGCAGCAGTGTGAAGCTATGCGTTATCATGAAGTGGCAGAATTAGCTTTGGGGAGAATGACGTAGCCAGCCGTAACTTAGCTTCGGGTTGCACAATACAAGGTGTCCCCAAAAGATATAACAAGCTTCAATTTTTTATCTATTAGAGATAAGTGGGCATTGTAAATTAAAATGATGTTAATAAGGTGGGGCGAAAGAGTACGATAACCCCATTTGTGCCCAGCAATATTTTCGACTTTCTTTGATTTTTGCTAATACCATCAATAATAGATAAATTTCTGATGGCAACTTCTTGAATAAGGGATGATTTCTTTTAAAATCATTATGTATAAATAATAAAATGTCAACATCCTGCTTGGTTATGTTAAAATATTCTGGGCAGTTGAGGTTCAATACTCGTGAATAGAGGCTAGGAAAAATAAATAACGTTTTCGGCTGATAGCGAAAATGCCGTCCCAAAAAAGGGACACCAGGCATAAATGGGTTAAGAAAAAAAAATCATATTAATTTTCAACGAGTTATTCTTTTTAAATTTGTATACTATCCCCGTACTGGAAAAAAAATCCACTTTACTAAAATGTGCCCCATACACTAATGAGGTTTTGCACACAATTTCAGCCTTTCATCATAAATCATCTAAGAGATATCTTTAAACAAAGATGGCTGCGGGCTATACGTGAATTTTGAATAGAAACTCTTATTGCTAGAGAGCAATAATTATTATCCTCCTTAATTTTTGCACAATCCTTGAAACGAGATCACCCGACGAGATTTTTTTAGCTCCGACAGCTGTTGAAATGTGCTTTAAGTTAGCCTATATTTATCAAGATACCTGGCACATTTTTGGATATAAATTCACAAATTTCGCACATCAATTCATTAGTGAATGGGAGAAAATTTTACGAACTGGATCTATTTTCCACGGGTTGGAGTACAAACTTGAGGTGAATCTTCACACAAAACAATCATTTTGTGTCAAGATTTCCACTTTTTAAAATTAACTAGAGAATTTTTTAACGTTGTCTTTTTTTTCCCCCTACCTTAAGTTGATTATTTTTTTCAATTTACTTTGCCCGCTTATCTCTAATGGATAAAGAATGAAAGCTTGTTACTATCATTTACGGGACACCCTGCAGACTGTAGCACTGATGTTTTTTAACCCTTTAACGCGTAGTGTTCCCGTTCTGGGAACACCCAACTCTGACGTTTTGACTGTTGCCAGTCCCGAAGAATAGATTGGATTTCTATAAAAACAGTTGCGGGTGATATAGCTCCACGAGAATCCTTTACTTTTTAGCACGTCCTTTCCCGTCAAAAAAGGGTCACGATTCTTTTGAACAGCACTGACATCTGCTGAAAAATGGAAGAATGCGAGAACAGCTGGATAGATGGCCCCATGCTGAAGAAAGGGCAGCCGTTGCCATAGCTCGACTTAACGACCAGCAAGAGGGCGGACGTTCGGAACGTTCATCGCGTGCCACAGATCGAGAGACATTTTTTGACGACAGCTGGCTGTGCCGCACAGCCGGCTGTCGTCAAAAAAGGGGTATCTAGTTCTGTGGCCCTCGATGAACGTTTCGAACGTCCGCCATCTTGCTGGTCGTTAAGTCGAGCTATGGCAACGGCTGACCTTTTTTCAGCATTGGGAAAGGGTTGCGCCTCAAAGGGTTAAATGGAAGTCGGAAATTTTTGGTTAAGATTTTTTGCAGGCTCTATTTGTAAGATATGACAAATACTTGAGCAAACAAAGAGATATCGTGGAAAAGTGTGAAGTATGCAGAATCAGGAAATACATTTTCCCAAAACTACAGATGATTGTTTTTTTAAAAATAAAGACCCATGCTTTAAAAAAAACTTTAATACAAAAAGAAAACAATAAAAATTAGCCTTTTAATATAAAGGCATCTTTCTCGTCTGGTTTAAAATAAAAAACATTAATGTTCACATTTAAAACATTAATTTTGATATGAAAAATTTGCAAAAATTATTTCTCTGTACACAACATTAGTTAAATTAAGAACTTTCAAAAGAAGAGCATAGGTTTCAAAACTTAACTAAAACATTTTACTTTCACACACATTATATAATAATATTTGATAATTCAACGACAAATTTTAGGGCACCACGCATTTCTTACGATGTTGTTTGAACGCTGATTAAGCCACGTATCGAAGGAAAGGGGTGGGTGGGTGAGCTGCAATTTCTCATTAAAACGAATAATAGGTGTTACGGGATGTTTTTATTCTACACAGTTCAAAAACGCCGAAAATTATTAATTTAAGGTGTACAAGAGTTTTCTGAGATAAATTATGTGAATGTTGAAATCTATCTATGGAAAATTAAAACGCAAATTGCATAATTGAAAAAAATCTAATAAAAATACGAAAATAATAATAAAATAGTTAAGAAGTTTAATATTAGATGAAAGTAAAAATGAATATGAAGTCTCTAGCCAAATTATTACGGAAGATTATTATTTAGTTTACGGATGATGTTCAGACTGTCCGAAAAATATGTGATTTTGTGTGATGTGTACATAAATACAAATAAACTGTGTCAATGAATTCAAAATTTTTAGGAATGCCTCTTAAAAAGCTGTTCTATGCACTCTAATAAATAATAAACCTGAATAAGTTAAAGAAAGTTTTGAAAGAAATCATAAAATAATCTGCCACCCTTTGAAACATTTTACTCTGCCATTCCAAGTTAATTTTTTTTTTCCAGAAAATTTCATAAAAGACACTGATTTTCTGTTCATTGCAGTATGTGGTGCAGCTTATGACGATTCACATTGAAAATTTTCCAATACCCCTGGCACAATTAGTTTATTTTAATTTGTGTACTAAGACCGTGAAACAGAACTATGTTCTGCAGTTTCGACAATTTTGACAATCTAGAAGCCTGTGGTTCTAGCAACTAAAATTTGGTTTTCAAATATTTAATGACATAGAATTTAATCTATACGTGCAATTTAATTCATTGCGTAGGAGTTAACACCAAATTCAGACACTTTCAACTATTTCTTTTTTATATCTGTAGTCACAATATGTTTCAGTAATATTTAGAACAAACGTTTTCAACATTTTCTAGAGTACAGCTTCCCTTAGAAGAAAAAAAAAATACAACTCTTCTTAGCCTATGATTGTTAACTTTAATTGAATTATTAAAATTTTCTGGACAATTATATGTACCTAATTTATCTTTTAAAAATTATGATGTAGAATTTAATAATACGGCAACGTAATGTACTATAAAATTGCTTATTAAAATTAAAAAGATAAACCCAAAATCAGTCAGAGATTTTTTTTTAAAGTACTGCGACAGACACAAAATTGATAATAAATAAATCATACTAATGAGATGATTGAGGTTGGTGAGTTTGGAGCCACTAAATCTGAAATCAGTATACTCATGATGTTTGGATAAACTGCGTGTTTGCCAACCAGATTTCCTAAGACTCACCTTCAATCTATTCTAAACTAAACCATATTAGGTATACGTATACCTTATGGTATTTTAAAAATGCTTAATTATGTGATAGAAATAATGTACAGCAAGATTAAATACTTGTTAATGAGAACATGTATTTTCAAAGTATTTTAACATACTATTTTCCTAACATACTAATTGTCACGATTATTTTTAACAGCACGCACAATTGCTGAAAAATGGAAGAATGCGAGAACAGCTGGATAGATTGCCCAATGCTGAAAAAAGGGCAGCCGTTGCCATCGCTCGACTTAACTACCAGCAAGAGGGCGGACGATCGAAACGTTTATCGCGTGCCACAGATCAGGAGCTGTGCGGCACAGCCAGCTGCGTCCAAAAAAGGGTCTCTAGATCTGTGGCACGCTATGAACGTTTCGATCGTCCACCATCTTGCTGGTCGTTAAGTTGAGCGATGGCAACGGCTGCCCTTTTTTCAGCATTGGGAAAGGGCTGCGCCTCAAAGCGTTAAAGGTCCCGTTTATAGCTACGTTTCACATGATTCAATTCATTATTTCTATTAGTCTGCTATTATAAAGGTGATGCTATAAGAAAAAAAAAATAGTTGTTACGATTGAATACAGCGAAATAAATAAACAAAGGGAGCAAAATTTCACAAAAGCACACCCGCACTTGCATTACACGAAAGCGAAGCTGAAGCAGATTTGTACTTGTTTATGTGCAGTGCAGATGGCGCAATAAAACACTGCAAAGGTAAGTGTAGAACACCGTGTCACATCAGACTGTGTATTAAACATGTTGCAGTGGAACTTCCCGTGCTGGGCACTCCCATAAATTGAACACCTCCCTAATTTGAACACTTTACTGGGGAACGTAAAATGTCCAAAATACAGAAATATACCTCTATAAGTTGGACACCTCTTAAAGTTGGACACTTTTTGAGGGAACGGTAGTTGTCTAAGTTACGGAGGTTTCACTATATAACTATACAGGGTGTCCCAGAAAGGTGGTATCGAGCTTTATTATTTTATCTATTGGAGATAAGTGGGCAGTATCAGTTGAAAAAATGTTCAAAACAAGGTCGAAAATAAGACTCTGTTAAGAAAAAATTCATCCCATTCACTTTCAAAAAGTTACAGTTTTTTAATTTATATACGACCCCCCCCCTCCTCCCCTCCGGACAAAGCAATTCAGAGTTAGTAAAATGTGCCCCATACACTCGGGATGTGACTTACAAAATTCTAAAATTATACCTTAAAAAGTGGCAGAGACATGAAGGTAAATATAACGCTGACTTAAACCACTTTTCAATGGCTCGAAGGGAAAAAAATCGACGTCGAAGGATCGCATTTCAGGAGTCGTACAGAAATGACGAAAGAAAGGCTTTTTTTTTTTTTTTCATTCTAGAAATAAAAGTTTACATCCAAAATCCTGTAGAGTCTCCGATCATTGTTCTTTAAAAATATGTCCGTGACGTTGTAGGATAAAAGGCTCAAATTTAGCACATGAACCGATGAGTGTATGGGGCATATTTTACTAATTGGGAATGTTCTTGCGCGGGGGTTGTACACAAATTTAAAACGTGTGACTTTTTGAAAATAAACGGGAGGAATTTTTTCTTAATGAAGTCTTATTTCCGACCTAATTTTGAACATTTTTTTGAATTGACACTGGCCACTTATCTCTTATGGATAAAGAATTAAAGCGCGTTACCCCCTTTTTGGGATGTCCTGTATATAAAAATATAAATAATCTCTAGTGCATCCAATAATTTTGCCTAGAACGAGAATTAAGCATATAACTACAAAACGAAATCCGCAGTGAGTCTAATATTTTATTCAGTGACTGTAAAATAGTTGTGCTAGCGTCCAAAAATATTTCAGAATTAGGCTTCACGAACTGAACTATTCACTGAAATAAAGTAATATCTGAACTGAAGTAATTTCGAACTGAACTATTCACTAAAATAAAGTAAAAAATCTGTGCCTTTTAAGAAACTTTCAGAAAAAAAATTCTTCATTTACATGGAACTACACAGGAAAAATTCCCCAAGTGTGACTCGTTCTGCAAAATATTCGATTTTTAAGATTTTTCCGAAACTTTTCGTATTTGATACATGTTTATTGGTTATTACAGCGTATATTATAAGAGGTTAAGCGACATCCTAACTTTTGACGTTCCTGAAATAATTTATATATTTGTATTTATGAACTAAAATTACACGATGTTTTCGAAATACGGCCTTAACATCTTGCATTAAAGCTAAAGTGCATAGATTAATTTGGCCAGAGTCTAAATTGAACGTAGGTTGTAAAAACTATGCAAGCAAATTTCGGCTTCACGGAAGGGGTTTTCGTGTTAAGTCAATTTTTGTGTTATAATCAAATGATATTATTTTTTAGTTTTGTGTGAAATATTAACAGCTCTTTGTTTTGTTTTAGTTTTACGGACGTTATGAGCGTGTACTCTTTGCTTCAGTATGACTGGAATAATGTGAATGTAGAAGAAGTAGGAGAACACCTGAAGAACGCTGAACATTCCAGTTTTTGTTCTTTTGGAAATGGGGATAAAGGCATAGTGAGTATTAACAAAAACGCTATAAGTATTTTTCAAAGCACGCATTTTTAATTCATACTTGTATACAATTTTTTTATTTTTACAAGAGCTCAGTATCGTTTTTACACACGCATACTCTAAAAAAAGAGTAAAATCTAAGCATTATTTAACCCTTTAACCCATTTTGCGCCCTCCAAGACACAGAGCTGACATTTTGACCCGTTTTATTCTCGAAGAATGAATTTGATTTCAATAAAATACCTATTAAGCAATTTCCAGTAAAATTTGTGAATTATTTGAAAAATTGATTTTTTAATCATTTACTGGCATCATCTGTTGAAAACTGGAAAATGTGATCAAACTGCATCGGTATGGAACATCTATTGTAAATACTGACCAATTGACCCCGACGCTGAAAAAGTGCAGCCGTTGCCATCGTCCTATTTAATGACTCGCAACATGGTGGCAACAAAGTGGTACGGTCGCACAGCCTTGTTGCCAACATGTCAAAGAAAGTGCTTTAGCTTTGTGGCACGCGACCCGATCGACCACTATGTTGCTGGTAGTTTAATCAAGAGGTGGGAATGCCTGAATTTTTTCAGTGTCGGTCACTCTATATGAAAATAGTTGCATTTCAAAGGGCTATGGGGTGCACCACTGAACACATAGAAGATGTGCGATAATGTTAAACCAGGGTCATCGCTCTTCAGTAATGGGCCTTGCTTGTCTATTTCGATAAGTCATCCAAAAATGTTCACGCATGCTCACTTACTGGTTCAAGCACTTCGAGGTGCCATCTAACGGTCGAATCTAAGGAATGACAAGCGGACGTGGGGCCATTTGCAATCCTCTTTGGATGACTCATTGAAGCACACAAGCAGGCCTGTTCCTAAATAGCGACGGTCCCGGTTAACCGCTTCCTTCAGGCTCCTGTCAAAATTACGGGATGAGCTTTCTCCCTCAATTTCGCGTGCTCTTGATATTTCCGGGCAAGAGAGTTTAAAAGTTAATGCTTCAAAAAGATAAGAATATTTCAATTCTTATGCAAGGATTTTTTTTTTTTTTTTTCTCATTTTACACAACAGACGACAGTACCAGACTGTTTTTAACTTATCTGGAGATAGTTTATTTTTAAATAGAGAGTATCATTACTCGAATATGTGTATTTGTGATAGCAATCTTAGCTCATATTTTTACTTATTTGCAAACAAAATTTGACAAATAGTTATTTATGTTGTGAATTAAGTTTAATAAAATTCTCGTGTAGTGTTTAAAACATATATTTTTAATATTTCCGCGCTTACTTTAAAAAAAAAAAAAAAAAAAAAAAAACGTTCAACCACAATAACAAATGTTGGCTTTTCCTAGAAATTTAATTTTTTTTTTTTTTTTCGCGCTAAAAGAAAATGTTCAAAACCTTAAAATGAATACCTATAGAGTACATACATTAATTTTTATAGAATTTTCTGGAATAAAAAAATAGGCACTTTTATGACCGTTTTCTTGAAAATAATAAAATCCTGAAGGGGTTAAACCAAGGAAACATAAGGACACGCGTAACTCCAAATAATTTATTTGCATTTACACATTATTTAATGATTCTTTTATCATTGAGAATTACACCTTGAGAAATATCGATTAAAGAACAAAAAATAATGCATTTTTAAACACAATTTTTAATCGGAATGGAAATTTTGAAATGTAGTATTGCTCGCTGCTAAATAACTCATATTGATTAATTGTTTATTTAAAGTTCTAAAGGTAACAGAATTTGATTTTTAAAGAGGTACTGTCAAGGTGTGATGTACTTAACTACAAATATTTTATTCGCAATTTCATGGTTTTAAATACTATTATTATTATTATTATTATTATTTTGCATTAAGTTTTCGATTGGTTTAATGTTCTCTCACATATCCAGTCTCAATGGTGCATCTTCTTAACGCAAGGTCATTTCGTCTCAAAATTAAAATTCCATCCAGTAATTACTCACTGTCTAATGGCACAAATTTATGAGCAAGAGTCAGTGTACTTATTTCTGCTTCACACAGAAATAATTTTATTTCATCAAATAAACGACCGGAGAAAGAACTATAATTTATTATACAAACATTAATGAAAGAAAAAAATTATCTTTAATTTAAATAACATAATTAGCCTCGGGTGAATAAAGCTAAATAAATACAGCTGCATATAAAATATCAGAAACAGAAAATGCTCATACATTTTAAGTTAATTAGTATTTCTGCTTACTCATCATATTTTACGTAAACGTCCCGTCTCATGTCTCATATTTTTTACTCAAATATAAATTTTGAAGCAGGTTCATATCCTTATTTAATATTATTAATATTTGCAGTTCTCAAGGATCTTTTAAGTAAAAAAATTAGAAAAGAAAAAGATTTCTTTTTTTCATAAAACACAAATTAATAATTAATTCAGAACATGATGTTTGTAGAAGTCAGGTGAAAAGTAATTCTGCGAAGTAATTAGAATAATGAACATAATGGGGGAATTTATTGATTTGGAAAACTAGAAAAATAATTTTTTAATTAGAAGTGGCTCAAAATAGCAACTGAAGTTATTATGGCGTTATATTTCGCTTACGTATTATTGGTTATTAATTATAAACAGCATTAAATAGTTGTAGAAATTTATTAGCTACCGTTAAGTGTAAATGAAAAAAAATGTTTAAAAACAATTTTTACGTACTACGTCGATCTTTTACAATTAAATTTTAACAGCTATAAAATATTAACTTCGTAAACAATAAATTTTCTGCATGTTAGAAGATATTTAAGTTTTTCGTCCAAAGATTGCAATTTCTCAGGGGACTAAAATTCAGTTTGGGTAGATTTTTATTTTATTCATTTATTCATTCATTCTAATTTACCAGGTATGCATTTCTAAGATGTTCACCTGTTCCACCGCAGATTATTTAAATTCTAATTTTAGTTTTAATCTGATAAGCATATAAAATATTTAGATTATCTTCTTAAAAGCAAGCGTAAACCACACACTCGGTCACATGAGTGAACCTTCAATCACAAATAACGAACGACAGAATGATTTTCTACATTCGATTTGTATTACGCACCAAGTATCAAAATTTCTTAGTTTGAACATGTTTAGATGTCATAATTTCTTCAGCCACTCAAGTGTTAACTTTTAAGTGATTCTCTATACTTTCTCACTATTGTCCTACATAGTAAGTTAAAAGTGACTTTTCGATTAACATATAGCACTTTATAAATACAGACAATACGGTAGATTATGCAAAGGAATCATGCAGAATCACCGGTATCATTTGATTAATGTGAGAATGGTTGCATACTTTTCAAATTAGCTGGTTGTTTTAAGGTTGCCAAAGGATAACTAACAGCAAAAATTTCGAGGGATCCTCATAGTTGTTTCTGGGCCCATTGATGTTTATTTTTATTTATCAAGGGATCACTGGTCGTGAATTTCCTAGGAGCTGGGCTTCCAAAAGCTGTGGCTGAACAAAATGTTATTATTACTATTTTATTGTTAGCAAAGGACAACTAGTGGCTGATTTCCGATGAAATCTCTCACAGATGTGGCAAGACTCATTGACATTTTTTTTTTAAACGTAAAATTTAAACATCAAACACCAAAGAAGAACGTCAATGGTCCCAGTTAACGTCATGGTGAAGGGTGGGAAATAAGGTAACAGTGGTCCATTGAAAATCCAAAAATTATGTGTTAATTTGATAAATATCCGTCATTTATCTAGATAAACAAAATGAAGTAGGAAATAATGTATAGTCCACTGGTTAATCAAATTTATAATAACGTAGATATGACTAGCTGCGTTGCCTGGCGAGGGTGGGGAGCATAAGGTACTAAGGCTTAACTTGCCGGAAAAGGATTGTTCACTTCGCTAATCTAGTCCCATGGCTTATTTTCATAACCACTAATGCATAAAATGAGCATGATTTTTAAAACACATTAGCCTGCATAAGTGGGTAATTCTTCAATCACTCAATTTGATTCATCGAAAACTAAATCGTTAAAAAACCGAGTGCCATTATTTCAAAAATAAAACTATAATTGAAAAATATTCAATTTCCACTCTTAAAAAATTAATAATTAAATAAATAAACACGAGTTTTAGTCCATAAATAACAAAAACAGTATTGCAAAACGAATTAAAAATTCTCCTATCATCTAGAAAACAGGTTTATCTGTCGTTAGGCGTTCGAAGCAGTGATGTGGGGTGGGTAAATACACACTGGGTAGGTAAATATTTTTTGGTATTTACCCAAAACCTGGCCTTCTTTTTTTGTAAATACAAAGTTTTTAATTTTAACTTGACTTCATTATGAGTATTTTTGTAGTATTTTTATTATTATTATTATTATTATTAAGCGTTTGATTATTTGGCATAAACTACTTTATCAGTCATACCGCATTTTTCCCCCTAACTTTAATAATGAAGGATGTTTTATGGTAGTCCTTAAATTCTTTTGTGCAAGTGACAGCTTTGCCAATATTTTTAATGTGTTACATTGATTAATATACCTCATAGCTTATTTTAAGTTTACTGTTATATCCCAGAGCTTATTTTATGCTTATTATATTTTTTAAACTGTGAAAGTTTATTATGGTTTGTTATTGAAGGGGAGAAGGGATTATATGCATCTTATGATTGATTTAATGATCATTAAAATAAAAATTACATGCAAATAGTTACAAAACTAGTAGTTATAAGTAATAGGTTTAAAAACATATTTTTTACGGTAAATTTAAACTTTTATGAATTTTTCAGATTGATGAACAAAATATTTCTATTAAAAAATCATTACTACCAATTTTTTTATAACAAAATTTCCATTTAACGAACTTTTCAGAATGACAAATTTGATTTTCGGTCTCCTGAGATTCAGATTCGTAATTCAGATTTTACTGTCTGTATATATTTAGTATAGTTGAATTTCTTTCCTTTTTTTCAAATTGTCAAATACACTGCTCCTTGTTATTATTCCTATTTACAATTTTATTCGAACAGTTATATTTATAGCTATATTTAATCAAGTATTTTATTCAACATGTATCATATAGCTTCTTTTCATAATTATTTTTTGAAGTTTTATGAAATTAAAAAGTTGTAAAGGGGGTTCCGAAGTTTCTCGTTTTTTTTTTCGTTTTTTTTTACTTAATATATATACTATATGTGTGTGTGTGTGAATATCCTGACCCACCAATACAAGGTTTTTTTAAACAATAGTGTTAATTCAAAAATAAATACCCATTTTGGGTATATACCCTTGTAAATAAATAGCCGGGTATTTTACATCACTGATTCGAAGTATTTCAACAGCGTTGCCATCTTCAGAAAAGAAATCCCTACAAACCAGTCACAAACGTCCTCTTAATACGAAAGTTTTAAAATTACCAGTCTTTGCGAAAACATGTGATTTACAGAATGTTACATAAATGAAACATAAAACTCACAGATTAGTATCCTAGGCTGCAATTTTCTTATAGAAGTCCCAGTATAATATTTTTATAATAGTGTCACAGAAAACCTTAAAATTGCACAAAGCATCTTATTTCAAACGCGCCCGTTAGCGCATTAGCCAATAACACTCTACGAAAGCATCTACCGGCCCTCCCCCTTTAAAGGAAATCTAATTATGGAGTGGGGAATTTCCTATTCGTTATTTCAGAATATTCTTTGAAAAATTAAAAATAAATATAAGTTTTTGTTCTTTTTCAATTATATTTTTTAATAGCGGAAAATTGTTGACTCTGAAACGTTATCAAGTTTTTAAAAGGATATTTTCATAAATAATTTCTCTGCGGACTTATGAAGTCAAAGCATGCTGAAAAAGGCTATTGTTTTTCGCGATTTTTAAAAATTCATTAAATATACTAATTTAGCTATGATGTTACATAAAAGATCATTTAAAAAGCATACTCTGTACTTTCCTAAG
The DNA here is from genome assembly GCA_038373885.1 of Cheiracanthium punctorium. Classification (NCBI taxonomy): domain Eukaryota; kingdom Metazoa; phylum Arthropoda; class Arachnida; order Araneae; family Cheiracanthiidae; genus Cheiracanthium; species Cheiracanthium punctorium. Next base: position 386,833 of record JAWZYV010003326.1, on the reverse strand, counting down.
AAATAAGAAATATAGTTTTCGGGCGAAAATTTTGCTCGCGACGACACAAAATGTACGAAAAATGCCCGAAAACTGGATAAACCATAAAATAACTAAAAATCAGATTGAAATTTTTTTTCAGCAATAGCTTTTTCTTGTCCTATTTAGTCAGCGTGCCAAATATGATGCCGATCTAACGAGCGATCTAGGCACCTATAGCGAACATACTCACAACCAGACAAGAAAGTTATTTTATATATAAAGATGCAGCACGATATTTGATGTTCGATTCCCAGCTTAGTATTATACTGTCGTTACGAATAGCTTGCTTATTCATGAGACTAATCCTTTATAAATAGTTTCATTTTCAATTATCAATAAGTTAATTAATAAATTTACGATTTTTGTTTCTGTTTTTCAGGTTAAGAGTCTCATATCTTATCCAAGTGATCTTAAAACTTTTGTCCCAGATGATTCAATTTGCAAACAAGGTAAGCAATATTTTTAATAAGTATTAATATTTGCAGTACACCGGCATACACGTGTAATTCCTGAGAGATTTTCCAAAATACATCACCAGGGGGTACTGACAGCTATTTGGATCACCATTTTGTGCAAATCAGTGACAAATCTCTGAAGCGCGAAACTTCTGTAAAGTCCCTTCGACTTTAAATTAAATTATATACTTAAAAACTAAGAGCCTAAAAATGACAGAAAAGCTTAAACAAACACCTGATAGTCTCAATTTATTGGCCGATCTGTCGAATGTACGGATCACATTTTTGTTCCATTTCCTAATTAACAGCCTATCCATGGCACCGGGGCTATGGCACTAAAAATGGTAGTCGATCGAAGTATGAAGGTCCCGGGTTCGGATCCCATCGTGCGGCTGTCGATCTAACGGTCTGGAGTTTTGGTAGGTTTTCTCCAGATGTAACGCGAATACGCGTTAGAGCCCTTTAGAAAGTCCTCCTACCAAGGCACCCCCCATCCTTGGCACATATCCCTAGCGTAGCGTTGCCGTAATCTCAAAAAACAACATTTCCTATTAACATTGAGAAATTTCACAACTTTGCACTGGTCCTCAAGATTAATAGTTAATGATAGAAACAGAGCATAATTAAATGAAAAATTAAAAATAGTGTAGAAAAGCATCAGTTCAATAAATTATGTTTGTGAGTTGATTATTCTCAAAATATAGAAATTAAAACTAAATTTTTGAAAATTCGAAAATTTTGGAAAAATTAAGTCACCTGTTGTGGGATTTTTCTTTTCTTTAATATTGTGTATGGTAACCTAGGATAGACATGCACAATGCACACCTCTCTCATTTTGATTTCATAGACTGCTCCAATGTGTAGCTCAAGTCTTATATAATTGCACGCCACTCTTTTAAAAATATACTTTTCAGCTTTTGGAGAGGAGAAATTTAGAGCTGTAAAATTTTCCCTCTAAAATTTTCCCTCTAAAATTTCCCCTCTAAAATTTTCCCACACATGCTCAATTGGGTTCAATTGGAGTGAATAAGGTGGTCAGTCCATTGAAGTAATATCATATAACGGCAAACGTTCTGACATCGCACATGCTTGACGCGGACGAGCATTGTCAGTCATTAGCAAAAACTCTGGGCCAACAGCCCATTTAAGCAGGTTCCAATAACTCATATCTCCGAGCATTTACAGAGCTTCCGTTGAAAGAAATGGAGTTTAGTAAGGCCCTTTGTCTTGATTCCTCTCCAAACCCCTTAAACTGCACTTCGCTAACGGGATATTTTTCGGACAAGGGAAGAATAGTTGCACAATCTATCCCTTCTCCAGATCAAACTACATTTAGAACCAGTCTTCAGACTATATCTGGACTTGTAGGTCTTTTTGGCTCCATTGGGCATGACGAACGCTCCTGTTTAAACGGGCCCCTTTTGGAACTGGAGTGAGTAGGACCCGAAACATTGATTTCTCGCACACAGTCCCAACGTCGTTAAGCCTTCGTGCATCAAAAGAACAGCCCATTTGCGTTTCTCTGGCAGGTTGAAAGTCTAAAACCTTATCTCTTGTAGTCGTCGTTTCTTCAAGCCGCCAGTGACAGAAAACGATCTTCGGATGTAGCAGCTACTCTTGGCCACCCTTGAACAGGTTGTCTATCAATTAATCTTCAGCTGAAAAAACTGCTGCAAATCCTTGGTTTGACACTTGGCGGGATAATGAAATCTTGTATGATCTCCATTCGTGTTTCATCTCCCTCGATTCAACCAACTAGTCGACACGTTTGACCTCCACTTAAACGATGCCTTTGAACTAAGGCATACTGATGACCCTCAGAAATCATTTTTACTTTAAACACCATTACACAACCGATTTCCAACGTATACCTATTCCACACCACATTGTAAAGCGCCGAATTTGCATATTTTCGGCACTAATGTATGCGCGGAAGAGCAATTTTGTATTCAATTGTATTTGATTAACATAAATAATTGCAGCATTAGGCACTGGTTGCAACATTAATGAAGTGAGCAATTTTTTTTTCATCATCCTCTAATTTGGATGACCAGTGTAATTACCTAAAAGTTTGTAGAAAACATACCGAAGAAGTACGTTATCATGCTTAGCATTGAGTCGGAGTAATCATCAAGCATCATAATGACGTTAAACATACGTTAAAATAAGAATAGAAGGAGAAGCAACAATTTGATAACCGATGAAAATTTCACGTTTTTAGGTATCTGCGAGATTAATCCAATACTCTAAAAAATAATAATATTCAGTGGACTTGCGCTACAACGCGATCTGTCTTACGCGAGTTTTTCTCGAGTAACGTATCTCAGACCTAATTTGAAATTCTTGCCTGAATCACGAGATTGTTCGCTTATTTTATGTCGCTTACTTTATGTTCTCGTCGACTACTGATAATTAATTTCGGGCATTTACAATAATGTATTGTACTGTACAGTATTATGTTGAATAAAAGTTAAACATTGGCGCAACAACCCACTGCAGGACCAAGGTCTGCGCTGCCGAACCACGCCTTCGCTTCGGACAGGTGTCCAGTTCGGACAGAGGAGTTAAACACTGGGAACGTGAAGCCCCCAGTAGTTAACTTCCAAGCAAACCTGGTCCTCATTTTATCGACCAGGTTAAATCGGCCTTGCCAGCCTGGAATTCGAACTCCGGACCTGTGGCATGGGAACGCAATTTTCTAACCGTTACACCATGGGCTTCATTATGTTGAATAACACTGTTTTTTTTGTAATTAAGTATTGATTCATTACTTTATTTGGGAAATGATAATGTATTGTTAAGAAATGGTTTAAAACAGTATGATGGGTGTTTATATGCGTCTAAATTAATTGTATATGTGTTTCTAAAAGTCGCAACCCTAGTTCACATCGTTAAATTTTCACTCAAGCAATATTTTTTGGAGCATATCGCTTGCGTAAGACTCAACTGTATTGATTGGAACTTAACGGGAAATTATAAGCAAATTCTTCATTCATATTTGGAGAAGGAGAGGAACATTTCCGTAAATCAAGGGTCAGCTCCTCTGTGGAATGGAATTTCTTCTGGAATTTTCAGGAATAAAATTCCTTAAATGTACGAAAATAGAGCTGTCCAGCACATTTTCCGTGTTCCCACGGAATTTTCTTACGGTGGACGTTGTATAAATGTTATTTTTAGTTGCTTGCCAACATAATTAATTCATGACAATTGCCTACTTCATCTAATTTTATTTAAAGAGTAAAATAAAATATATTACCCAGGATTCTTAGTCTATGTTAACAATCCACGATTTATGCAGGAAAACCATTGAAGTACTTACTTTATTATACTTTATTTATTTTGGCCTCTGTACAAAGGACAGTCTTCAGTTCTGATAACCTCAAAGTAACATTTCAAGCTAACTGAAATTGCTGAAATGACGATATTATATTGTTCGTGACAAAATTTTTATGCTAGAAGTTATAATTTAACTTGATATTCAATGCAATATCTTGAACTTATGAAAAATAAATCTCTATTAACTTTTGTCTAATTATAGGAAGATTTTATGATCTGAAAATTACGAAAAAACACTAAAATTTGGGGAACGGTTGCTTTTCAGTCTTTGAAAGTCGCCTGCTGTCTTCTACATATCGTTTTATTTATCTGTACAAAATTTGAAACCAGTCGATCGTAAGGTGTGAATATAAAAGTGGTTTCTGAGCAAAAAATTTTCATTTTTTTTTTCAGAGTGGTGGTAAAAGTTTTGTTGTGAATTGGCAATTGCAAATGCAAATTGGCTAATGCAATTCAAGACCGTTTATTTTTGTAATTCTACTATTAGTAAGGGTACAACTTTTGAATAGTAACATAAAATACGGCAGAATCTTGTAGCAGATTGGGCAAATAGTGTATAATACTATTGAATATTTTTAGTTAAAATAGTTCAATTTGAATAAAAACTTATATTTTTTTACGTGTAGCTAACATTTTCTACTTTATACATCGTTAATAGAAGTAACTGAACATTTCACTATAAAATGGTGCTAAATTAGCTGCAATATTTCCACGAGAAACGCAGAATCATATTTTTGTTTCATTGGTTAGTTCAAGAACGAAACCATGGTTCAATGTTTCTGCAGTGTAAGGTTGGAGCTAATTTAACACCATTTTATGGGGAAATGTTAACTACTTTTATTAAAAGTGTAATGACACGCCGGCGGTGTTATCCACCCTCAAACTCGCACCAAATGTCATCAAGCTGAGGATGTTATTAGCGAAATATCTCTATATTTTGACACCAAAATAAGTATCCAAAACAGAACGTAACTTGGTGATATTTCCTACATTTGGCGAGAAATCCCAAACCCCAATTTACGTTTGGAATTTTGTTCTGTTGTTCTATATTAGTATAGTCCAGTTTGTGAGTTTAGTCCGGTTTCATCCTCAAAAATGTCATATTTATCCCTACAACCAGTTAACCCATTAACGCGCAGTGTTCCCGTTCTGGGAACACCCAACTCTGACTTTTTTTTTTACTGTGGCCAGTCACGAAGAATAGATTTGATTTCTATAAAAATAGTTGCGGGTGACATAGTTCCACGAGAATCCTTTACTGTTTAGCACGTCATTTCCCGTCAAAAAATGGTCACGATTATTTTTAACAGCACTGGCATCTGCTTAAAAATGTTAGAATGCGAGAACAGATGGACAGATTTCCCAACGCTGAAAAAAAGGGCAGCCGTTGCCATCGCTCGACTTAACTACCAGCAAGATGGCGGACGATCGAAACGTTCATCGTGTGCCACAGATCTAGAGACCTTTTTTTGACGCAGACTGGCTGTGCCCACAGCCAGTGTGTTGTGTTGTGTGTGATTATGGCAACGCTACTCTAGGGCGATCTGCCAAGGGGGGAGGTGCCTTGGTAGGAGGACTTTCTAAGGGGTTCTAACGCGTATTTACGTTACATCTGGAGAAAACCTACCAAAACTCCAGACCGTTAGATCGACAGCCGCGCGATGGGACCCGAACCCGGGACCTTCACACTTCGGCCCCCAGCCAGTATGCGTCAAAAAAGGGTCTCTAGATCTGTGGCACGCGATGAACGTTTCGATCGTCCGCCATCTTGCTGGTAGTTAAGTCGAGAGAATGGCAACGGGTGCCCTTTTTTCAGCATTGGAAAAGGGTTGCGCCTCAAACGGTTAATGTAGCACCAGTATAGTTATATCTAGATATACCAATATACTTTTCTGGATTCTTCCCTACTTCTACCCAACTAAAACTACAAGCTTTTAAAAATTTACCAGTTTTACAATGCATAAATATTAAAACTTAAAATACATAAATATGGCAAATTAATGCAAATTGTTTGAAACGCATTTTGTTGAAATCCCCTTTTAAGTACGCATCTCGTTTAAGTGCAAATTTGCATGCATGAAAGCGGACAATGAATGTGCATGCAAAGTGGAACTGGTAATTACTTGGCCACTTGCACATTTTCTGCCTTCTTGGAAATTTTATTCTGCTCCTGTTTGCCCTTTCGGTGAAATAAGCGTGATGATATATAATTGTTTTCATAATTAACTGCTTGGTAACGACTTCGTGCACCTTGCAAATTTAATTGAAGTGGCCGATCCCACTTTCAGCTTAAAATTGTAAAGTCAGATATTCTGTTTGAGGTTTGATGAACATGTTATGAGGCAGAAGTGATATGTAATTATTCAAATTAAAAAATATGCTACTACATGTATACGCGTTTAAGAATTATGTTGAACGCTTCACTGAAATTCCGGTTCAAATTTAGCTGCAGCCGATATTTCTAAAAAGGTAAGTGCAAAGATTCATCACTTTTGGCAGTGCTTCAAGTACTAATCTGCTGTGAAATACAGGGTGATTCAAAATAGATGCTAAAGCTATTGTCTTTTAAAAGATAAGTAATCCAAACATGCTTTTAATTAGAAAAGTTCTTCGAATAAGGAGTAGCTTTCAGATATGGCAATTTTTTTTTTACTATGGACTGTTGTAGTGAAATACGAAATTTAATTATTATACCGTTCCTTCTTTCCTATCAGGTATATTTAGAAAAAGAAAATGTTAACCCGCACTCATATCTTTGCCACTCTCTACTACACTTTAAAATACCACCTCTACGAAACTGTAACGTAATTTAGTGGATGACCCCTATATATTTTAAGTATCGATAATTTCATAAGGGATACACCTTTCTCGCCAAATGAATACGTGAAAAATTTGGAGGCACGTTTGGAAACCTTACATGCCTTTGTCCTGGAGCGGATAAAGCTTGCCAGTGAAGGAATGAAAACTCGTTACGAAGTTAACCCTGTAACGCGCAGTGTTCCCGCTCTGGGAACACCCAACTCTGACGTTTTGATTGTTACCAGTCACGAAGAATAGATTAGATTTCTATAAAAATAGTGGCTGGTGACAGAGCTCCACGAGAATCCTTTACTTTTTCAGCACGCCATTTCCCGTCAAAAAAAGGGTCACGATTCTTTTGAACAGTACTGACATCTGCTGAAAAATGGAAGCATGCGAGAACGGCTGGATAGATTGCCCAACACTGGAAAAAGGGCAGCCGTTGCCATCGCCCAACTTAACGACCAGCAAGATGGCGGGAAACAAACTTTTCATATAAAAAAATTAAGAAATTAAAATTAACGTACTTGTTTTAACGTGGTAGGCATGAATGACATTTTAAATTATTTTTCATTCCGTTTCATACATTTCACATACATTTCGGAGATGCACTTCACACTTTGCCGGTTTCTCATTTGGTATTCTATAGAATGTCTAGGAAATGTCTGAAATATGAATCGTAACATTCATTGCCGAGTAATTTTAGGCATTATATGCAATTTCTAGGCATTCTATAGACTTCAAATTCTGCCGGTAACATTTACAATGTTGTGTTAATTAAATGTGTTCCGGAAATGATATTCTAAATGCAGTGTTAAATAAATACGCTATTGCATACGTAGAAAGAAAGTAATTAATAATAATACAAATTTCGCCCACAGTTATAAAGGAGAACAGAAATAACTACTTCATAATCGATTAATTTTTTAAAAAAGAATAAAGAAAATGTATATTCATGTATGATTATTTTTAGAAAAGAAAAATGTATATTCAATTCTGGGATCTACATTACAATTCGCTTTTTGGTCAATATAGATACTTATAGAGAGACAGAATTTTCATTGTGCCTATAATATGTGCACATTTATATTGCAAAATTCCTTCGAAATTGTTTGCCTTTATCTAACAAACCCTTTTTTCAGCAAAAATCTTATTTAATTACAAGATTTGTGCTGAAAAAAGGGTTTGTTAGATGAAGGCAAACAATTTCGAAAGAATTTTGTAATATAAATGTGCACATATTATAGAACTTTTACAGTATTATGGGGCTGAGGGGGGGGGGGGGAAGAAAAAAAGGAAACGCCTTTAATAACATGAAAGTTTCTTTAATAACATCAGGTTCTTTCAGCAATAAAGAAAGAGATGATTATTCATGTATTATTATTATATCTAAAAAATAAATCGCCGCTTTAGTGCTGTCAGAGCTTTACCGTATATTACTTTGCAATGGGAAATGTTAAGTATCATTTACTACTTTAGAAAAAAAAGCAATAAAGTTGATATACTTCGATATACACGATATATCCTGAAGAAAATTACAGCTAGCAGTTAATTTAAAAATATAGTCTGATAATTTACGGTTGAGTTACTTTGAGATAAAACAAGTAAAACAGACTGAAGATTTATGGCTGAATTCGTTTGAATTTATTTCAGGCACGAAGAAAAATTACACCTGAAGTACTATTTTCTGAAAGAAATAATATCATTAATAATAGAAAATTTATTAAAAAAAAAGTGACAGTTGATCTTTTTTGCAGTAAGAAACATTTTTGAAGCATGGAAAACATCTACAAAATGTCATTTTACGAAAGAAAAACGGGAGAGGGAATCAATTTTTCGATTTTGCCGAAATAAAATAAGTTGGTCTTTTCTCTTTTCAAGAGTCTTAAGTGTTAATTTTATCTTAAGAGGAAACAAACTTATAATTCTTTGAAAATAGGTTGTCTATTTAGAATATGTATCGTTAGACTTATATTATTTTTAATATTTTCTCGGGATAATGTTTCTTAACACTTTAACGCGCAGTGTTCCCGCTGTGGGAACACCAAACTCTGACGTTTTGACTGTTGCCAGTCACGAAGAATAGGTTTGATTTCTATAAAAATAGTTGCGGGTGACGTAGCTCCACGAGAATCCTTTACTTTTTAGCACGTCCTTTCCCGTCAAAAAATGGTCACGATTCTTTTTAACAGCACTGACATCTGCTGAAAAATGGAAGAATGCGAGAACAGCTGGATAGATTGCCCAATGCAGAAAAAGGGCAGCCGTTGCCATCGCTCGACTTAACGACCAGCAAGATGGCGGAGGATCGAAACGTTCATCGTGTGCCACAAATCGAGAGACCCTTTTTTGGCGCAGCTGGCTGTGCGGCACAGTCAGCTGCATCAAAAAAGGGTATCTCGATCTGTGGAAGGCGATGAACGTTTCAATCGTCAGCCATCTTGCTGGTAGTTAAGTCGAACAATGGCAACGGCTGCCCTTTTTTCAGCATTGGGAAAGGGTTGCGCATCAAAGGGTTAACGCCTAGTTTATCATGCGGAATCTTAACACATATAAATGAGCGTACAAATAAAATAATGCAAGGAAAAAATAAAAATGTTTAAAAACGTATTATAACTGTTATTAAAGGGAGAGACTATGTTAATAACTATAAATTAATACTTTTTATTTTTTAGGTTGAAAACGCTTGTCGAAATTTTTTCCGTGCCAAGACTTATACGTTAATTGCTTTTTCTTCTCAGATAGTGCAAATATATTTTGATGAACAGTCTTGGATGACACATCCTTAGTTCTATTTCTCAGTTTATTGAACATAATCTGTTTTGCGACATGATAATTTCGACACTGTTACTAATTTTATAAAGTATACTATAATGAAAGAGTTTACTTTATTACTTGACTTGAAAAATAGAGGTGGAAATTTACTGTGTTCAATGCATATCCTTTTTTTTATTTTTATGTATGTACAGCAATATTTTTTAAAGTTCTTTATTTATTGGAAAGTGTGATAGATCAGGTCCCATAATAAACGTGACCAAATTAATATGGTCATGTCCCATCATCATTAAGAGCTTGACCATATTTATTTGGTCACGTTCTGATGATAGCATTCCAAAAATCAGAAAAATCATGTTTCTAAACCATTGCTTAAATGGTTGCCATTAACAATGTTGGTCATAATTAATGAAGAGTTTCCAAGGTTAACCACTTTTGGCGATTTATTGCGAAGAATGGCGTCAAAAAGTAAGTTCCCAAAACTGAACCTAGTCTGGCGATATTTTCTATAGTTGGCGAAAAATTGCCGAAAAACACTATATTTTACAATGAGGATAACGGTACAGCTTGGAAATTTGCCACATGGGGAGATGAAATATTTCGCGGTGCTAAATGCACCTATCTGCTAAGGATTATTTTGAAGTCGGTTTTCTTTTAAAAGAAAAATCATATATTCTTCCCACCAAACATTCAACGCAAAATAAGTTAAATAATCTCCAAATGTGTGCAGATACCTTAAACCAAGAAATACAACCTTTAGAATACTAAGAGTCCCGCAGGTCTTGACGTTACACACTAGGATTTAAATAAATTCTCAAGATAAATTCACGATACTGAATATCATTGAAAAAAAGAGTCTTGTTTTATTTGAATGCAGCCAAAATATTATACGTTAACATGGCGAATGCAGGATTATTTATACATGGAATTTCGTTGCCGAACATCCAACATTGTTAAAAGAAAACAAATTTTTTAGGCGAAAATATATTACAGAAATTTACTTTCTGGTTTGTTGTGTTGGATTCAATGCTATATTAAATTATTTTACAAAACGCAGTTTTTCTTTTCATGATTAGTTTGAGTTTGTTTCAAATTTTGAGCACACGTTTAGTCTGTACCTTTTCATAATTAAGAAAATGCAAAAATGAGATTTCGTTTTTTTGTGCGTGCATAGTTTTGTTCCCCAGTATAGGTCAATGAGTGCTAAAATTTTCTACTGAAAGATTAAAAAAAAAAATCCTGTCTCTTAAAAGAGGTGCAGTAGTACTTCATGATCAAATTAAGCTATATCATTCCCACTTACCCTAATATATATACAGGGTGGTTCTTAATTAACGTGAGGTGTTCAGAGCCCTCTAGCGAGTAAAGTATTGGACGAAATCTAACCAAATTTGATAAGAATGCACAGTAGACCATGGGATTTTGATTTCAAAAAAATAAAATAAATACAAAGTTCCAAAATTGGCCACTGGTGCAATTTTGGCGCTGCAAAAGTGTATTAGCGTAAATATTGAATGGTGAATTGACAAACAATACAGCAAACATCAATTTTACTTACAAGTTTGGTTCAATATGCGCCCAATTGGAAAATTCCAAGAACTGCATACGATGCACAATTTCTACTGCTGCTCGCAGCATAACAGAGTTGATTTGCCTCCCGTGTAACGTTATTCGATCCTTTAACGTTGCGATATCGGAGACATGTCCTTGATAAACAATACCTTTAAGAAATACCCACAACCAAAAATCCCAAGGATTGAGATCGGGGGACCTCTGGGGCACTTTTACAGCGCCAAAATTGCCCCAGTGGCCAATTTTGGAACTTTTTTTTTAAAATCCAAATCCCATGGTCTACTATGCATGCTCCTCAAATTTGGTTAGGTTTCGTCCAATACTTTACTCGCTAGAGGGCTCTGAACACCTCATGCTAATTAATAACCACCCTTTATATATATATACACTAGCTGACCCGGCAAACGTTGTTTTGCCATATAAATTATTCCTAGGATTATTTTAGTAGAAAGAAATGACTAACTTTTGGTAAGTTTGTGAGGATGTGGTATATGAGTGGAAGGGGCATGGAGCGCTGTGAACGATGCTGGAATATAAAAATAACACAATACCAAACATTTATATTTTAAATTCATTGTAATTTATTCTTTAAATTTATATATATCGCTAATTACAATAATTTTACTGAAAAATAATATCAATAACTTAACGCAATAGAGTATACAATATTTTTTGTTATCCCATCTTCAGATAACACAAACAAACTGGATGGCCACTGTATGGTTTGCCCACTCAAGAGCATGCCACGTATAACCGTCCGTGTGAAAAACATGGCGTGCTCAAATCTAATCCACAAACAGACATAGTTTGGCCTTGAGACTTATTGATAGTCATTGCAAATGCCAATCTTATTGGAAATTGAAGACGTGTAAATTGAATTGGCACATCCGTGGGTATATTAGGGATCCGTGGTAGTAATATATTTTCACCTCGAAATTTGCCATTTAAAATGACGGCTTCGACAACATTTTTCATTAGTTTTTTAATAACTAATCGTGTGCCGTTACACAGCCGTGGTGGGTTCAAATTACGAAGCAAAATAACCGGAGATCCAACTTTCAGTTGTAAGTTATGCGGCGGCATGCCTGGTAAATCTAATGAGTTTAAAAACTCTGCTGGATAATTCACACCTTCGGTGGCATCGCAAACTGTATCAATAGATTTGTATGACACTAACTCCCCTGGCAATAAATGTTGTATTTTAAGATTCAGTTCGTTGACGTCTACATTTTTTGCTGCTAAAATTGCTCTTTCTGCCAGCCACTCATGATTAATATATTGTGTATGTACATCGGGAAATATCTGGTCAATAAGAGCATCTTGCGAATCAGTAATTGTGCAGAAATCGGCCGGTAATTTTATGCATCCAGTTTCATCTACAGTAACTTTTCCATCTTTAAATAGTAATTTGGAGTACGCACTTCATAATGCTAATATCATTTACAACTTTTTTACAATAGCAAACATAAGGATATATTGCTTTGTACGGCAGATTACTCGATTACATATTTTAGTGAAGTTGTTTTATTTGTTTTAATTCTTCGCTGTACAGTATGCAAAAAGGAACACATTGTTAGAAAATGTTTTGAAATGCATGGGTGCTATTGGATTAACTTTAATAATTTATTTATTTTTTAAACAAATAATTCGTGAAGGGCTCATCAAAGGGAGGACACAGGTGGAACATGTCGCCCCAGTCCCCCTTGAGAAATATAGATAACTATAGATACACTAGTTAGAATGGGTTGTTTTGATAAAGATAAAATATTTCATGCAGTTCTGATCGGGATTAGTACTGAAACTTTGCGGAACGTCCGAACGAAACTTCTGGATCCGCCTTTGTATATACTCTAGATTCTTTTAATAATGCAAGCTAACCATTGATTTTTGGATATCTGAAAATTCTGTTCTTGAAAAATATATAAATAAATAAACGAAAAAAAAAATGAAAGTTTTTTTTTTGGAAATACTAGAGATTTAGGAAAGAATTTGAGAGTACATAAGCCAGTACTGACTTCTTCAACTTGGAGGACTTCCTAGGGTGTTACTGACGACTTATAGAATATCTAAAAGGGCACGAAGTGTGTAAAGAAATAAAGTACATTTTTATGCAAAATTGAGTCCCCTTGAAGAATGAAATGTGACTTGTTTTTCGGCGATTGTTTTATTTTAAAAATGTCACATTTTTCTTTCTTGAAGGGTATCGTTTAGTGTTTATTATTATTGTAAAAATAAATGAAGCAGAAGTATCATTTTATATATTTATCTTTTCCTGAATGATTTCTCTAGACCAGTGTTTTGCAAACTGTGGATCTTAAGGAAACCTAAAAAAGAACAGTTATGTAAAACATACAGAGCTAAAGCATTTTACGTGTTTATACCTATGTTTTAACTATATATTTCGAAAAAAAAACATGTAATTTTGGTGCATAATACAAAAAAAAAAAAAAGCGAATTCTGTCAAGAACTTAAAACTTTTAGAAAGTCTCATGCCGAGTTGTACAGTATGCTGAAATGAACGATAAATTTGTGTAGGTTACGAAACTTATAGAAAAAGAAAGTCTTAAATATCGAAAATTATGTAGATTGTGTCACTTTCCCGATAATTTTACTCCATATTTAAGAATTTTCTTTAAAGTTTCGTGAAAGCAACCGGTTTTTCATACATTTCAGTGTGTCGTGTGACTTATGAAAATCATCCTGAATTTTTTCGAGTCCTTGAATGAATTAGTTAAATTTAATTTTTGTAGCTAGAACACACTCTTGTTATAGATATTATTTCTTCTACCTCCTTTGACCAAAACCATGTGGATTGTCAAAAATGTTTGAAGACATTTCTTTCTGTTGTTGTTCTTTCTTTCACTTGCTCAAGTAGATGATGTTAATGAAATTATGTGAATTATCAATTGAATATACAAATATTTTTTTCAACATTTTCTCTTCCAGGTTAGTAAACAGTCCTGAAGTTTTTGAAACTAAAGATCCCTGTTTGGTTTGAAAAGGAATCACTGGAGTGTTTAGCTGGATGTTTGTAGCGCAAAATATCGTTTAATGTGTCATAAATTATAAAAAGTCATTAGAAATGATACATTTCAAAAAATACTTTTTATACCTGCAATTGTACAAACTGATTAATAAAATTTTTGTATTGAACTGTTTAGTTGAGACTATAAATGCTTAAAATTTAAATTCATAAACTTTACACGCTAACTTTGCGTGAATGATATGCATGCAACAATACCACAATATTTATTGAAAATACTGGCCTCCCAATGTTAAGGAACAGAATGTTTTTCGGAGCTTACCATAAAAGATGGCATTAACAATAAAGTTTATCGTTTATATAAATGATAAAAATGAACTTTAATACAAATTTATGCAAAAACGATAGCTACCACTTTTTTTTTTTAATAGAAAAGTACAGGCATATATGAGAGAGAGAAAAATTTGCAAAAATCAGGCTTTAGTAATTACGCGTGTAACTTTTGTTCATTTAAAACTTTTGATAGCAGATTCGTTGATAATAGTCAGCAGGGTCCCGCAATGTCTGAGAGAAGCCGTTTGTCCGATTCGTTAAGGTGGTGGTCGGTCGGATGGATGGAAACGGGGTTGTCACAGACTGATGCTGTTAGGCGTCTTAATGTGTCTCGCAGTGTGGTCCACCGCCTCTGATATGAAAATCAAACCGAGGCTTCAGTGTCCGCAAAAGACATGTTCTGGGCCGACCACGAGCTACAACATGCGCAGAATATCGTTTTATAGCTCTATCTGCCAGAGGGAGAAGAAGCATTTGTGTGCCGCAACTGGTTGCAGACCACTCTGTAGCATCAGGGAGGACAATGTCAGCTAGTAAGCTACGAAGGCGTCTTCACAATGCAGGTCTCAATGCAAGGCGACCAGTTGTGCGTATCCCTACTCAAAGATCGACAGAGAAGGGTCCTCTCATCTTGGGCAAGAGAACACGTTCCCTGGACCAGGCAGAGATGGGCTTCTGTACTCTTTACAGACGAGTCCAGATTCACACTGGAGAGCAATTCAGGACGTTTGCTGATCTGAAGGGTTTAAAGTACCAGATACCATCCATCCAACACTGCTATAAAGACAGTTTCCAAAGGGGTGGAATAATGGTTTGGCCAGGGATCTCACTCGGGGGTCACACTGGCTTGCATGTGTTCCAGGGAGGAACTCTGACTGGTGTGAGATCAGAGCCTGATCATAGGTAGACGGGGCCCCGGGGCAAGAGGTTTAGGGATGGACGCGAGACGAAAAATATGCGTCTCGCGTCTCGCAAAATAGCCTAAAAGCTTGTCTCGTCTCGCAAAAATCCCTATATCGTAATGTTAAAAATGTGTGTCTCGTCTCGCAAAAAAGCTGTAAATCTCTGTCTCGTCTCGCAAAAAAGTCGTCTCGCGTCCATCCCTAAAGAGGTTATTTTGGAGCCCCTATACTATCACAAGATTAACTTACTTTTGTTTGCTGTTGCATTTCCCAGACATAAAATTAAAAAAAAATTAAAGAATTCTAAAATTGAATTAAAAATTACCCATGTATTTATACTTATTTAGAACAAGACTGGTATTTAAAAGTGATTTAAATATTTTTTGAGTCCGTTTGTATTATGAGCGCATGAGTGCGCTCATTCAAGGAATGGCAATTACGAGGTACAGGAGCAAAGTTTTTCTCACCAGAAAATTTTCCTGGTGCACCAAAAAGTTCGAATTGTTTTTCCTTCATCGTGAAATAAAAAATGTTAACTAATGGATATTTTGTGATCAGCGTATATAGGGCCATACCATACGTTTTCAAAAGTTCCTAACTTCTTGTTTATGGATCCATAAGTCTTAAAAACCATTGAATTAGAGCAAAAAATAAATCTCTAAGTCCATTTATTGTTAAAAATTATGCTATAGATATTACAAAGGAAATTTAATTGCAAAAAAATTATTATTGCAGTATATATGAGTATGCAATAAATCATGATAACAATAAATGGGGAGATTTGGGGGCCCTTATTTTTCCGAGTCCTCGGGCTATTGCCCCGTGTGATAATCAGGCTCTGTGTGAGATATCGGTATGAGATCCTTGATTGATCCTTCGGGATGAGATCGGATTGATCCATATGTCCGCCCACATGCCCGTGCAATTGGCAATGATCCATTCTGATGGAGGATAATGCATGACCTCAGCAAGTTGTAGTTGTTGAGGAATACCTTGAGGGTCTTGGTTTATAGTGAATGGAATGGTCATCCCAGTCTCCAAACTTGAATCCAATTGAGCAACTTTGGGACTACCTTGGTAGAGAGGTTGCTGCTTTAAGTTCATCTCCAAGGTCTTAAGGAGAGCTATAACAAAGCATACTCCGTGTCTGGTCTTCTCTTCCCATTTCGGTAACCGACAACTTAACTTATAGCATGGAAAGTCGATGCCGCCAATGCATTCAAGCTATCCCTTATTAAAACTCATTTTTGTTATGTTTCTATGACATTTTACCACAAAAAACTGCTATATATATTGTTTTTTCCAAGAATGGATTTTTTCATCAAGATTGCTTTCCCCCCCCCCCCCCTGTTGTTGTAAATCATTTCTGCGCTTTTCTTATGTAAACTTCTATGTTGTAGTCAATGTATAGCTTGTTTGTGCACGTCATCAAAATTTAGTGTTTCTATATTCATTCGTTTGCAAATTAGGTGCAAAATCCGGTTGTTCTTTACTTTGTGTTGGAGGCCAGTGTAATATACTAGTTGAAATAAAAAAACAGTTAAAACTGTTTTAGGTGAAAGACGGTTGGTGAAGTACCTAAATATGAGATGCAGCGTGTCAGGATTTGAAATAACAGTTCACACTGGCAGCTGATAATGCTGCGCTTATCTATGGGCTGGCAACAAAAACTTCTAAAATCGCAGCAAAGCATAAGATTTCTGCAGCCTATTTTACTATTTTACTTCACTAACTTTAAAACAAGTGAATGAATGATGCAATTAGAAGACTAGAAAATGCTTCACTTTCTTGTAAGCTACCAGTAGTTTCATATGAGAAACCCTAAAATACATCTGACATAAAAAGAAACACTCATATTATACCTTAGAGATACTTTAATACTAGCATTTGAAAGAAACACACACTGATATCTGAAAGAAAAATAATAAACATTCGAATTTAAAGACTATGTACAAAGTATGTGATGCACAGACAAAGGCTTAATTTTATTTCTATAGAACTGTTTAAATCTTCAATTTCTAGCTTTATTTGGTTTTGAAATCAGTTTTATAAGCTTTGAATAAAGTTATTCTGTTAATACTTCAATATTCATCGAATACTCAAGTATTTGTGAAGATTTAAAATTCTTGTAACTTTCAACGTGCATAAGGCTTGAATTCAAATTTTGTACATGTTATTTATTAACGTATTGCTACATTCATTATTATTTAAATTAGATATCCATAGAAAATTTCATCAATGGTTTGTATAATTCTTCAGAGGCTGTTTTTTTTAATCTCAGCATGTTCTTTCTTAACAGTTGCACTAGACAAAGTTATTTACATAAGATTTATTCAAATTTCTTGGGTTTATTCAAATCCCAGTCTCGTTATTTCTCCATTCTTAAGAAAAGGACAAAATATAGCATTGTTAATGATAGGAAAGAACAGACTACTCCTGGAAGGTTTATGAAAGTTTATCGATTAATTTTCATATTTTCCGATGATCCTATTTCACTTCAGTCGAAGCTGGAATTCGATAAATTCAGTTTTTCTAGATCTAAATATTTTAATGTGTATGTTTGTTTAGTGCTGCGGTATTCCCACATTTTTTGCAGTACTATTTCTTGTGACGCCGATTTAAAATACCACCTCAAAACGAAGCATAATTAATAAAAATAAATTATCTGTTTGTATTTTTTTATAGTGTGCTGTGTAATAAGCTTCAATGCTTAATATACTTTACACTTTGCTTTTTATTCATTGTTTTATATTCATTCTTTCGGGAGCGCATTTTCGTGATGAAACAAAACATGAGGCGCTTTACTGTGTATGTGATGTAATTTTTTGTTTGTGTGGGGGAATCTACAGGTGAAGTTCATAGATGAATAAAAAATAATAGAGAAGTAGCAAGATTTAGATAACTGCAGATTAAAAAATAATCTATGAGCAGTCCAGTCAGTCCAGTCACATGAATGCGACGAGCACCTACTTTTGACGCCAACGTAAAATAACCAATTAAAGAAATCTGGAGGCAGCACAATGCAGGGGAGCATATATAAAAGGCGTCTGAGGGAATCGGAAAACATTGCAATTGTTGGCGTAAGGCAAAAACTAAGCGATGCAAGTGCGTTTATTTTGAAAGTTACCGCCCCCTCAGGATTATAAAGCTTTAACGTTCTTTCATATACCACAGCTTAGCTTATCTGAGATAGAATAATATTTTTACATATTTTGAGATAAAATAATTTGTAGAAAACTATTAGAATTTATTCATATTTTAAACATAACTTTTACAATTTTGAAGCATACAGCGATTGTAATTTGTTGGGGAAAAAAAAACAAAACAAAGGAAAGGAATTTTTTCAGTTATTTTCAGACATCTTAAAATAGGATTTATATTTAGAAACGTGATCTTCTTCAGTTAACAGAAAATTCCTATTTTAGGAAATAGAAAGATAAAATGTGATTAATCCCGCTTGTGAAATTGTAAGAAACTGAAAGTATAAGATTAAAATGTGCATCCATATAAATATGCGTTTTGAATTTTAAGATGGCTTTTAAAATGTATGTTATTTATTCTTTCACTATTCGTTTTTTTTTAATTCAAAGCCATACGTTGTAAAGTTTTAAGTTAAAGCTACATAATAACCTTATTATAAAAAAAAACTCTAATTCTTCATTATTGTCTCTTCTACAGTATAAATGACTGATCACAAATATTATAAGAAATGCATCTATGGCATCACTGGGCAAACAATAATTCCATATACATTTTCTGTCCGTTTAACTTTTTTGTCTGGAATTTGATAATCTTAAATAGATGTGTACAACTACCGCATTTTTACTTTTCAAAATTAAAAAGTTAATTTTAATAGATGTTTTTTTTTTAAATGTGTTATTACAATTATGAAAGAAAGAGAAATAAACAGTTTCTTTTTTTTCTAAATTGTAATTTCGAATTGATATTTGCTAGATAAGAGGAATTTATTTTCTACCAGCCGCCACCGGCGATCAGTTGGTTCGCCATTTTAATAAATCTTGTTCGGAGAGAATCGGAGCCAAGCGGTAGAATCATCTCCTCAAAATCGCACATCAATCATTTTATTTTTTGCACAATTAAAAAGTTGCACATTTCAGTCTCGAAAATTTTCCAAATCCTATTTTTCGTTTGAGTATAAAATATTTCATTCCTGCTCTGATTTCATATGTACACGATATTTTAATTAAACAACTTTACAAATAATGTAAATAAAAAAAAACGTTATTCTTTTATTTTTACTTCAAGAGTCTGAATCATTTAATAAACGTGCCAAATATGGCAACCTAGATGTGCTTAATCCTCACTCTTTCCACTGCGGGGTTACCATTGCGAAATGGCGGAGAGCAAAGATGAGCCTTTTGCAACACGTTTTTTATCGATATCTCCTGAAATAATTCGAATTTCAAAAAAATCGCTTCGAGGTATGTCGGGACCCGTCCTGGAGAATTTCCATACAAAATTTGGTAGGTCTAGGATCACCCGTCTAAGAGCTTGGCGAGACACAGTAAAGCTATGTAACTAGCCAACTAACATTTTACACTTATATTATTAGTTACATTGTTTTATTTATATAGATGCTTTAATTTCTTATTTTTAAGTGCCTGATATTTTTTTATTCACTTTCATATTTTATTAAAGCATATCCACACCCTAAAAAAACACGCACATATTATCGAACTTCTCTATGACGCAAATTTATAAGAAACCGTCATAAACTATTAAAAATTTGTGCCATAATAAGTTTTAATACAGTAGAATCTCGCTACAAGGATATCCTCTATAACGATAATTCTCTCTATTACGATATTTTTTCATAGTCCTGGCTGAATTCCCTTTAGATTAATGTAAAACAGTTCTCTGTATTACGATACCCTTTAAAACGATAATTCTCTCTACAACGATGGTAATAATTATCCCTTACATCACAATCATTCTCTCTACTACGATATATTTTTTTTTCTACGATGCATCAGAAGCCCAACTCATGCACAGACATTGAAAGCTACACAAAGAAAGTCGAGGTAAAATGTGGTTGGAACGGGTTGGACTACGCCTCTGCCAAAGAACGTCTTCTAAGTTTCGTTTTGCTGATGTAACACTATGGTAATGAGAAAGTGCATTTCTCGTAAGGTGGAAGGGCAGTTGGATGACACATCTTTGATTCCTATCTCCCTCTTTAAAAAATGGTCAAGGATTCCTTTCACCGGAACTGATATAGAAAACGATACGTTTTTTGTCTGAACTTGAGTAAGAATTTTAACCTCCGATAAATCCTATCGAGGTCGATTATTACACGAGGATATTTTAATTCATTTATGAGTTGTTTACTTTGAAGTTTGTTTAGTGAAAATCCAAAGCAAATGGCTAAAAGAAAACAAATATCTATCGAAGTGAAATTCAACATCATAAAAGATTTTGATAAAGGCATGAAGCAAAATAAATAAGGATAAATTAATGGGTATGTATTTTCAATTAATATCCAATACATTTTAAAAAACGCTTTTGCGGCATTCAGGTATTATTTATTTAGACATTATATATTTCTTATTCAAATATGCTATAAATATTTATAAGCTATATCTCCGCTAGAATCCCTGGCGGGGCGGCAAGGGTATTAACTAAAATTTGTGAGTGTTGTGAAAATAACTGAAAACTATAAACATGTTTTTCTCCTTTTATTTATTATATATTACTTGCGAGGGTGTGCTGAATGAAAACAGAACACTTTCTGGTGATACCGCAGGGTATGGGATATATAGAATAACAAAAATCAAAAGTATTTTCGTTCCAATATCGATTCTCTCTATAACGATAATTCTCTTTACAACGATATATTATTTTGACCCCCAAAATATCGTTATAGAGGGATTTCACTGTATACACCGGGTATCTAAGGAAAAATCACAAAAATGACGACTACTCAAAAAGTTACGTATAGAATTTAATGAAATTCACCCACAGTGTATAATAGATAGTAAGCTATAAAATAACATGGAAAGAAATTACCGGACACTTGTGGTATTATAGAAATTAGCATATGTGTAAAATCAACAAATTGGATGTGTCAGTTTGGTATAGGAAAAGTACCTTCAATATGGAATATGACCCCCCCAAGAAGCAATACAGCACCAAAGCCATGTGTGATGCTGACAATTAGGCGGTCTATGAATTATGTTGGAAGGAAGAGCAATTGCTAGTAAGGCAGTTGCAATCTTAGCAAGAGTCGCAGGAAGAGGATTCAGAGCAGCTATCCGTCTTCCTAAAGCATCCCAGACATGCTCGATAGGATTCAGGTTCGGCGATCGAGCTGGCCAATCTATGCGCTGAATTGTTTGCTGCAGAAGATAATCATCCACTATGCGAGCCCTGTGTAGTCTAGCATTATCGTCCTGAAGCAGGAAATCATAGCCTATTACCCTGATATAAGGGAGCACATAAGCATCAAGGATGTCATCTCAATAGGTCTGAGCACTGACGGTTCTACGTAGAAAGACATGAAGGTCTGTGCGGCCACCCAAAGAAATCCCATTCCAAGCACAGACACTGCCTCCTGCGTATGCATATGTTTGATGGATGATAACGGGTTCCGGTTTCTCTCCAAATCAAACAAGGCCTCCTTTCGCTTTGGAGGCCATACCTGGACTCATCTGTAAACAGAACCGCCCTCCATTGATCAGTCGTCCAGTGGACATGTTGATGAGCCCCCGTCAAACGTTCCCTTTTGTGGCTTAGCGACAGGGGCACGCAAATGGCTGGTCGCCTCGCGTATAGATCACGTTCGTGAAGCCTTCTACGCAGAGTTGAAGTTGACACAAACCTTCCTGTGGTTACAGCAAGGAAGGATCTGAGTTGAGCCAGAGTTGCGGTTCTATTCCTTCGTGCACATAACGACAAATACCTGTCATTGGCGCTGGCCGTCCTTGGCTGAATCTGCTGGATGCCGAATCTGTCGTTAGAAATTGTTGCCAAAGTCTATGAACCACTGACGGACTGACATTTGTCCGCCGTGTCACGTGACTTTGTCCTGCCTCTAGTCTCCCAATAGCTCTCCATCGCAGCTCTTCTGGCAAATGATGCCTGCAGGTCATTACTACGAATTGGCCATCTTCTATTTCTTACATGGCAATCACAGCAAAAGTTGCAGGCTTGACCTAAAGATGCAGTTTTATGCCTCTAATTTATTCTGGTTGTAACGCGAGTAATTTGCATATTGCAGCTTTACTCAGTAACATTTATTTGACAACATATTCAAATTTCATACGGATTGGCTTATTTTTGAGCGAGTTATCACCATTATTGTGATTTTTCCTAAATTTTTGAAAACCAGTGTAGTTAATATTCTCAGTAAATTAATCTTGTAAGCTTGGTGATCTCACAATGCATTTCTTTCTTATGAACAGCGAAATTTGTATTCAGGCATAAAATATCTACTTTCCGTCATATCAACAGTAAATTCAGTAACAAATATAGTGGAAGAAATTTATGTCAACGCGATGTTTTTCTGTTACAGTTCAATGTATATTTGGCATATTTTCCAAAACAAAGCAAAAGTGACATTTTAACACATCTAAACAAGTGATAGAAAGATTTTTATAATATTCCCTACGGGAAAACGTCAATGTAGCTCATGCTGATCCGTATTTGTATGAAATAAATCACGTTTACTTTAAAAAATCGTCAACACGTTGCCGTTATTTCTTTTTAATAGGTTATTTTTCTAATATCCCCAATTTATTTTTCTGTCTATTTATTGCCTGGCTCTATATTATCTAAACACACACACACATATATATACCTATAATAAGGCACCAGTATTCTAAATAACTGCATATTCATATATGAAATAAATACTTCGATTCTTCAGTCGAATTGAAATTTACACGTAGGAGTGCAGGGAACATGACCCTTGTAAAAATCGGAGGACGTCCGCACAGATTTTAAACTGAAGATATTTGGCAAAATATTATCTAAAATAATGATCGACCGGCTCTGGAAATTTGGTAATTACCGCTGGGTCAAATGACCTCTTACACTTTTAAATTGTGCTGGAATCCACAGAATACTACCTGTATGACATCTGCACCCTAAATAAGACTTGAGCGAGGCAATTTCATTAGTTTATGAGATGGTAGGATTTACACGTCAGAGTCGGTCAGCCTTTAATAAAGGCTCGCAATATGTATTAAAAATAATTTGTTTTATGTCCGAGAAAACAACTCACAAAAAATGAGCCTAAATTTGAAGAAAGGATTAAAACAAGAAATACTCATCCCGATTCTTTACATATTCATCACAATGTTTCTCAATGAGAAAAGTAGTTTGGCGAGTAGATTTGTCAAAATATTTGGCGAAGAGAGTTTTCAAATGATAATCAAGCTCTCCTCATTAAGCAATGTAATTAAAAGCAAATTTTTTGAAAGAAAAGATTACCGCAGCATGGCATTTACTCCTTACAAAATGTAGAAATAACAATTAAACATAAAGATGTGCACTGTATTATAAATCACAATTGATTGAGTTCTGAACCTAATTTCAAACCTGTGAATTTATTTTTTGAAATAACAGTATTTCAACAAAAAAGAATGTGCCATTGACTGCATAAATATACACAATATACAACTTGAGAAAAGGATATTGTACTGACAAAAAAGAACATGTAAGTTGGTTACACACAGTTTGTCAGCATATAATTAACGCATAAGATATAATTTAGGATTTCATTTTTAATATGTCTGCTTTAGATTTAGCTTGATCGATTTAGAAGGCTATTTTGTAATTGGATTAAATAAGTAACAAAATGTCCCGCAGTGGACTGGGCGCTAAACTCCGTTCCCATAAGAACACGGCAAGTGAAGCAGCACCCGGCTTGGCCAGTGCTTGGGAGGGACTTCCCCCTCTCCGCCTGTCCGCTGTGGAACCGTGTACGCTAATGGGAGCTGGTGCACGTAAAATCCGTCTTGGCTCCAAAGTCTTCCAAGTTGTTAAACGATACCTCTGGGGGTGCCGATTTCAGGGGGTGGGTCCCTCCTCTGGAATGGGTTCAAAATTACGGGACCCCGAGCTAAGACGGACTTCCTCCCACTGGGGCTCATTGAAATGGAAGCCGCTCCTTCAGCCCATCGCCTGCCTATATAGGGGGATCTGACACCGCAACGCGGTTGCCAGAGGGCATTAGCAACAACAACAAGTAACAAAATAACATTAAGTTAATTGTTACTTATACGTATATCCCCAAATAAGTTGCGTTTGGTTATATGACAAAAACGTGTACAGATACAGAAACAAATTTATTGTACAAAAATCTACAGCTGTTAAATTACTTTTCTACATAGCTTCCAAAATTTTGTAGGCACTTGTCATAAGCGTGGCACAAGTTTTTGTATTCCTTCTTCATAGAAGGTTGCCGCCTGTGTTGTCAACCATGTGGTTCTTTCAGCGCGTCCTCATCGGTAAAATGTTGACCACAAAGGACAGATGTTAGGTGTAAGAAGAGATGAAAGTCGCTAGGAGCGAGGTCCGGGCTGTACGGAGGATGATCAAACACGTCCCAGTCAAATTTCTGTAGGAGTTGTTTTGTCACGTTCGCAGTGCGAGGTCGGGCATTATCGTGCAAAAAAACAACACCTTTGGACGGCATTTTTTGGACGGCATTGCGACGGCATTTTCAACTGAGGCTGACATAAAGAAGCACTTCAAAGAACACGTCGCCAGCAGCGATCTGAAAATGGCGTACATTTTTTTTCCCCTTGAGTCAGAGTAACTGCCGCGCATGCTCGAAACTGCGATCGCAGCGCTGCCGCGTATAGAAATAGAAACGGAACTTATTTTGTGGATATACCTCGTATTAAGTAAGACTGTGGTATTGTACGTAATTGTGGTATTTTACGTAAGAATGTGGATTGTAAAAGAAATTAAAACCACAGCTGTATAGTAGGAAAACCCAGTATAGGATGGAAAAATCTTTTAGGTACTTTCATATCTACTTAATTACATCAACGCACGCTTAAACAAATTAGAACACGGACTGGCAGACGAATCAAAATTATGTATACATGAGACCATTCCAGAATGAATTTCTTAATATTTTTCTATAACCCGGCAAAAAATATTTAAAGATGAATTAAGGTTTCTCGAAGACAAGAGAATTGATTTCTATTTTACTTTAAAACTACAGAAAATGTTCTTCTCGTATAAAATAAACTAAAGTATTTTGAGCAAGACATTTGGCGAGAAAGAAAGAATTTGGAAATAAGAACACGGAAAACTTTCCATTAAAAATCACTTTCATAAAATTATTCCAGAAACATATTTTTGAAACTCCATTCCTTGCGTTTTATATAAATGAGTTTAGTAGAAACAGCAAGCATTTTTAAGACTACAAGAAGGTTAATAAAATGGAATTAAATAAAATTTGTGTAATTTTAATGATTTCAGTGTTGATGCTATTAAATATATACTAAAAGTTGGCTTGAAAAGAATTCGTGTAGAAACCATCACAATGCTTAGTTTGTTCAGTTGTCGTACCAACAATCATATCATTAATACATGATTTAGTCAATTGTACACAATTGTCTTCTTTCGTTAGAAGAAATGTACTTAAGCCAATTCTTACATAAGAAAAACTATGTTCGAGTTATAA
The DNA here is from genome assembly GCA_038373885.1 of Cheiracanthium punctorium. Taxonomy (NCBI): domain Eukaryota; kingdom Metazoa; phylum Arthropoda; class Arachnida; order Araneae; family Cheiracanthiidae; genus Cheiracanthium; species Cheiracanthium punctorium. The sequence goes on along the minus strand of JAWZYV010003326.1, from coordinate 360,997 downwards.
AATCATTTAATTCAGAGTAAGATATACAAATACACAAATGCAAAGGTTGTCCCGAAAACATTCACCTCTAGTTTTATTCCTTAGAAACACTTGTCATAAATTAAAATTTCAGCAAAAAGCTGTTCAGAATTTAATAAAAGAGATTAACATTTTTATGGGATTAAACTTGAGTAAGTGTAAAATATAAATTTTTATACGGATCCTGTAATATTAAAAAAATCCTAATTGCAAAGATAAAAAGGTGAAGTACAAAATTTGAGGATGGTGGTTGCTCCTGCTTCTATTAAATGATGATTAATTAAAGGGATTTTGCGAAAAAAATATGGATAAATTTATAATAAATCGTTTATAGACAATGCATCAGAATAGAAAATTTCAAATGGTTTTATTATATTTCACAGCAGCAATTATTGAATGTAGAAAAGCAAACGTATAAATCTGCATTGCGACATAACGTTAAACAGTGCATTTTAGAAAACATTTACCTATTTTATTAGCAAGCGATTTCTTTATTAAATAATTATCCCTTTTCATTTGATTTAGAATTGGTAGAGTATTTTTCCAAACCTTAAAACAATAATGCCTAGTCACCGATTTAAAATTTCAGAACTAAAAGGGGGGGGGGGAATGCATGTTCCGGTAACTTACTTGCCTTGAAACTTCGCTTGTTTAATTAAAAAACATTAAATAAATACATTGATGCTTAAAGTTGAATATTTTGGAAAAAATAATCCTTTAATGCAAAAATATTCTATACTTCATTGTTAGCTTATGTATTACACGAACATGTGCAAACACAAACTGAATAACAGCTTGAATTTATTGACAGAAATTGTACTCGAAAAGGTTTGGTTTACCCATTTCGTGAGAAATTAAATATATTTTATCGTTTATATGTTGGTTAAGTCGTTACGTACTAGATATTACTTTAAATGGAATTATTAATATTTTATTAAATTAGCTTCTCGTGTTACTTCAATTTATTTCAGTATAAAATGTCTTTAAATGCATTACCTATGCAACTTTTATTTTATTCATCGCAGATTCTATTAGATTAGTTTTCATGAATTTTTCTTTATCACCACCTCTAAATATATTCAGAAAAAAATTATGTATTCTGAGCTTTAAAATGAAACGGACGTTATCATTTGACAGTTTTCAAGCGTCTTTATAAGATAAACTTTTTTTAGTTCTTTATTAGAAGAAAAATCAGAAATGTGGGAAGGGGAAAAAAATCACCGCTGATAACCAAATGTAAGATAAGAAGTAAAACTCGGTAATTCGTGCAAGGAATATTTTTCATGTAAATTCCTTATATAAAATCCACTGTGTAAATAGAATTTCGCAGTATTACATCTAAATTGAGTTTAACGTCATTCATCAGAAAAAAAAAATTATCAATTAATATCAGAATGACGAAAGCGTAAAACCAAAAACATAAATTAAAATTTGCCAAGCTAATTCACACATCTATAAATAGCTAAATATTGTCTAATGCATAGAATTTTCAGCGCGTTCTTATTGGTATTTGTTTCGCTCGTGTTTTTATGGCCAAGCTACTCATGGGCTATCTGACAAAGATGGGGAGGGGGGGGGTGATTGTTCCAGATGTAACCGCGCATTCACGTTACATCTGGAGAAAACCGACGAAAACTCCAGACCATTAGATCGACAGATGCGAACCCGGGACCTTTACACAGTTGTCTACCATTTTGAGCGTCTTAATTATTTGGCCATGGTGAGGCTATATTGGTATTTGCCCTATTGATTTACCCTTTAACGCGCAGTGTTCCCGCTCTGGGAACACCAAACTCTTGACTTGTCAGTCACGAAGAATAGATTGGATTTCTATAAAAATAGTTGCGGGTGACATAGCTCCCCGAGAATCCTTTACTTGTTAGCACGTCCTTTCCCGTCAAAAAAATGGTCACGATTATTTTTAACAGCACTGACATCTGCTGAAAAACGGAAGAATGCGAGAACAGCTGGATAGATTGCCCAATGCTGAAAAAACGGCGGCAGCTGAAATTCGACGCGTCGAAAAAGGGTCTCTAGATCTGTGGCACGCGATGAACGTTTCGATCGTCCGCCATCTTGCTGGTAGTTAAGTCGAGCGATGGCAACGGCTGCCCTTGTTTCAGCATTTGGAAAGGTTTGCGCCCCAAAGGGTTAACGAATGTTTAACATGCTTACTACTAACGTTGAAAAGTAATTTCTACCGCAAGTTCTGTTAGAAAACATTAATAAAATCAAAATTATGTAATTTTTTTAAACAACTATCGTTTTTTCTTATATTAATACAGAATGTAGATTATTTATGAACAATTGTATTGATTGCTGTAAGTCAAAATGATTTGCGATGACAAATATTCTTATTCAGTGCCCGTCGTTATTTTTTGCTTTTTGAACAGTTGCTGTACACCAGCGTTTCCTTTGATAGTGTAAGCGTTCATACCATTGAAACAAATTGTTGTTTCTATGGGTGAACAGGTCTATATAAATAAATTAAAGCAGATAAGATACTAAAGTATTTATTTCTAATTACTTTGAAGCTCTTAAAGCGCCCTTTTAAAAATGATGAATATAACAAGCGCTTTAATTTAATTTACACGAAATATTAATTAAAAATTAAGTTTCATTTAGTATTCAAATACACTCCACATGCATATATATTAAAAATATTTCGAAGTGTAAATATTTATCAAAGTGGTATGTGCAAATTTTTATGATAGTATCTCTGCACGGAAAATTTGTGCAATACTAGGGCCATCTTACAGCATTATTCAGTTACCCATGCAAAAGCCGAATTTGTCTTTGTTGCTTCTGTATTGCGTCATTTTGCTGAAAAATGCACCATAACCCATGTAGGGTAATTCCAGGATAGATGGACCGCTGGGTGAGATGGACCAGCCAAATATTTAGTTAACCCTTTGAGGCGCTACCCTTCTTTCCCAATGCTGAAAAAAGGGCAGCCGTTGCCATCGCTCGACTTAACTACTAGTAAGATGGCGGACGATCGAAACGTTCATCGCGTGCGACAGATCTAGAGACCCTTTTTTGGCACAGCCAGCTGTCGTCAAAAAAGGATCTCTAGATCTGTGGCACGCATTGAACGTTTCGATCGTCCGCCATCATGCTGGTCGTTAAGTCGAGCGATGGCAACGGCTGCCCTTTTTCAGCATTGGGCAATCCATCTAGCTGTTCTCGCTTTCTTCCATTTTTCAGCAGATGTCAGTGCTGTTCAAAAGAATCGTGACCCTTTTTTGACGGGAAAGGACGTGCAGAAAAGTAAAGGATTCTCGTGGAGCTCTGTCACCCGCAACTATTTTTATAGAAATCCAATCTATTCTTCGTGGCTGGCAACAGTCAAAACACCTCAGTTTAGTGTTCCCAGAGCGGGAACACTGCGCCTCTCCATACATGGTGCAACTATCTCAGTGAGACACTTAAGAGATTTTTTTAAGGCGTGCTACTATTTGCTACTCAAAAAACACAGTAATCTTTCAGCTAATTATCATTGTTGCTGTGGGTGAGTCCAATAATTTTTTCATATGGTTTATTCTACAATAAACCATACGTTTATTGTAGATTGTTTAGTCTACAGATATGTTTAGTCTACAATTCGTAATTCTACAATAAAAATTTTTATTTTATATGGGATCTATCTATCTAGTCAGGATGATAGTAATCACGGGAACATGTAGGCTTCCAAATAATCTAAAATGGCGACGTGAAATCTACAAGGTAGTGTAAAGGCGTGTTGTACTTGCCATTCGCACGGTCGGCAGAGAGGGACCATGCCTAGGCGGGAGAGATGGACCATGCCTAGGCGGGAGAGATGGACCAGGTTTTGCGTAAAGCTTAAGTCATAGCGCATGAAAACAATTTCATATTTATTAAATGTTTCATAGTAATTTATGTAAATTACTTATTTAATTTAATTGCAAGTAAGTTAATTTTCATTTCAATGTACTGGAAATTAACATTTATAAATTTAATACATGTGAAACTTTTTCATTATTTTATGTTGGTCCAGCGTTCCCACTCATAGGGTCCATCTCACCCGGAGTAGCCCGGATAAGAGAAACCACATAATAGTTTTAAAAATCATTTAAAAAAAATTTCTTTACATCTATGATTTTCTGCATTAGGATTTTCGTAAGAAATATCATACACCATATGTGTATACTGTGAAAACTAAATCTATCTATATAAATAAAATTAGACTTTTGTCTGTACATTTCTTGGAATTCAAAAATTTTGCGATTTCTATCCGTTTCAAGCACCCGTGAATCCGATGCGACCCTCAAAAAAAAGTTTGTCTGTCTGTCATTCTGTCATTCTGTCTTTCTGTCCGTGACGCTTTTTTTGTTTAAGCATCACGTAAAAATGACTGAAGCGAATGATATGAAATTGGGTGTCATGATAGGTGGTCACTCAACTTAAAACATAGGCGTCGAATTTTTAAAAAATCTTGATTAGATTTTCAGATTTTGTGAAAATCGTTTCAAACTGCGTAAATTTGTGTTCAAGCATCACGCAAAAACGACTGAAGCGAATGATATGAAATTGGGTGTCATGATAGGTGGTCACGTCAACTGAATAACATAGGGTCGAAGTTCCCAACTTAAAACATAGGCGTCGAATTAAAAAAAAATCTTGATTAGATTTTGAGATTTTGCGAAAATTGTTTCACACTGCGTATTGTGTTCGCACATCACGTAATATCTGCAAAGGTGAAAAAATGGTATTTGGTGAAATGATAGGTGGTCACCTTAAACTATAAGCATCTAAATAAAACCGATCAGATTTTGGGATTTTGCGAAAATCGTTTCAAACTGAGTGAATTTTTGTTCACACATTACGTAATAACGACTAAAACGAATGATATGAAATTTGGTCACATGATAGGTTGTTGTTCAACATAAAGTATAGGTGTCCAATTTTTTAAACTTTTTATTAGATTTTTAGATTTTGTGAAAATTCTCCCAAAATGCGGTTATATTTTTTCAAGCATCGCGTAATAACGACTAATACGAAATTTGGTGGTGTGATAGGTAGTTGCTAATCTTAATTTATAGGTGTTGAATTTTTAAAATATTTTGATTACATTTTGAGATTTTGTGAAAATCGTTTAAAAATGCTAAAATGTTTGTTCCAGCATCACGAAATAAAGACAGCAGGGAATTAAACGAAATTGGGTGACATGATAGGTTGTCACTCAACTTAAATTCTAGGCTTCCAATTTTTCAAAAATGTTGATTAGATTTTGAGATTTTGCGAAAATTATTTGAATATGTGTCAATATTCGTTCGCGCATCCTATAATTACGACTAAAGCGAATGAAATGATATTACTTAGTGACTCTCTAACCTGTAATATTTTAACAATACATAAAAATTATAACTGCGCTTTCTTTACTTTGGCAACATACTACATTCATTCTGTGTACTCCTACAATGCTGACGGAAGTTCTTGCTTTTAGAAATTTGCATTCAGTACTAACCCGTCAACGACGGGTTCTTCAGCTAGTATATAAATATATGGCTTTTAGAGAACGAAGAAAAAACGTTGTCTATCTCTCCTGGAATCACCCTATCTTTTAAAAAAATCATGATTCTTAGAGACAATCTTTTTTGAAGATGTTTTTATAGCAGTCTTTTTCCCCTCTTATTTGTTGCACAGTTACATTGTTTTTTAACTTGATATAAGGAAATACATAGAATGTATAAGAATGACTCAAAATAATTTAGTTGATTTGTATAAAGTTTATTTTTTTAATTCTCTAAACTAAGTGATCAATCATCATTTATCCCGAAAAAATAATGATCCAGAATTCATCCGTATGACCCTACTTGATTTTGCCGAGATTTACTTTTCATGTAACTGAAATCGTCTGGGCATGCGCTGAGACGAGTAATGCTCTGTGAAATTTACAGAGTAGGGGGGAGATTCTTTTTTGTTTTCAAATTTTAATACCACGTTTAACTTATTCGATGCCATTGTTGCGAAGGTCTCAACGGTAAAGCTTTCACTCTTTGCGTTTCTTCCCTCTTCAGTTTAGATTTTATGCCAACTTTGCATACAGTGCGCATGTGCAAAGTGTGATTCTCAAAAGTCCCAAGAATGGTAGCAAAGCAAGGAGAGCAATATAGCTCAAGTAATTTTAAATTTATAGTCGAATTTTAATAATATACAACAGAAAGTAAATGAATCTATAAAATTCGAATGGCATTTCATTGCTCTATTCATAGACAGCTTAAAATATAATTGATTTGATTCTGATAAAATTTTTAACCTTTCATCAATGCCTGAATTTATTTTACATAAAAACTGAAGATCAAAAATTCCATTTCTTGAATATATTTTACGTTTGATTTCCTGAATAGAAAGCTTTCATCCCAAACGCTTTCAAATATCTTGCTTTTTCTTTTACATTTGTCGTTCGAAATTTTCTGGTTCGTTTATAATAGAGTAATGCATTATTTGTCTATGTAAAATAGAGAAAGAAAATGCAGTTATATAAAAGTCTTTCAAAACTGTCAAGCACTAACGTGTTTATCGAGAAATTTTGACATATCTGAATGAATTTTCCGTGTTCCCCGAATATATATTTTGAGATAGGGAAAGAGCTTTTAAAAACTAATATCTCAAAATCATGCTGATAAGTAAAATAAAATATAAAACTAGTGTCTTAATGTTGTATACCAAACGGTAAATGAACGGCAAAGAAAGCAAATTAGCTGTTTAATTTATTATAAAATGTTAAAAATGTGTCATTGAAAATAATGTGTGAAAAAGTTCTTCTTCGGTTGCAAGCATGCCTTCTACCAACACAATTATAAAATGCGAATCTCCATTTCAAGTTTTATAATGCTAATCCTTGTACAGTTGTCGCCAGGGGTGGCTCGTCATTAGGGGGCCTGGGGAGGCCTGGCCCCACCGGCTAGCCACCCTCTAAATGGAGGCTTATTTCTATTATGTAACACCGTCTTTTGATTAATTAGCTTTATTGAAAAAATACACGCATTTTACTCTATTTTAATACTGTCCAATAAAAAAAGCACTTAAAAGAACGATAGTTACGATTTTCCCCTATGTAAACGGGCCATGGGCTTGTTCGAGCTGAACTTGGCGTCCTTTCTCCGTTTACCGGGTTGACATATTTGACTTTGAGCACAAAAGCATGTTGACGTTCCATTCACTTGGCTTCCAAGCGGCTTATTGGGCGCTGTCTTTGGGGCCCTGATCTTCGGGCTTTCGCATGGTAATGTATACGACTATACGGAGAAATTCCGCCAATCTGTAACTATTGGCGAAATTTTCCGCACAGGAGGATTTTTTTTTTGCGTGATCGTATGTTTGAAGTGAAGTCAGATATTTTTCTTGGTTTACGAAATTGGATGTGTAAATGCATTTTATATGTTAAATATTGATTAAAAAAAATAAATCTAAAAATTATGAACAAGCAGCTGCAAGAGACATAAATCCTAACTAATATTATAAATGCGAAAATGAGTTTGTTTGTTTGTTTATGACGCTTTCACACCTAAACCGCTGATGCATTTTGGTATAGATATAGACGGGACCCTGGAGATGGTTATAGGCTACTTAGAATTTTAGATTTTTAATTACTTTTTAAATTATTAATTAAAAACCATTTTTGCGTTGCCATGCTTGGCGAGTTTCGCTCGTATCAAATGATTCATGTTTTGAGCTAACAAGAATGCTATTACTTCAATAAAGAAGCACGTGCATCTGAAAAACATTAAATACCACGGAAATTAAGCCAGTTTTATGCCAAATCTATCTATCTGTAATAATAAAAATGAATGTTCTCCAGACAAATCTATAGAAAGCAGAGCTTTGAAAATTTGAGCATGACTGAGCCCGTAACTTCGGTAAAGTGCACCTGAGGCTCAGAATTTTTAAATTTTAACTACTTTTCTAACTAATAATTAAAAGCCGTTTTATCGACCGCACAAAGTGATTTATGCTTTTGAAATAAAGCAGAAATTCTATTTTCAAAATCACATGCATTTGAAAAACATGGAAATTATGTTGATTTTACGCCAAATTAAAAAGCATAAGTAAAGAAAAGGGTACTTACGTATTATCCCGGCGGTCCCCCAAGACAAGCGATTTTTTGCCGAAATAAATGCCGGGCATATGAAACTATTAATGGTTTTGAATACGATTGGCAACTCATTTGACGAAAAACAGTTTGGCGGGAATGACCGCCGGGATAGTACCAAGAAAAGTCCAGATGTGTTTCTTAAAGTTCATAAATTTCCAAATCCTACCAATAATATAAATGTGTACGTTTGTGTATTTGGATATTTTTGACTGAATCACACAAAAATGGTTGAACGGCTTTGGAAAAATTTATAATGAAAATAGCTTATGCCCTGGATTAACATCAAGGTAGCCTTTCAAGCATATAGCATAAATAATTCTTTTACAAAGACACTCAAAATAATTCTAATGCATTGCGCTCTATAGAATTTTTGTAGCTACTAAACCGATTCTAAAGCTTTTTTTACTGATTGAAAGTTACATTATTCCCGAGTATTATTGTTTGTTTGTTTTTGGATTAAGACCGATTGACTGCACTAGGGTCCTAGGCCTGTATGGGGAAATTCCTCTGTGGGGGACTTTCTAAGGGATCCTAGCCCGTATTTACGCGAGGTTATATGGAAAACCACGGAAAACTGGGAGCGACTAGGTCGACAGGCGCGACCGGGGTTTGAACCGTGCACCTCCCGCCTTGCAGTTTTGAGAGCAGAACTTTTTAGACACTGGTGGCACCCTAAGTGTTATAGGCTACCTTTAATGCATATATCACAGATAGTTCTTTTACAGGGATGCTAATAAGAATTACATTACGCTCTATGTGCATCTCTGTAAGTACTGAACCGATTCCCAAGCTTTTTTTACTGATAGTAAGCTACACTATTCTTGAGTATTATAGGCTAAAATTCATGCATGTAGCGTAAATAGTTTCTTTACAGGAACACTCAAAATAATTCTACTACATTACGCTCTCTGGGTACCTCTAACTACAGAACCGATTCTAAAACTTTTTGACTAATAGAAAGCTGCTCTATTCCTGATTAACATAGACTAAAATTCATGCCTGATGCCTGGAAAAAATCGCCAAATGCCTGAAAAAAATCTAAATTTAGTAACTCTGCATATTCTCTTATTTTAAATGAAGTATACTACCATGCATTATACTTCATTTGAAACAAGTAAAAAGCAAATAATATTTAAATGCAGTTTCTTTTGTAGCAACAATATTTGTTATTCACACATGCCACATTTCTCTCGGGACCTAATTCTAAAGCCGACGCGGACGAAGTCGCGGGTAGCAGCTAGTACTAAATAAAAATGAAACGTGGCCTTTTGATTAGTAATAGAGTCGCCCCCTCCTCCCCCCCCTTAATCCAACCTTGGGTTGTCGCCAATAAATGAATTCCCTAAAGCATAAATGCGAAATTTTCAGGGTTGTGATTTGTGTGTGATTAAGGCAACGCTACACTAGGGCGATCTGCCAAGGGTGGGGGGTGCCGCCTTGTTAGGAGGACTTTCCAAGGGGTTCTAACGCATATTCACGTTACATCTGGAGAAAAACCAAGCAAAACTCCAGACCGTTATATCGACGAGCGATGGGACACGAACCCGGGACCTTCACACTTTGGCCGTCTGCCATTTTCAGTGACATAAACACTGTGTCATGGCGAGGCTGAAATTTTCAAGGTATTCAAAGAGAATGTATTGAAATCTTATATACAAATACATTTATTTCCTGAAAATTTAAAAATAAACTTTAAAAATCCCTAGAATAAAATTACATAGAGAACTTGGATACAAGTGCATTTTTATCCTGAAAATTAAAAAAAAAAAACTTTATAAATCCCTAAAATGATCACATGAACAAATATTATCTTCAAACACTTTGTTTACGAGCCTACTTCCTGATATCCTGTGCACCGAATTTTGGAATTTATTATTTTATTTTTTTACATAACGGAACAGATTTCTGAAAAAATAAGTTCCATTAAAATTTCGATTTAGTGGTTTGAAAACTTTGAAATACCTAAACTTGAGTAACATATCTGATAAATTCAAGTCTGATTTATAAAACCAAAGTACAAAGTCGTGTGTTAGCCTCATTATTCAAGCAGTAAAATTTTTAGTTATTGCTTACAGTTCCTTATGCATAACGGGTTATTTTTTTTCCAGAAGCAAAATGTTATATTTTCGTAATCTAGCGCAATATTGTAGATTTTATGAATTTTAAAATATTCATATAATGTTTATGAATATTACCACATATTTATCCGGCGCAATGATTATCATCCGTGTGTAAATAAATGCTTCGATTCATTGGAAAACTAAATTTCTAGAAACCTTTTACGAATTTTTTAAGTGCTCCCAGACTATGACTAGAATTTGATAAAAATGTAGTTTTTAAAAATAAACAAATAATTAGCTGTCTTAATCATAATGGTTAAATTATTTCAGAAAGGTGATTATACTTTCATATTGGCTCAAAATTGCGAGACAGGTTTGCTTAAACACATTTTGAACCTATACATTTTCATTACAAAATTTCCAATGAAAAATTAAAGTATTCAGTAAATGTTGACGCTGATTATATTATTACAACAATAAACAAATAATATTATTAACAAATAATATTATTCCTCTGGAATGGTTTTTTGGTCCGGGTAATTGAATAAATACTACTTAAGCAACAGACATTATTTCATTGTAATTATAATGTTGCACATGACATTATTACACACATATACAAACGGTCAGAAAGGGCGGCTTCAGTGGACAGGGGACATGGGGGGTCTCTTCCTTCAACTGTCAGAATAGTACAAGTCAATATCAATGCATAACAAATAATGTATCCCGATTTTTAGGCAAAAATTTTGAAAAGGATGTATTTCATTTTTGTTGGAATTAGCAAGCGTAATCTAGCGTAAACGTTGTGAAACTTGCCCAAATTCACACACAATAAATAAATAATTATACATATAGAATAAAAATATAAATACAAGCAAATAAATAAAATAAAATCTGAAAAATGTTGTAAAGAAGTCTTGTTTTACCGTTCTATTAAAAGCCACGTAAATTATTATTGTTGTTTTAAGAGGAGAAAATGGGACGATTTTTCGTTTTGTTCCAGAAAACAGCAGCCATTTTCTAGAACTAAACGCAGACTAGAAAAATGCAATATGCTAAAACGTTTCACACTAGAGGTATTTTAAAAAGTGATTTTGGTTTTAAAAAATGCTAAGGACTTTACATATAACTTTCACACCATTCTTTTATCTGCATTTTCACTGTTTATATATTCCTAAAGCTTTTACTTTTATGAATTTCCTACAATATTCAGTTTGCAGTACATTAAAATGGACGTCTGCGTCTTATTCTCAAATACATATTTTTATAAGATTATTTTTGATGGAGTATTATAATCACACAATTTAGAAAAACACTTTTTTCATATATCTTCTTTCAGAGATTTGTTTACTTTATTTGCAGTGAAGAAAAATATAAGCTATTTATATAAGCTTATGTGAAAACTATAGAATTTTAGAAATATGAAGTATCATGATTTCAAAATATATTAAGTCTTCTTTTATTTTTTTTTCTTCTTAAAAATTGAAAACTGCATTTTTTAAACTTTAATAATTTAGGAAATAAACGAAAAATTTTAATATATTCTTGAATGGTGATTTCAAACTCTTTCTAAACGAAATATTACAGATAACATAAAAATGGCCTTTCTGAAAACTTTGACTGTGAAAAAGAAAACCCCGTTATAAAATTCGCAGCTTATCTGTCAACAATGGTATTAATGTGTTTTTTTTTTAAATAACCCTCTAGCTTGGTGACTTCTGTTGAAATATCGACAAATTCGCCTCCAAAACCAATTCTTTAAAACTCACCTCAGCACGGGCGATATCGGGTTTGTTACCTTCTACACCAAGCTACGTTTTCGCACAAACGATTGTGATGAAGATCACGTATCTAATTTTAATAATCATTTAATTTGGCTTTCTTTAATGTAATTTATCCATTTTTTAAAGCTTAAAACTGTTTGACGCAGCTGGCTGTGCGGCAGAGCCAGCTGCGTCAAAAAAGGGTCTCCAGATCTGTGGCACGCGATGAACGTTTTGATCGTCCGCCATCTTGCTGGTAGTTAAGTCGAGCGATGGCAACGGCTGCCCTTTTTTCAGCATTGGGAAAGGGTTGCGCCTCAAACGGTTAAACTAAAATGTACCCATTAGTGGCACGATGAAGCTCATGAATAGAACGACACCTCACTAATATGAGAAAGCTTCTGCAATTAAGCTGTATTTGTACATGTTACCACTTAATACAGTACATCATTTTATGAATTGAAATGTCACCAATAATGTCTTTACATTTTGCAATGTTAGTACTTGGCACCGCTACCATGGTGTTTTTATTTTATCTTAAGTGTTAAAGCTATGTATGTAAATGGCGTCGAATATGCTTAATTTTTTTTTTCAGCAAATTTTTCAGCTGTTAATTTTGTTCGTTCATTTTTATTTTAATTATATAATAAAAAAACTGAACGCAAAAAATTAGCAGTAAAAAATTTGTTTACAAAAATATACTCTACAAGAGTTAAAGAATTCGAAAAAATTAAGATGCAACTGTATTGGTCGTCTTTTATAGAACTTATCGAAAAAAAAAATAGATAAGGAGATAGAGTTTTATAGGTTATAATAAGTTACCTACGATAAGATACTGCATGAAAGCCGCCTATTTTTTGGCATCTACGTAAGTTTTCTAAGAAATGAAAAGATCAAAATTTATTAAAAGGGAAATTTTTGACTAGGAAGGATTTTCAAATTACAATAGAAAATATGCAGAATTTAATATAAAAGATCACGTTTTTTGAAAATCTAAACACAAATGCAAAACATGGAAGTTACCACGGAAAAAAGAATGAAAGTTGAAGAAGGAAAAAGTAAGAAAACCAGGCAGAATAAAAGTTGAAAGACGGGGTATAAAAAATAAATAAGAATAAATAAATCAAATAGAAAATAGAAAGTCAATACGGTAACGAACAAAATAAAAAGATTAAATTATTTAAAATAACAACAATTAAAGAACAAACAAACTTCTTTAAAAAAGAAAAACAAAATCCTTTTTTAACATGAAAATACAATAAACATACAATGACATGCCCACATATTCTTGCAGAATACTCTTCTTGTTTCCGGGATTCGCCGTTCTAAAGTCCAGTTGGTGTAGAAAGTTCTAGTAAAAAGTCCACTTGCCAGGAAGGATTTATTGCTTCTAGAACTTTTAGAACAATCAGCTATATAAAATTCACAAGCACAATCTAACAGTAATGTGCTTTTAACAGTCCGCTTAGATCAGAAGCTCTCACAAATGCTGTAATCCTCGCACAGAATAAAACACTTCCACAGGTAAAATTCAGTGAAAATATGCGAGGGATAACACAAGTACTCCCTCAAGACTCAACGGTGAAGAATTTACACACAGCACTTTAAAAGCAGCTTCGAAAACAAGCGCGAAACACCGCTTCTATCACAGAGCGAAGCAAGCGTACTCACTCGCAGCTTGATCCACATTGAACTTTCAGAGCAGCGCGCTGGTATTTATAGAGGAGGCAGAAGCTGCGAGCAGCTTCCAGAAAAGTCTATTCCTTGAAGATTCTACATAAAGCGGGAATTTTGATTAAGTCATAGAAGAGAAATGTTAGGTTTCTATGCGTTTTTAATGCAGGAAAATTAACTTACAGGTCCCATTGGGAAAATCGCGCCCAATGACCAAAATGTCGCCATACTTGAGAGACTTTTGGCGAAATATCGCCCAACGTGGCGCCAAAAATAAGTCCCCAAAGGTGAAGTGACCGAAGCTCTAGGTCCAAAATTTCTCGAGATTTCTAGAAACCCATAGGAAAACAATGGGGGAAACCGAAATATCCGTATCTCCGATTCCAGTTGACCGATTTTGATGCAAGGAAAATGTAACTATTTGAAACGTAGAATACGAATTTTGAACTATTTTAAGCCCCAGAACAGCGGGTTGCCACGAAAATTCGTAACAATATAAAGAGGACGGGGAGAAAGATAGGGGAAGAAAGCAGAGAAAGCTAAGCTTTCCTAGCTAAATGAATTAAAAGAATGAAACCATAAGACTCTTCAAGTGCTGCGTAACGGAAAGCATTACAAGTCAAATAGGACGAATACTGGGGAATAAATTATTACTAAAAATTTTGCATAATTATTGACATTATCTTTTGATTTTTATGAATATTTAAAAACTAACTTTCGAAAAATTATATTTTGCAGTTTTTTTTTTTTTTCGACCTGATTCTTTTAACATCAATTATAAAGAAATAAAATGGGGGGGGGGATTCGCAAGGAATTTTCAAAACCTATGGCGTCTTGTTTATATATGTAGATAGACGTTTAAGAAAATATTTGCTATCCACAATGCTAAAGTACTTTTGCTGAAGAAAAATTATACTTTTATTTCATTTACTAGGCGCCAAAGCCCCTATACTCACTATGCTCGCATTTCGTATGAGGCATCCGGCCCCTAAAAAGACTTCGTAAAAAAGACATAATTTGAACAAACAAAACCCAAAGGTTGGATAAGATAGAATCTTACCGAGCTACACATTGCTTTGTTCTTGCATGTTGCTTGGAACATAAAAATTTAAACCTCGCACTATTTGTAATTATGTGAAACCCCTTGCGTATTAGCCAATTATGGAGAATTTTCATAATTTGGCGACTTGCGTATATGTATAGTTAATAATGAGCTCTAAGAAAACAGTAATTCATGTTTTCTTTCATAAAAACTACGGAAAGGTAGGATAGCTTGCCACCCATGGCGTCTTTTCATTATTGGGCGATTGACACAGGCTCACAACCTATAATGACTGTTCATTTAAGGTTACCGGGAAACCGTTATCCATATTTTCATTTATATAATCGTTTGCAGATGGGCGTACTTAGCACCGCGAATTATACCATCTCGTCGCGCTAGCAAATATCCAAAGTGTACTATAACTGCTATAATGGCATAGTGAACGCCGCCCAATATTTCTGCTGGTAGCCAATAATCCAGCTGGACCGAACCGGCTTTAAAATAATCTGCATTTTAATTATTTTTCATTTTCAAAATATTAGTTATTCTGTTTTGGACAAACGAATAATCGGTCATTCTAAACTCCTGTTGTCTAAGCGTACTTACTATTTGAAAATTGTCAACTTTGTGTAACACATTTTGAGTTACTTATTTCATATGATTTTTATTTTGGCGTAAAATGGGTATAATTCTACTTTATGTTTGATAATTTCACGTGATTCTACGTACTTGGAATTCCTTTGTTGCGAAGGAATGAATGATTCTATGCCAAATCTGGCAACCTTTATGTTTGTTTTTTTCAGTTTTTTATTAATATCTTCTAAAATAATTAGATTTTCGAAATTTAAGTCACCTTATCGGGTTCCTCGGAATTTTCCGCATTCGGGAACATGTTTCTCGAAATTCAAATCCCCACGGTTTAGGAGAAGATAGCCCAACAAGCTCTGACAGCGGCCCTTACTTTTTTATTTTTTTTTTAAGAATAGAGAGTTACGTTAATTAGAACTCAAACCCTCTTCCGTTTCATCCCGCTAACCGCACTGTACACTTGATCTTAAGAGGTTTATTGATTCAGTTAGTGAATTTGTGAAAAGAGTTAAATTCTTATAATTATTTTTAACAAGAAAATTATAGAAAATGATTTTGAGCATTGCATGGTTTAAACTGGAAAGCGAAAAGGATACTAAATAAATAAATATCTAACTACACACAGTAAAAATACATAGTGTACTACGCTATCAATTATTAGATTTATAATACTGGTCTAATTAACTACGATACATGTTTGGAAATGATTTGATAAATATAGAATAATGCAACTAGGTACATACACCTTCCCACAGATTGACGAATCGTTTTATTCAAAGACTGAAATGTTAAACTGCACGAAAATTTTTGATTACATTTTATTAACTTACTGATCAATAATACTTAATTATATCAATAATTAGTTTATTGTATACATTTGTAAGGATGTTAGTTTATTTACTCCTTGTTACTAGGTTTTATCAATGTTTATCAATGTATCAAAAAGAAAAAGATTTCTGAGTTTCATTGAATGGAAAGTGCATTATATTTAACTCTTTATTTAAGTATGACCTATTTACTAACAAATAGAAAAATATAAACAATTCTTCTAATATGATTGATGAAGCAATTCAAGTATTTTTCTGGAAATCTCCAAAACATTACATAATTCTTTTAGCCAGATAGAATTTTCTAGAAACAACTGTAAATGGATATCAGCTATTAGAAGAATAATTTTCAATCTTTCAAGTAATATTTACGTTTATATCGTTCATTCACTAAATGCAGAAAGCAAAGAATCTTTTTTTCCTTTTACGAAAAATTGAATCTTTGGAATATTTCTAAGAAGTTTTGCTCAAGTAAAATTTTCTCATGTTTGCATTATTGTTTAAAGTGCAATTAGTTCCTGCCAAAATATATAACATAAATGAATGACATACTCAAAATTTTCAATTCTTTTCTGAAACATAGAAATAAATTAAGTTAACAATTTATTTTACCTGTTTCAAATTATTTAGTATGTATTTTATTATCCTTTGAAATTACCATAATTGGACCAGGAATGTCCAATTACAAAAGAATAGAAAGAACAGCCGGAGATTCGAAAAAATGCAAGACTTTTCGAACTAAGATTTTATAAGGAAATTGCGTTGTTAGATTTTAAGAAAATATAATTTTGAAAAACATATAATTGAATTTTGAAGTAAAATTTTCTCATAAACACATATTATTTTGCGCTTTACTTTAAAATAAGTACGTGGTTATTCACTTTCTTTAAAAGTAAAGTTTGGTATTTGACTCGCATGGTTAAAGTAAATTTTTGAAAGAAAAATTTAAAGTTTTTTACTTAATTTTTTTTTTAGTTAAAAATAATTTTTCATGTATCTGATACTTCATATATAAAAAAATTACTCCGTTATCAAAATATCATTCAAAATTCTCATTTTTGGAAGTAAACGATTTTGTAACTATGAACAGCGAAATTTCTGCTTTCATTTTATTTGTCAAAAGTTAGCTTAAGTTTTAAAGAATGTAACAAAGAATTGAAACAATAAACAACTGTGTTAGTTTTTACAGAGTTGAAGCAAAAATATTTTTCTTTGTGAATCCATACGAAGAAATGTATATGTGTTTACGACTAACCATCTGTTATGGAAACTTTCAGTATAAAATTTCATTGTTTTAAGTTAAAATTATGATAGTTTAAAAATATATTCGTATAGAAAATGAAAATATGCTTTAATATAATAAAATCCGTAATAGTTTATTTTGTTTAAATTTTGTTAGCTTATAGAATAAAGGATTATACTCGATAAGAAATCTATCGAACCCTCAGTTGACTGCATAGCTCTTGTTTAGCTTCTTTTATGAAATATTTATAAGCGTACTTTCTGTGCATTGAATAATTTTTGTTATCTGTAAAAGTTCTGCGAAGTTTTCGTTTTTCGAAAGATTTCACTAACCCATATTTACACAGAAATTCTGTGTTTTTGTTCTTATTTTACTACAAGGTCGTTTTATTGGCATTTCGTTCCATTTTCCTTTATCCGAATAAAAACCCCGGAATCTATAGACATAATTGGAAAATAAGATTATTTTACTTTCTGCAATCTGAACATGTTTCTTAGAAACTAATTTAAAAGTAGCTTTTTTCAAGTGAAAGTTTTTTTTTCCCAATACAAAGTACAGTAAAAGCTCAAAAACTGTTCTAAGAAATGTAAAACAAACAATCATTGAATAAATAAATCAGGTATAGCTAATATCTGTCAGAATTGCTTTTCATATTAGAAATTCTTTCTTCAACAGGAAACGAAACATGATATTTTCAAAAATTATTTCATTAATACATGCTCTAATTAAGTTTATAGAAAAATTCCATTTTGATGTGTGTCATTGTACAATACGATAGTATGATGTATAGAGCAACCAGCAGACGTAAATTATGGCTTATGGAAAGTAGTTCACTGTGTGCTTATCCAGCGATTTCTACGATCAACTTAAATGGAGTAAAATTTGTTAACCCTTTAACGTGCAGTGTTCCCGCTCTGAGAACACCAAACTCTGACGTTTTGACTGTTGCCAGTCACGAAGAATAGATTGGATTTCTATAGAAATAGTTGCCGGTGACATAGCTCCACGAGAATCCTTTACTTTTTAGCACGTCCTTTCCCGTCAAAAAATGGTCACGATTGTTTTGAGCAGCACTGATATCTGCTGAAAAATGGAAGAATGCGAGAACAGCTCGATAGATTGCCCGATGCTGAAAAAAGGGCAGACGTTGCCATCGCTCGACTTAACTACCAGCAAGAGGGCGGACGATCGAAACGTTCATCGCGTGCCACAGATCTAGAGATCCTTTTCTGACGACAGCTGGCTGTGCGCCGGCACAGCCAGGGGTGCAGTAGGAAGTTGCACTCTATTTTTTTATATATCAATGACTTGGTTCATTGTTTAACCCTTTGAGTCGTGCACAGCCAGCTGTCGTCAAAAAAGGGTCTCTAGATCTGTGGCACGCGATGAACGTTTCAATCGTCCACCCTCTTGCTGGTAGTTAAGTCGAGCGATGGCAACGGTTCCCTTTTTTCAGCATTGGGATAGGGTTTCGCCTCAAAGGATCAAATGATTTTCGAGGGCATGTTTTTTGGTTTTACTGGAGAGCGTACCTCCCAATTTTTTCACTGTTGTAAGTTATGACCGACAAAAAGCTACGTGTGTCCATGCTAGATTGCTCCTTTGTTTTTACCACTCTCAGTTAAAGAATATTCGTCGCTTCTTTTAAAGATAATTTTTTATAGGATTTTGGTCCAAAAATAGAGCAATGAAAGGATTAATTTGAAATATGTGATTTACTGATCAATTCTTTAATAGTTTCACTGGGCAAGCAACATTATATAGTACAGAACTGTATCCTTATTTCTAAGAATGATGAAAATAAAATTTGTTGAACTTTTAAAACGCTTTCGTTAGAGAAAGATAAAAAAGAAAGTGTATGCTAAGATAATAGTGAGACTTTTGAAAGCTATTTTGTTTTATAAAACCGCACCGTCTCGTAAGTTATTAGTCGTGATTGAACTAAAGAAAAGAATTCATTCACTTCATATCACAGAAAACATCTTATTAAGAACTAAACGAGCTGCACTTTCAATAAAATGAAAACTAATTTTGAGAAATTGAAAATAAAACAAATCTTGGTTCTCTAGTGCATGTTCAAGAAATTAGAGCAACAAAATTTAAGATTCCTAATCTTTCTTTGTGAGTGAGTGTACGTGAACCAGTCGTACAAACATCCCCACTGAATGATTCAACTTGCAATTGCAGAACGTTCCTTGATTTTTGAAATTGCAGATGTATCAGAGCCTTTGTTAAAATATTTGCTTGCATGTCATTTATGTTACAGTATTCTAAGTCGATTACGTTTTTTTCTAGTAGGTATTTAATGAATTGGTTTTTGATGTCAAAATGTTTTTCTCTGTATTTTTGCCTGATTGGATAGCTTTTATACATGTTTGGTTATCTTTAGAAATTGTCACAGGTAAGGTTTGTGGTCATCCAAATTATGTAGTAAAGTTTAAAAGTAGATAGTACTTTTTAAAATTCATTCTTCATTCAAATGTGTTCCGCTTCAGTAGATGGCAGAGCGAAAGTATTCTGTCTTTTAGAATTCTTTGATATCGCGTTATTTCTGATTTAAAAAATATATCCACTAGTTTGTTTTCTAGTATCTTCGATATTTCTCCAATTAACATCACAGTAAGAAGACAACATTTGCTCTTCATCAGATTTCATCCAAAATTAAAAAGTTGATAATATTTTATACAGCTTACCAGACTCATTTCTTCTACTATAACCTTACTCCGCTATGCTATTTTCATTTCTTCAACTACTAAGATTCACTGCCTTGGATACATTTGGTCTTGTGATTGTTGCAATATATAAAAGCACACCCACTGTTTTCCGAAATTGAGAGCTATCTAGGAGGAGTTTTTTTTACATTGGATTTCTGATAGTTTAGCTACATAAGTAGATATGTTTTTTTCCCTTTTCTATGTCGAAGATGGTAACTTTTTTTGTACTTTTCTTCTTAGTATAAGACGTATATTTTCATTTTCAGCTATGTATCTGACTATATTTCTTGTAACTTGTAACCTTGATAATTTTAACTTCTCCTAAATCTTAATAAATTTCTTCTTCATTCTTCATTTTCTCTGCCACGAGCATACCGCGCGCGGTGACGTGTAGCATAACGTATATCTCAATCTTTCTTCTCGAACTTGGCTTACAGTTTTCATTGAAATGAAAATAAAACTGCTTTGGAAAGGGCTCACGAGTGAAGGATTGCATGAAATGTCAGTTCAGTTTACGATTTCAGCAAGTATGATAATTTTTTAACAAGAACAACAAACTACATTTTCATCACTGAACGTGGAACATATTAAACAAGTCATTTGTAGGCTTGAAAGAACTCACTAGCATACTTAGCAAGTAGACGTAGCTGGCCACCAGCCAGGTCTTTTCTAGGAAATACTGCGAATAAACTTGGGGCGATAATGTACCTTGAAGTCACGGCACAAGATGGCGAAGACTGAAGTTGGCTCGGCCGTCAAATACAGGAACCGCGCGGCGACAGCTGAAACCATCGAATGATTTCATGGCGAGGGTTTGCTGGTTAAGTGAAGACAGGCAGATGCAAGCTTATCCTTGGCTTCTACGTCTCCTTTATTCTTTCGGGCGTATGCACATACTAGAAATTTGCATGCCATTCGGAAATTAGCATGGCAGCAGCAACCTTCTGCTTGACAGCACGCTGCATGCGCTGCAGGTATTGCGATCGCAAGTCCACAAAGCGAAACAGTGCCTAGCAGTAGACGATCGCTTCTTGGTTGGTGGACAAGCAAGCTTTGAACACAAAAGGAGCGCTGTGTTCAAGGCTTCTCTTTTCGTGAACACAAGGAGAAGAACGCTGTGACCTATAAAATTAGAAAATAGAAAGCGAAATTTTGATTTTTCTTTAACTATTCAACTAAAATTTTCGCAAAATAAGGATTTTGGGGCAATCTTATACCTTAAGCCATTTTTTAAAACAAAACATTGTAACCCATTCGTTCCAAGCTCTATCTGCTTGTATAAATCTCTATACAGCTTTCATCAGCTTCCATGCTTCGTATTCTTCTCTGGTCTTCATCTATCCTCCTGGTTGTTTCGAATAAAGATCTTTGATCTTTATCTTATTTCTCATAAAAATTCCGCTTACTCATCTTAATGTCCATTTTTCATTATTTTCTAGTTACAATTTATTTTCTTTAAATTAGACCAAGTTCCCCATTTCAGATAGTTATCTGAGTGAAGTCAACTTAGTTTCCAAACCTGGTACGTAAACAGCGCCGGAGAAGGTGATGTTTGATTTCAGAACGGACACTTCTTACTGTATTATATAATGCATGGAGGAAGAGATCGTAGCTTGATGTTATACAGCCAATAACTTTCTTCAATAAGCCTCGATGAAATTAACTTTATTTAACGCAAAAGTATTGCTTTAATTGACTGATAGTCCGTTTTCTCCAGTTGTAACATGAATTCGCGTTAAAATCTCTTAAGTCATCCACCCATGCACCCCCCCCCCCCTTATGCAGCGAATAGGTTTGCCTAGACACAAGCACAATACTGTGACTGATCATTCCTGAGATTACAATGAAACAAGATTTTTAGATTTAGATACTTTTGAAGATATAATGATGTGTTAGAAATATATCTTTCATTAGTTAAATAAAACCATCAAAAACGCTGATTACACCGGTCAACAACAACAAAAAAAAAATTAAATTGGGGGGGGGGGTTCTGTTCTCATGCTTAGATTCTGATTCTAGACATTGGAAAACAGTTAAATCTTCATTTTTAGTACTTAAAGTTTGTTTTTGTCTGATTTACGTCGATAAGTATATTTTAATTTATTTCATAAACAAAAGAGGGCAGCACTTTGATTAACTTGAAAGTAAACTGTATTATTATTTGTAACTCTGTAGTATTGCTTGTAGTATTTGTAATATTATTATTTGTTTGTATTATTATTTGCTCATACGAACATAAAGAAATACGAAAAATATTCACTTTTAGACATTCATTTCTTATTATTTTACATTTATATGTTATTGTTTATCACAAATCTTGAATAAAAAAGACATCCAGCAAAACCTTTTCTGATCCTAATTTAGTGTGGAAGTATAAAAAAAAAATATAAAAATCTGTGACTTTTGCCAAAAAATTGAAAAATTGCTTTAATTTCCACAAAAGCAAACTTTCATAAAGAAAAAAATTTTTTCCTTAGTTTTAGCTTAGAAGAAACTAAAATTTAACATGTAGAAGTCAGACCCAAAAATCATGTTGACCGGTGTTATGCTTCCACAAAGTTTCTAATGTTAAGACAATAAATCACCTAAAGGCATAGGAGTGTGGAAAATAGAGCACTTTCTATCAGGAGACGAACAAGGGAATTTGTTCTAACACAATCACGTTTTACCTGCTTAACTGAGCAACTTTCTTTGTTTGATGTACCCTTGAGATGAAAGAAAGTGTAGTTTGACTTACTGCTTAGACAGATGTATAGGGATACAGATAATTGTTGATCCGAAGACCTGAATGATAGGCAGAAAATGTACTGACAAGTTCAACAAATATAATTTATTAGGAAAATATGCCAAATCTCAATTACTATTATTATTGTGCTTTTATATTATTTTAGCGTGTCATAGTAAAAAAACAACGTTTTTTTTAATATTGATTAGAGCCGTGCTTGATAAAACTGTTATTTTTTGAAAAAAAATCTACAAGAAAACCTACGCAATAAAATTCAAAAATACTAAAGGGTAAAAACAGACAGTAGTTTTGAGTCGAACTTGGGACTTGCGTTAGGTGCAGAATTACACTTTACAGAACATGTCAAGAAATGTGCTGACAGAGCACATAAAAAATTAATCTTAAAAAGTCGGTAATTGTCTGTTAACCCTTTAACGCGCAGTGATCCCGCTCTGGGACCACCAAACTCTGACGTTTTAACTGTTGCCAGTCACGAAGAATAGATTGGAGTTCTATAAAAATAGTTGCGGGGGACATAGCTGCACGAGAATCCTTTACTTTTTAGCACGTCCTTTCCCGTAAAAAATGATCACGATTATTTTTAACAGCACTGACATCTGCTGAAAAATGGAAGAATGCGAGAATAGCTCGATAGATTGCCCAATGCTGAAAAAAGGGCAGTGCGCGAGCACAGCCAGCTGTCGTCAAAAAAGGGGTCTCTAGATCTGTGGCACGCGAAGAACATTTCGATCGTCCGCCATCTTGCTGGTAGTTAAGTCGAGCGATGGCAACGGCTGCCCTTTTTTCAGCATTGGGAAAGGGTTGCGCCTCAAAGGGTTAATTTTAAGACTGTATCTTAAAAGCCTTTAAAACTCGGGAGGGAATTGCGGTACACCCTGTATTAAATTTGCAGCAAATGTCAGTTAGATCAGTTTGATTAAACATTTTTCTGAATCTTACTGTCGAATACCTGCCTTTTCTCGTTGCTGCCAAGAAAATTAGAGTTTTAAAGAAACAAAGTTTAAAGGTGATGTTAAAAATACTTTCTGGTGTATACATGGAATTGTTAACTATGTTATGATTTTTTTTCGTAAAAATGTACTTTTTTTGTTTTGTTTTTTAATTCCGAGCTCATAAAATACATAAAATTACATTAATTATATTTATCACACTAGTAGATAATTTTTTAAGCATACATTTTCTTTTCCTTATTCCTTTGGCTGGTTTTATTGCAAAAGAAACTAAGCATTTAAAAAAATATTTCAGTATGTTTTATAATCCAAATTTACATTTCTCTCCAACTTTCTTGCAATTGAAAGATTTTTTCCCCAAAAATGATTCTAGAGATTTTTATTGAGTTTTACCTCTGAATTAAATGTAAAATGATTATTTAAGTAAATTATTTCAAAAGAGAAATTCAAAGTAGTCTATGAATATCTCTTAAGTTGTCTGACTCCACGGATATATTTTATAAACTTTAAAAAAGACATTCATGTGCATATAAATCGAGAACAACTCATAAATACTTGGTTTTCAAATAACATTATTGTTCGGCTGCTTTATTTTGGGCTTAAAAAACGGTTAGTAGAGAGTAGATTTGAACTCTCGCACCCAGATACTATTTATTTGAGTTCATCATTTGGGTACACTGATTCCCATACATTTGAATCGGTAAATGCTTTCTACATATTATATGATTATTTGTGCTTTTAATTCCAATTTTTTGTGGTAAATTCATCGTACGCATCGTGCAGCTGGAAAAGCTGAAATAATAAATTTCACTAAGAAAATTTATAAATAAAAACGTGAAATGCACTTGAACACTTAATGAATACAAAACATGCTTGAGATCTTTGATTTATATTAGCACTTTAATCTTTAATTGAAAAGGAAAATAGTTTAAAACATATTATTTTGCTTCGATAAATTTTTCGATATTTTCAATACGAATCATCTGAAAACGTACTAGGAGAAAAAGGGAGTATTTTTCTTTTGGAGACAAACAAGAGAAATTCTATCGATACAATCACATGTTTTACGCGCTTAACTGAACTACTTTCTTTGTTCGATGGACACTTGAGATGAAACAGAGTCTGTTATGATTTGTTTTTTCTTGGGTATCCTTTGAAATACGGAGAATTTTCTGTCACAAAGAATGATGGACTCTGAGAAAATGTGATTGAGATATTTGGGAATATAAAAGATAGGCAGCATTATGCTATATATAGAATTTTTGCGGTAGTGTTTTTTTCGGCATTTTGTGTGTGGCAAAATAGCACTTTCATTTACAGACGACATTTTGCTATTTACTGAAACTTAGATCGCGCCATAAACAATCTTTCTTTAGAGAGTAAATTAGCTTCGAAAGGCATGGTTTTCTGAACTTTGCTTTGAACTACTTTCTAATTCGAAGAATTAAAGCATTATAGATTTGTAACAAGAAGTAAGTGGAATGATTTGTGAACCGAAGACTTTATCCCTCCCCCCCCTCTAGTGCTTTTTTAAAGAGAACTATTTAAAATTGTTGTGTTTAGGTAATTTGGGTGAATACAATTTAGGTAACAAGCCGATACAACAGACAAAATGCAAATAGTAATTACGCATATGCCAAAATTTTCGTTATGTGCAGTGTAACCATTTAAGATTTAAACTTTTCCAAATGAGTCATTTTCCGAAACAATGTTTGCGATTGATGAATTTTATTCGATTGATTTTTTTCTTAATTCTTATTTCTTTCTACCTATGACCCCAAGTTAATTATTTTCCGCAAATGTGATCTCGCTTTTATAAATTGAATAGCAACTGTTTAAAGATTTAGTTATTTCATCCTATTTTCAGCCTAGATATCATGTAAAATGTTAATCATTTAAGTCTGAATTATAGTGAACCACAAACAGCTTTGATTATTGATCATTTGAAGTGATTATTAATCATCGTATGAAAACAATGCGCAAAATTTATAGGCTTATGTTGCCATTACATCACTAAAAAAATTAAAAGATCCTGCTCGAGTCTAAACTTAAAAATAATTCATGTGTCCTGTGAAACCATCAATTTAAATATTTAAATCTTCTATGGTTCAGCAGTAATAAAATAATTATTTTAACCCCGTGAAAAATGTTAAAGGTCATCTCTATTTAGAGTTCCCACAAATCGCGAATCCACTTTGATTTTCCGTATATTTTGTATCAGCGTTTATCAATCTCGTTCAATTAATTTATGACGCCACGATTTTGATTGCCGTAAAAGAAACTAGGTTGTTTCAGTTAGTTTATCCTGGATAGCTCACATAGTTGATTATATGATGGAGTAATACTGAAACTTACAACGACGTTGAAAAAAAAAATATTTACACAAGACCATTATGGTAGAATTTAAGTTTACGTAAAAAGTAATTCATTTTTAAATAGATTTAAAATATTACTGTTATCTAATTACTTTTGTAGCTACGTGTATCTAAAAAAAATTAAATGAAACAAAAATGATAGGGCGGTAGTTTATAAAGGAATTACAGGAACACCGATTCCTATCTAAATACTATCCTCTATATCATATATTTCCTATACATTTTATATATACAGAATTTATAAAGGAGAATGCATAAAATTCAGTGTAAGACCTATTATCCTGATTAGGATTACAATCGTGAATATTTGAGAAATTTCTGTATTAGCTCATCAAATTAAGACGAAAATCTGACATAGGAATTGCTTTCAAAATGTTCAGCATTCAGCTATAGTGATGCCAAATTTCCTATTACAAGGAAAAAGTTTTCTTTTAATTAACAGACACGAAAATGGTCAAAGAAAATTTACTATTAATTGTGATACTAAATATTAATACACGAGAGTATTATATTTAATCTTTAGACAGTGTCTTCAGTAACACATTGAAAGATGTCAGAAATACAATATTTAAGTTGAAACTGATTGTATATTTACGAAATTAATAATGAGAATTTTTTATGATATCCTATTACAATTATCGTATTTCATAAAAATATTTATGCATAATTTTGGAAAGAAATTATTTAATCGAGTCTGAAAATGACGTGGCTGCGTGCCTTGTATTAAATTCCTACAGCACACTTAAACATTTAACTACTTTTACTAAAACATCTTGAATATAGCAATCCTAAAGATAACTTCAGACTACTTCCAACGTTTTAAACGCAGCACAAATTAAAACTTGAACAATTAATATAGTTAACTCACTATGAATGCTTGCTTATTTTATAGCCTTATCCACCAAACATTTGAAACGCGGATTAATCCTGAAACGCGTGTTATAGTCATCGGTAAGATATCTTACCGATGACGGTAAGATATCTTACCGATGACTTTAATGCGCGAGTCTGGTTTAATCCACGCGTCAAGTGTTTGGTGAATACGGTCGATAGTGTGACAACAGGAAGACTGGAAACACGAGCAAGCCAGCTTGAGATTTTGGTGGAAAAGCTTTCATTGCTCACACGCTTGCGTAAGTCCTGCGTAAGTCCATTTGAACTAATGCTTTGCATTATTGTTGTGTATCTCTATTGTTCAAAAATATTGGAGAGCTCGAAACCTCTTGACCTGAAAGTCAGATGGCAGGAATTTGCTAAATAAAAATAAATAACTTTAGGGTAAGATTTGCTTCATTGTAGGATTGATAAGCTATTTTAACCTTTAATTTTATACTAAGCCCCCCCCCCCAAAATTAACGCATCTAGCACTGTTCCGCGTCTATGTCAAGTGACATTTAAAAAATTCCAGACATACGGCAAATGAAAAATTAATTTATAAATGCAGACTTCCGATAATTTTCCAGGTCACTTTTCAAGGTTTTTCAGAATTTTAGCCAAAATTTTCTGTTTTACTAGACTTATTGCTGAAGTAAAATTTTCTGATTATTCCAGTCTTTCCTTGACCTGTAGCAGCTCTCTGTATATGCTAAACATACTTTCTAACATCCCGAACTGATTGTATGTTCATTATCCTCACTCGCATTTCCATGAAAACTTCAAACTGGTTTTTGGCGCACAATTTAACTGATAACATTATTACTGCCAGATTGAAATTTGAACCTTTTTTTTTGCCGGCATACGAATCATACACTCATTTTTAAGAATACGAACCTTGATCATGAATACATCTATGTATAATTTATGTGCTAAAATTTATATTACGAGAAACATGAATTGCTTTCATAAATACTTTATTTGAATTCATCTAAAAAACTCGGCTGTTCGAGCCTCGTCAGATAGAGACCCCCCTGATTTTTTAGTTTCATTATTGCCATATTAAAATGTTCTTAATTGACTATGTCATTTTATCTCTCATCTTTCGTGTATTTCGCCTGGTAACCCGCTGTTGAAATTTTTAGGATTGTAACCTATTTATAGAAAAATACATGAGATGCCTATTCTACAGCTTACGAAATAGTGTAACAATAGATTAAAGCTGTTGAGAACTAATAATATTTAAATATATGTAAAAAATAAATGTGATGCCTTTTCTATTATGAAATAGTGTAACAAAGATCAAAGCTGTTGTGAATTAATAGTATTTAAATATATGCAAAATTATGACGCTTTCTTGGGACACATTTTTCGGACAATTTTCAATAAAGGGGGTAAGAGATAAAATGACATAGTCATTAATAAATTTATTGCCTATTTCTAAAGTAACAATAAAACTTTGCATAAGTTTTTTTAATCTCATGCACAGACTTCAGAATAAAAACATCTTCAGTTGTGACACTCTTTACAAAGTAATTATTTCTAAGAGAAAATATTTGAAGCACATAGTAGACATCTTTTATTTTAAAAAGCAGCTTTCATACAGATACTCTGTACGACCTTCATACAGGAAGAACTACCGTAATTTCCGGCTTATAACCCGCAGCGATAGATAATCCGCAGGCGCCTTTTTTCAAGTAGAAAAAAAATATTTCTTTAGATAATCCGCAGTGGTAGATTATCCGCGGATAGAATGGCGATGCTTTGACTGAAATTGGTAATTATTTTCCATGTACATTAAAACCACGGTATTAATATTAGAATCGGCTTACTGTAAAACATTTCCTACTAAAAATCTATCATTATGAATGAGAATTATCAAACATACTTTGACGGTCATTTTTCGATTTAAATCACAATTGATACACAATTTTTAAGCTAGGCATTCTACCTGCAAGCTCTAAGAACTGTATTATAAAATTAATCAAAATAAGAAAGCGAACATTTCTTTCGGAACAAACAAAACAAAATGTATGGTAGAATGCAGAATACTTATCGCATATTTTGTAACATCGTAATTATTACCCTCAAAGGTCCCTGTTTTTCCCCCATCTTCAAGAAATCTACTGAACGACTACAGTGGCATCTAGTGTCATGTAATTGATTAACTGACTTAAATCTTTTTCGGGGTCTAAATATACTGGAAAGAAAGAAATGAACTTTTATTTTATTTTTATAAATAAAGTTTTTTATTGTAAAATCTGAAGGCTTTAGGAAAAATTTCAGTAGAACTTTCAGTAGTACGCAGCGATGCATAATACGCACTGGATAATTTTTCATCTTTTTTAGTAGATAATCCGCGGATTATAAGCCGGAAATTACGGTATAAGAAATCCTTTTGAGAAACGTTGCGTTTTAGTACTGTATGCTTTTGCATATGAGCCTTTCTCTCTTTGTGTACAAATATATGTGTAACGAAGTTACTTGCATAAGGTATTTTAAATTATTAAATTGCGTTATTGCGGTTAGAGATAGCTACCAGGTTCGATGCACTTAGTTGCAGTAAAGAAAAAGACATTGAATGATTAAAACAATTTATTTGAAAGATACTATTGAAACAAACTTATTTACAATGTGGTGGCTCAGCGAATAAAAAAAAAAAACGTCCTATATGGACAGTGAAATTAAGATAGAATCAATTAAAAATTACCCCACCACAGAATGACACATTGGCGAGAACAACAACTTTGCTGAAATCAATTACGCCAATTCCAGAGCAACCTTAAAAGTTAATCCAATGAAATTAAAGTGACATAATCGCAAGCAAATAATTTTAAGGATGTCGCAGGGCAACAAAAATAAAAACGTCAACACCAAGCCAAAGAAAGGGGTAAAAAAAAAGGCCGTTGATTTTGCAAACGGACGCACTGTAATCTATTTTTAGCACAACGACGACACCCTGTCTGAAGAGACAAATAAACAATTAAGAATAATGCATACCGGAAAAGCGAATATTATACAGATTTAAAAGCCGAAATGCGAGAAAAAACTGCGAACAGAAATGATTTAGAATACATGATTTTGGATAGATAACATTAAAGAAAGACAAAGTAAATGATTACTAAATTAGATATGTGATCTCCATCACCATATGTATATTACACTTGTGGTGCAAAAGCCAGAAAAAGAATTTGAACTCTGTATTTTGTTGTTTTTTCAGGTATAGATTTGAAGTTCACAACTATCTGTTATTCTTAGAACTACAGCAGAAGAAAATCAGTCAACTCAATAGAAAGGATGGAAATGGAACCGAATATTTTGCCAAGGAACTGAACAAAAATTTAGAAGCTAGTCTTGTTTCCAACCATGCAAAATTTATCTAGAATATATTTGACTAATAAATGGCGTTGGAAGATTACAGTTAGCGAATTGTCATATGTACAATTAACGATTGTAAATATTTAAACAAGGAGAGATGTTGCTTAGTTCTCTAGAAAAATGTAGCAACTTATCATATTGTTGTTCATTTGAAGACAGATGAGACTTTGCATATTTGCAAACCAATAGTTAATTTGATGTATTATAATACAGAATACATTGTCAAAGAAAATGCAGTCCTATTTGTGTGCCAAAAAAATTTAAAGTTATTCAAGGAATGGCAGAATCCTCATCGAAAAGACTTTCACAATAACTTTATACAATTTCAGTGACAGGGTAATTTATACCTTAAAAGTGATGTGAGAGAGTTTAAAATAAATCCAGAAAAGGTTTTTGCTTTCTGTATTCGTTAAACGTAAAACTATTTGTTTCCTTATGAATAAAGATAAATTTATTTTATTAACGTATGTATGTACTTACGTTACTTAAAGTACCTGACACGAAGCAAAGAATGACTCAATGCAGTCAAATATCGCAAATGAAATAGAATTTTAAAGAACAGCAAGATAGTTTGTAAATGGAAAACACAAAAGTCGTAATCTAATATCCATCAAATATGCAATAGAAAATGGGACAGAATGACATTTCTAAGTATACAAGCCGTTAATCGATACTTTCCATCGCAACTTATATTTGCATATTCGGAAGAAAATTGTTCTGAGAAAAGGAATTTGAACAAATTACTTAGCCAGGAAATTCAAATTTCGCATTTCGAATAATTATTTAGGATTACATTCTTGCTCTTAAATAGTCCTTATGTTTCAAATTTATGAATATTTTCGGATATTCTAGAAGATTGGAAAGAATTGTTAAAACATGCAATGAATTATAATATTTTAAACTGATTTATTACCAATGAAAAAAAAAATAATACAGACTACATTTAGGCTACTTTTTTAACTCTTTCCAACAAGGTTGAAAAGTTTTTATGATTTCGATTTGTCTGTCTGTCCTTCCATGGGCATCGATTACTACGAAATTTACACATGTTATTCCTATGAACTAAACTAAGTACCCTTTTGAAAATGATGGATGTAGCAATTATATTTCTTCTACAGGAGGATTCAAAAGATTTCCAATACATTAAGCTCTATGGGCAGTCATTGTTAAAGCGTACATTAAAAATATTCGGCTACTTGAAATTAAGCAAAATTTATATGTTATTAAGATAAAGCTCTCCTTCGAAAATAGTCCCTGCATCATTAATAGTTCTACAGGAGCACTCGAACTAATTCCAATACTTTACGTTCAATGGCAGTTTAGAGAAAGTCATCCATTTTAAGCACAATACTATCTTACCCTATAATATTAGCTAGCTGTCCGTGGAAAATTGTACGCCTCCCTCAAAAATTGCGCTTAAAGTCGCCAATATTAGCAACTTTTGATGTAAATTGGGAAATACGGTGCGGAGAAAATGTTTCGAACAATAAACCCAGATTGGCGACACTTTTATTATTCGGCGGGAAATCTTATAAATAAAAATGAAATTCTGTTTGTTTGTTTGTTTGTTTGTGGATTTGATTCGTATACAAATCCACAAAAATGGACCTATCGACCTGAAATTTAGCACAGATATGTAAAATAATATAGAATAAATCATAGTCCACTTTAAAACTTTGAAAGTCCACCCGTTCCCGGAATTTAAGAGATTTTTATGCTCTTCACGCAAAAATCTTTCCGTAATTGTAACCCCTGTAGTGAAAAAAGTGTGAAATAAGGATCGTGGTTGCCATGTGTGGCGATTTTGCCGAATAAAATGTCGTTCGTATACAAATCCACAAAAATGGACCTATCGGCCTGAAATTTAGCACAGATATGTAAAATAATATAGAATAAACCGTAGTCCCCTTTAAAACTTTGAAAGTCCACCCGTTCCCGGAATTTAAGAGATTTTTTATGCTCTTCACGCAAAAAGCTTTCCGTAATTGTAACCCCTGTAGTGAAAAAAGTGTGAAATAAGGATCGTGGTTGCCATGTGTGGCGATTTTGCCGAATACAATGTTTTAAATTCTCAAAGTAAAAATAAAAGAATAATGTTTTTTTTGTTATATTCGTAAGGTTATTTTTTTTTAAATTATAATATCGTGTGCATGGGAAATCAGAACAGGAATGTAATGCTTTACACGCAAAACAATAAGAATTGAAGATTTCCGAGGCTAATGTGTAAATTGTTTTAGTTTGGCGAAAAAATAAAATGGCTGAAATATTATTTTGAGTAAGTGAGTTCTAGCGGTTTGCACAGTTTTTGGCTTGGCGCAATTTATTGAGAGCTTAAGGCAATAGATTTTTGAAAACAAGTGCAAAGGTTTTATTAGAATACAGCGTTAAATTTTAATGATCCGTGAAGAAATAATGCAGTTATTAAGGGATTTCAAGCGATCTAACTTCAGAATTCTCGCCAATTGAGTACATTGATTTAAGTTGGGGGAATTCCGCCAAATTTCAGAAAATTGAAATCTTCTCATTTAGTACATCGGAGTAACGATGAATAAAACACATTATAGTTGATAATTTAAAAAAAAATCGGCTGTATTAAGGGATTCCAATTTTCAAATAAATGCGTGCTACTCTTTGGCGGTCGAACCATTTCCCATATTGATTGCTGCTAAGTCAATGCTTCGAATGATTCCCTGAAAAAACTCTTGCAAAATGGCGTATGTTGGCACTTTGGCGAGGCTTAGATTTGAAACTGGATTTTATTTGAGACTGGTATATATAATAACACTGGTTATAGATAAAAATGAATGTTGGTATGTGTTTATGAGGTTGAAAAACTCCAGCACCGTTGAGCACCGTTGCACGATGAAATTTGGTTCACCTAAGTCTTTTATGATGGAGAAGGTTTTTATGCTATCCGTTTTCCTTAACTTGCCACTTGGTGCCGCAGCACAACGTTGAATTCTATTCCGTTTAGCCGTTTGCTATGCGAATATCGTCCAACCGATTTCGATGAAATTTGGTACACGCGAATATTAGAACACGGAGAATATTTTTCACTATCCATTTTGCTGTAACTTGCCGCTAAATGGCGCTGCAAAGCATCAACTTCTATACCGTTCGACCGATCGGCATAAAATTTTTTATACTTACACATTTGAGCACGAAGAATATATTCTAACTGCGTTCCTTTTGATGTTACTCACCACTAGATGACACTGCAATGCATTATTATTTTAACTCGCCACTAGATGACGCTGCAGCAGGCCAAATTCTTGACCATTCAAACGGTCGCTATGAAAATCAGTATACATAGCTATTTGAACAATGAGAATATTTTGGCGTTATCCATTTTGCTATAACTCGCCACTTGACGGCGCTGTAGCAAATCATTACTTTATTGAACCACTAGATGGCCCTGCAGTGTATCACTTCTTGACTGTGCAAATGATCGCTATGAAAATAGGTATACATAGATATTTGAACACGGGGAAGAGTTTGGCGCTATCCATTTTCCTATAACTTGCCACTAGATGTCGCGTCAACACATGAACTTCAGGACTGTCCAGCCGATAGTCATGAAAATTCGTATACATCGATATCTGAATGCGAAAAATATTTTCGCCGTATCCGTTTTGCTAAAACTCGCCACTAGATTGCGCTACGCCGCATGGCCTTCTGCACCGTACAAACGATTGCCTTGCAATTCGGTATGCATGATTATTGGACACAATATAACGCGATATCCACTTTGCTATATCTGTTTATTACAATGAATAGTAATCACCACAAATCGTAATATCAAAAAGTCCATTCATTTAAGGGCGAAGAACGGGTACTTCAGCTAGTAAAAATATAAAATCTGTTCCATATTGAGGAAGATTTGAATAAGGATTTTGAAAATGCCTTACTCGCACTTGTTCTGTTAAGGCAGAGGTACGCAAGGGCTATCTGATTAGGGTATGTGTACTAGGGTGTATCGAAAAAACCTTTTTTTCGAAATTCGTTTGTCCTTAGTGTTATTTTTTGGCCAAATTGGCTCAATAAGAAGTGTACCAAATTTCAACTCGATCGGTTAATATCTTCAGATGCCGCTTTTGACTTAAAGTGTGAAAAAAAAAAAATGAAAAAAAGCAACTTTTTGGAAAAAAAAATTGAACTATAAATTTTTCGAAAATTTCTTGTCCCTGGGAATAAAGTTTACCTAAATTGACTCAATAATTAGTAAAAAAAAAAAAAAAAAAAAAAAAAAAAAACAGCTCGATCGATTAATATGTTCAGTTGTAATGTTCAGTTGTAGAAATGAGCGTAAAGTTAGAAAAAAAGGTGAATTTCTGTAAAAATTAAAGAAACGTCTTTTACTCTTGGCCAATAAATTTTGCTGTTGCATCATGTCTGAATGACGTAAATTACACTTAGTAAATCTCTACTTATTATAAAAGAAGGTGTCTGTGTGTCTATCTGTGTGTGTGTGTGTGTCTGTCGGCAGAGTTACGGACAAACGGCTATACCTAGAAACACCAAATTTGGTATTCGGGAAGGTATAAATATGTAGTTGTGCACCTCGAAGCGATTTTTTCAAAATTCGACCTAGAATTTTTTTTATTTTATGTTTTATGCGATTTTTGGCATTTTTTCTCACCTAATTCGTAATAACGGCAGAAATTAAGCTCGCAGCAAAACGGCATTTATATCATCGGATAGAGGAGGAAATTTTCTTTTAAAAACAGTTTGTTCTGAATACGTAACATGATTTACCGATTTTTAGGAATTTTTTTACTAAGCATCTGCTTTGCGATTGTTTTTCGTAAAATAATTTTAAAACTGTCGCATCTTGAATTCTATCCGTCATAACTTTTAGATATTTTGACAAATCGTGAAACATTCTTTTCTCCCTCTTTTAAAATAAAAACGAAAAAATTATGTAAATTAGATGATTTTTTAACGAATTTTAATGGCAGCCTAATGTTTAGAATTTAATAGCATGAACGCGAACTTACGCCATTCATTACATTGCGATCACGGCACGAGAATTTATGTTCGGTTGTTGCCACAGAAAGGATTAGAAAAAAGGATTTTTTCAACCAATCGAGTTTAAATGGGATATCAGAATTTCAATTCGCAAGTGAGGATCTATGACGTCAAATGCTTTAAGATACGTAAAAATTCTTCCATAATTTTAACTCATTTATTCCAGCTCTATTTTCAACACAGGGAGACGATATTTTGATTAAAATTTACTGTAGAAATAAACTAAGAAATTCACGATTATTATTATTAGAAGTGGTATTTTAATCCGGTACTTATTTAAAAATTGAAATGTTTTCACGGCGCTGAAAATGTTCATTTTAAAAGTTACAAAGTTCGTTTCAAAGCGCGATATATTAAATTTTTTCTATTTACTATTTTTATTTTTGGCATTTAATTTAGCGCAGGCGTTGCCTAACATACGCATGCAGGTTGCGAGTATAATTTTATTTTAACGTTGAATTACGTTCCTCCATAAAGGTTACATAACGCAAAGTTTTAATGATACCGTTTGAAAACAATTATGCGAAATATCGAAATTAACTCCCTCAACCTACCGGGGTATCCTTTACGGCAGTCAAACAGTGACGTCATAAATAAAAAAATGCGTGAAATTTGTAAACTCTGCAACTCTAACACCCTGTCACAATTAAAGTGGGAATAAGTAGCTCCTCGAGATTACACAGTTTGATGTTTTTCAGGAGACAGGACTATGGAGGATATAAAAGACAGCGCTATATTAGATACATGGATAGTTAAAATGGCACCCCTTGGATATTTTCTCCCCACAGTAAGATGAAATGGTTTGCGGCGCTAAATACGCCCATCTTATAAAACTATGTATAAATTAAATATATATGGAGAGTTTCCTTAATGGCAACCATTATGTGAAATATTATTATATATGCTAATGCGTAAATTGCAAAGAATCGCCACAGAATCAAAAGATCCCATTGAGGCCAAATAATCTAAGCT
Source organism: Cheiracanthium punctorium (assembly GCA_038373885.1). Lineage (NCBI taxonomy): Eukaryota > Metazoa > Arthropoda > Arachnida > Araneae > Cheiracanthiidae > Cheiracanthium > Cheiracanthium punctorium. The sequence goes on along the minus strand of JAWZYV010003326.1, from coordinate 324,627 downwards.
GTTTCTTTAAAGGGAGCCTTGAAGAGGGAGAAGCGAATATAGATAGTATTAATGTACGTAATAGGTAGTATTATTAGATTTTTAAAGATAATATGAATAAATCGCAATGTACCACGTTAATAAATATTTCATGAAATTAAAAGTGTCCTGTTTCAACGGTTGTCTTACAACCAACTAAACGAAAAGTAATTCTAATTTGGGTTAATATATCCCGCAGTAATTTCAACAGAGGAGATTACTTGAACTTTTTTAAAAATGAAATTCTGTTTTGTCACATGCAGATATGATTTTAGTAGTAAAATATTCCCTTCTTCCCCTATGAAGAGCGGGTGCGCAGCTATTTTAAAAACATCTCTTGAAAATAGCATAAATGAATTAAGAAGACCTCAAAACCTGTCAATACACCAAAATCTCGAAGTCGAATTTTTTCACGATTACAATACTTTCCTTATATGGTACATGTTCGGAAAGAGATAAATGGTGCTCCATTTCATGTAGTGTCTTAGGTATTTAATGCTACAACTTGAGCCTAAAAAACAGTATGATGTAGAAATAAGACCAGGTGCGTAGCCAGGAAATTTTTTCGGGGGGGGGGATATGAGCCTGGAAATTTTTTCGAGGGGTATATGAACTTATATGCATAAATAGACGGAATTTCATCACTAATCCAAAAATTTCAGGGGGGGGATATATCCCGATATCCCCCCCTCTGGCTACGCCCCTGAATAAGACATTTTGAAAGCCAAGAGTTCTCTGCAAACCATTAAGCTTTCCACTTTTTTGATAGTGAATGACACTGACGTAGTTTTTTGAGTCATTATACTGCAATGATCAGGTTAGTACTCATGACACAAACTTTACATTAAGAGTCAAATAATTTTGCTCTTTTTTTTTTAATTCCACATCACGAATAATTTCGAATTACACATGTAAGGAAAATTTTCGTTTCCTACCGTGCGAAGAACGGGCACGCAGCTAGTTATAATATAATATGAACATTGAATTCTATATTACTAGAATAATATTTTAAATGCATATAGCAACATATCTGAAAAAGTGGATCACCGCGTTCTTATAAAGAAAGTATCTCATGGATGAAAAAACAGCCTACTTTAGTACAGAATCTGAGCCGAGAATCTGTTACCGGAAAGAAGATGTTTATTGGAAGCTTGACGTAATGGAGACTAAACGTAGAGAGAAACAGATTCATCGTACAGAAAAGAGATGGCATACTGAATGTAAATAAGACTGTATCAATTTCTTCATCTAAAGTGCTTATAAATGAAAGTGAAAGTGAAACCGAGATAGATTCAGACAAAAAGTTCAATCCTTCTGAAAAACTAGAAAAATTGAAAGAAAAAAATTAATCTAACTTTGCCAGTGCATTTTACAGGACTCACATTTCTAATCGGAAAGCAGTTCTTTTAGCTTCATCTCTTTTAGAAGACGTAGGTCTTGTTACAGCTGATAACTAAGAGAAATTGATTGACCCAAATAAAGTTGTTAGAGAGAAAAGAAAGTCAGGCAAAACCGTCGTAAAGGAGGCTGCATCAGGACTCAGGTCCCGTAAGGTGAGAGGACTTTATTTTGACAGAAGACAAGATGAAACATTCATAAATCAGAAAAAAGAATCATAACTGTTATCGTACTCTGGTGAAGGAAGAGCATGTTGTTGTTGTAGTTGAACCAGGATCAACATACATGAGTCATCTGACTCCCAAAACTGGAAGAGGAAACAGCATTGCCGAAGTTATCAGACATTTTCTTTTAGAAGAAAAAAAAATGATACTTCAGAAGTCGTAGTAATAGGCGGTGATGAGACGGCAATTAATACAGGACGAAAGAACGGAGCAATGGCTCAGCTAGAGATCTATCTTAAAAAGCCACTTCAAAGATTTGTTTGTCTTTTGCACATAAATGAACTTCCCTTGCCGCACATCATTAACGAAATGGACGGAAAAAGCACAGGACCTTCTACGTTCGCAGAACCAATTGGAATGGCGTTAAAAAACTGCGAGGATATGCCAGTACAACGATTTCAGCCTGTGCCAGTGACTTGGACTGAAGATATAGTGAACGGCAATCTATCATCCGATCAAGCTATCTTCTATGTATCTGTACGGCAGTTTTGACCTGTAATTGTGATGCTAGATTGGCAGAAAAGCATCCTGGTAACTTACAACACGCAAGATGTTTAACAGCTGCAAATAGAATATTACGGCTATACATTGCTACAAATGATCCTACAGAAACACTTCAAGCATTCGTCCAATACATTATGAATGTATATGCTCCTATTTGGTTTAATACCGAGAAAAATCCTTCGTGCGTTGAAGGCGGTCGACATTGGTGGAAACTTTTGTCTGATTCCCGCTGAATGGATATCAAATACAGGAAACTAATTGATCCTACCTTACAGAGAAATTCATGGCTTGACCACCCTGAGAATCTTCTCTCAATGATTTGAGATAACAACGCAGGCACAAGGGTACTTGGTTGGAAACGAATTCTAAAAGCTAGAACCTCTTCATCTTCTAATGCCATTCGGGAATTCATTGTGCTGGATATTAATGTAGAATCTACATTAATATCCAGCACAATGAACAGCATCTACATTGTAGATGCTGGCAACTACGTCGACATGATTGACTGGTGCAAATGCAAGTTAACTGAACCGTCACTTACACAACATTTAAGCCTAAAAGAAATGCAGGATAATATAAAATCAGCCTCCGAATCAGCCTCGAAAAAATCAGCCAGCTATCCGAAAGATGATATTACATGTTTTCCCGCTCACACACAAGCAGTCGAAAGGTATGTGAAACTTGTAACGGATGCAGCATTAAAAACTCGCAGGCATATTCCAAAGTTTTCCTCTAAGGCAGAGTACAAAACTACTCCCAAATGTCAATCAAAAATTTGTTTAGATAGAACACATAAAATCAAAATATAAATGGTCGTGAGGGTGAGCGGAACTCGAAATGCAGCCACCTCCACGTGGTGAGCTCTGGGCTATTAAAAAAAAATTCAAAATTAAAAAAAATTCAAAAATCGACAAAGAGCTGCAAAACATACGTCTTATGTTATTTGCATTATTGAGACTTAAAGTACATACAAAATATTTATATTAAAGAAATGACTGACTGATGAACCGAGAAATGAAATGTCTCTACAGAGTGCCAGCGAAATTCCCCTTTTTTTCCCAATTTTTTTCAATTTTTAAGCTCATGACGGCAACTGAACATACTGATCGATCGAGCTGAAATTTTTTTGCACTTATTATTGAGTCAATTTAGGTCAACTTTATTCCCAGGGACAAGAAATTTTTGAAAAATTTATATTTAAATTTTTTCCCCAAAAAAGTTGCTTTTTTCACTTTTTTTCAAACTTTAAGTCAAAAGCGGCACCTGAAGATAATAACCGATTGAGTTGAAATTTGGTACACTTCTTATTCAGCCAATTTGGCCAAAAAATAGCACTAAGGACAAACGAATTTCGAAAAAAAAGGTTATTTCGATACACCCTAATGTGAACGTGCAAAGTATTTTATAATGGATGTGACATGATTAATCTTTGATTGTTTTTTTTACCGATTTTATTCGTAATATAGTAATGACTATGTCATTTTATATCTCAACACCTTTTATTGAAAAATGTGTCCCAAAAATGCGATATAAAAGTATGCGACATAATTTTACATGTATTTAAATACTATTAGTTCACAACAGCTTTAATCTATTGTTACACTATTTCGTAAGCTGTAGAATATGCTTCACATGATTTTTTTTGCATATATTTAAATGCTATTCGTTCACAACAGCTTTAATCTATTGTTACACCATTTCGTATAAGCTGTAGAATAGGCTTCACATGTATTTTTCTATCAATAGGTTACACTCATAAAAAATTTCAACATAGGGTTACCGGGGGGAAGTACGCGAAAGATGAGCGATAAAATGATATAGTCGATTAATATCGTTTTAATAGGGCAATCATGAAACTAAAAAAATAGGGGGTTAAGGGGATCTTCCCCTGACGAGGCTCGAATAGCCGAGTTTTTATTTCATTCATAAACGATTTTGAAAGTGGCTAAACGTGACGCTTTTCGAAAATAATAGAGAACACCATCTAAAGGAGGGAAGGGGTGGGGGAGCATGATACAATATTTGGTTTTATGTTTGCATCCGTTTTAAATTTCTGTAAAATCTTGTGACCTAACTTCTCATCGGTAATCAACAATTATGAGTACAATGAAACAATGGAATCAAATAAAACATTTCACAACAAATCTATTCGTGGGTTTGCAACAAAGGTTTTTAACTCTATTATTTAAAAGGAAATTTTCAACGATACTCAAATCACTTTCTCCAAAAGCCTACAGTTATATAGTGTTCTTTAACTGGAAAAAAATCAACCTCTTAATAGTATTTTCCGCAGTATTTTTCTTTAGAGACTATTCACTCTTCTGTTCATCTGCAACTCCATCAGGCCCAGTGAAAGATGAATTTCAAAAAAGGGGCGAAAAGATTATTCGAACGTATCGTGTGAGTATTACTTTAAATGCCATTTTAGGCATAAATTATAAACCCCCCTGTCAGAACAGTGGTATAACTTTATTAATGACTTGCGTTTCCTGGCTAATATGTAAATACACTTCTTCACACTATAGCTTTGGATCATTAATTGGCTTGAATGCACACGCATTGTGATGGACAGAATACCTTTGTACCACATATGATTTTCTCCTCTGGCATGACAAAAACAACAGCCGTTCATTTATTATTTGTAATGCTACTCAAACACACTTTTTGGTTCCCGAAAACTCATTTTTTGCATTTTTTTTTAATTTAAAACGAGTATAAGTAATAGAAGTGTCAGATGAATTCATCAATGGGAAAATATTTCGTGATGAAAATTTTGGACCTGTTTTGTGCTAAGATTTCAATATTATTTTCGAGTTTGTATGTATACTGAACAACATTTCTATAGACGGTCCACGGACTTTCATATTTAACTTATTTATCTAGAAACCTAAAAAATCATGTTTCGCCAAAGTATTTTAATTTGTGTTGTGCGATATAATTAATCTGATCCTTACAATTTTTTTTTCTCTCGTCAAAGAGGAACATGCACACATATTTTGTTTTAGAATGTACATACGAAACCAAAATAAATGTATTTTCTCTATTTATTAATGGAAATACAAGCTACCTAAAAAAAAGTTATGGTACTAGTATCATTACTTATTATATATAAGGTTAATTGGAATTTTAAAGTATAAGAATACTTTTACAAAAAGATGGTTGTAAAAACATTTAACTATTTTGACTGACGACTGCAAAGCGAAGGCAAAAACTTTAAACAACAAAGTATTCTTGTAGAAGCGAATTTCTTTTCTAAGAAATTTTCCAATCAAACTCAAACAATTATCCACCAATCAATTATCAACCATTTTATCCAATACTACTCTCGAACAATTGTGTGGTTTGCGATCATCAATTTAAATTCTGAGTAAAATTTTCCAAAATTGGCACGAAGATTTTAAGAATTCGTTGTTGTACAGGATGAAGGCGAAAAGTGAAGCAAAAAAGTAAAAACTCTCCGTTAAAACTGTGCCTCAAAGAGAAACATTTTCTCAATACTTTCCTTCTAATTTCACAAAATAAGGAAAATAAATGAAATTCGTTCAATTTAAAGAGAAAAAAAAAGTGCTTCGATTGTTTTCATCCACTAAAAAAGTTTAAAACTTTATATAAAGGAAGAAAGCGTTTATAGTATAAAAAAAGAGGTTGATCTTTGCTCAATCGTATCGAATTTCGATATTTTCATTTTAATACAGGTACGAATTCTTAGAATTGAAGCTATTTATGTAGGTGTAAATTTTTTTCGCGTAACCCTAAGAACTCTCTTTGTAGCTATTTTTATCATACTAACATTCGACGAAAAATTTCAGGCCTGGTGTGAAGCTTGATAAAGCAGAAGAATATGCATGTCTGATCGAAGAATATGAAGACGTGCCCGAAACTCGAAAGAAAAGTAAAACTGGAAAAAGAAACTTCGTTATATACTACCTCGGAGAAAAATACGAAGTAAAGGAGAATAGCAAAAAGTTCCGAAAAGTGAAAGAAAAAATAGACAAAGACGGTATCTGTGCTCTGGAAAACTGCACCTGGTACACTGTTCCGGAATATGAGGCAGTTGTGAGTAAGACATCTTTTCACCTTACAAAAACAGGTCACAAGGGGTCACACAAACAAAGATAGCAAAGTGAGGCGTTTGTGTAGTGAAATTTTACAAAAGTGATCTCTCTATAAGGCCGTCTCCTTTACCAGGTCCCACTGTATGCATTTTTCGTATAGGCCTCTAAATAGTCAGAATCAAAACCTCGATTTTGCAGTGCATATATTCAGGAGCAAATGATTCGCAATTTAAATCACAAGCACGTCATAAATTCAAAATATGAGATGTTAACGTTACTTAAAAATTACCAGTACAGAATGAACTTTTGAATATTTTAGACTTGAAATTTCGGTTGCTACACATCTATACATATAACTATGTTATTTCCAGTTTCCATTCGAAACAAAAGTCAAGATATTTTTCATAATTTACATAATATTTATTACATTTTTAACACAAAAAACACGTAGTAGAACTTAAATCGAAAATTTCTCACAATATTTGACTATTTTTCAACATATTGGAATTTCCATACATTAATTTGAAAAAAAACGTACGCTGTGAGAGTAATCTCTACCAAAATATATATCGAGTCCCTGTGTAAATGGAGGAGAGCACCTCACATCGCTTACCAAGAACGGATTTGAAAAACTTTAAAACATTGAAACGAGGCTATACTTTTTTTTTTTCTGTGTAGAATCATGATGTTCTTAAAGTGAGATTTTCGTGGATTAGTTTATTTTCGGTTTTAAAAATCCTAATTTGTCCAATAATTTAAAGATTTCAAATGAAACTAATGAGCTTCTGTTAGTTGAGGAGATTGAAAGTTTTTAAAGGCTTGATTTATGAAAATATCTATAAAGAAATAAACTACAGCCACACTGTTGGCTCTAACCCTTTGACGCGCAACCCTTTCCCAATGCTGAAAAAAGAGCAGCCGTTGCCATCGCTCGACTTAACGACCAGCAAGATGGCAGACGATCGAAACGTTCATCGCGTGCCACAGATCTAGAGACCCTTTTTTGAACGTTTCGATCGTCTGTAGAATCATGAAGTTCTTAAAGTGAAATTTTCGTAGATTATTTTATTTTTGGTTTTTAACAATCCTAATTTGTCATATAATCTAAAGATTTCAAATGAAACTAGTGAACTTCTGTTAGTTGAGGAGATTAAAAGTCTTTAAAGACTTCTACGTATGGACTATTCTACGGATGGTTGACGTCGACCTTAAGGTTCCAGCAGATGCAGGATATCTGGGAGGATCTGAGTTGAGTCGGAATTGAGGTTATATTCCTTCGTGAGCAACGACAAATACAATCGTCATCGGCATTGGTCGCAACAGTGAGCAGTCCTTGGCTGAACTTCGTTAATGCCAAACCTGTTGCCAGCGTCTATGAACCATTGAAAGACTGACATTGAACCATCTGACCACTTGTAACGATCTCTGCCCTTCTTCTAGTCTCCCAATAACTCTCTATAGTAGTTCTACGGGAAAATGATTCGGGCAAATGATGAACGATGAATTTCAGGAAAATGAATTCGTGGTTCATACGAATTGATTTTCCTGAATTCTTTATTTTACAATCACACCAAAAACTGGAGGCTTCCTTTAAAGCATGCAATTTTAGGTTCCTTTAATTTTTGTACATCAGAGTAATATGATTATAATAAAACTGATATATAAACTAAATGAATTGTCATAAACGGGGAAAAATGCATTGTATTTACAGAAAAGAAAATGGCGAAAAATTAAGCTTGCATAGTGGTCAAAATCACCATTTATTCGATTTGACCATTGGGTCAACTCGTTGGGATTTATATCAAAGTATAAAAGTATGAGAGAATTTTTTTCCTTCAAGTGTCATCATTCTCAACATTTTGAATTAAATAACTCTAAGGAAACTTATATATAATAGAGTTATTATAAATTTCCTATGAAATCTTATATGTTTACTATGTAAATGAAATTACAAGTAGGTTAAATGTTTGTAAATGACACAAAACAAGTAGAGAAAAGAGGCATTCTAATTTTTTTCGAGTTTCTCTCTTCCCTACAAGCAATTTTGCTCGCGCTACCACCGGCCACGCAGCCATGACCCGAGAAAATTGCTAGTAGGTTTGTCATTTAATTCTTTAAAAAGTGTTCAGACCTAGGAAACTGACAATCTCAGAAAAATCAAGCAGTAAAAATATTTTTTTTTGACTGTATTTCGCTTTAAAACTTTTTCACACTAATAATTCCTACTTTTCATTATATTACAGATTAGAAAAGTAACAAGTGAAAGTCTTATCTAGACGTGACAGCATTACTTTTGAACGTGTTTTGGTAATTTTCTAAAATTTCCAGATGATCCACTAAATCAACTACTAAATCGACTGTAAATCTTATACCTATTCATGTTTAAAAGCAATAAGAAAAAAATTACATCATAAGAAGTTCTAAGATGTTTGTATGAAGTAAATATTCTACAATTAGCATCTACAAGCCTTGATAATATTTACTAAGATTTCAGCAAGTATCTTTTAAACGCACCTATAGCATATGCCGTTCTTTAGAACCTTGAAATGCAAGTAAAATAGTTGCAGTTTAAACAAGCATCTCAAGAAGAAGAATGCAGCTTAAAATCCATTAAAATATGTCATTTGCACAGAAAATTAAAAAAAAAAGTCATTTTTAAAGGGTGTTATAAAAAGATGAAAATAAAATACGCATTTCTTCAGCATACATACCGGTAATAATAAACTTCATGATAAGAAGCTATTCACTTTTATTTCGTTATTATTTTAATGCTTAAAGCTCACCATGCTTAACTATAAGTATCATCAAGTATTTTTTAAATACAAATATAATATTGCGTTCTTCAGATACTTGAAATCTAAGAAAAATTGCTGTAGTTTGATGAAAAATCTCAAGAAGAAATATGAAGCTAAAAAAAGGCCATTCACTAAGATGTGCCATCTTCAAACAAAATGCACACCATGCAAAACTGTAAGTGTCACCGAATTTCCTCATGTATTTTTTTATATGTCTTTTATATAATTCGTTCTTCAGATACTTCAAATATAAGAAAATTAGCTGCAGTTTAAACAAACATCTCAAGAAGAAATATATAGTTTAAAGGCATCCATTAAGGTGTGGCATCTTCACACAAAATGCACACCATGCATAACTGTATAAGTATCATCAGATATCATTTTTGTTATGATCCTATACCATCCCGTTATTCAGATACTTCAAATATGCGATAAATAGCTGCCGTTTAAACAAACATCTCAAAAAGAAATAGGAAGCTTGGAAACCTTTCAGTAAAATGTGACATCAACACAGAAAATGAAAGGAAATAGATTTTTGAAAGTAGTGAATAAAAAACTGAAAAAAATATACGATTTTCTGCAACGCACATTACAGTAATGTTAAACTGAAGTAAATTCTTGTTTCGTTATTTCGCTATTATTTTATTACTTAAAACTGTGTGACTATCGTGACTATAAGTTCCATCCAGATTTTATCATATAATATCCGCTCTTCAAATATAAGGAAAGTAGCTGCAGTTTAAACAAATATCTCAAGAAGAAATATGACTCTTTGAAAATCTTTCAGTAAAATATATCATCTGCACAGAAAATGAAAGAAGTTATTTTTAAAAGGCGTCAATAAAAAAAAAATAGAAATAAAATACACATCTCTGCAGCTCGCATAAAAGTAATGATAAACTGAAGTAACTTCTTGTTAAAATCTTCATGTTTATTTCGCGATTATTTTAGTACTTAAAACTCATCATATATACGTATCCTCAAGATCTCATGAAGTATTTTTTAAAATGCACCTATAATATCCCGTCCTTCAGATACTTAAGAAAAATAGCCAAGTTTAAAAAACCTCTCAAGAAGAAGTATGAAGCTTGGTAATCTTACAGTAAAATATGTCATCTGCACAGTTAAATGAACGAAAAGTAATATTTAAAGAGCGTCATTAAAAAATAAAAATAAAATACGTATTTCTGCAGCACACATAACAGTAGGGAAAAAAAGTAACTTCTAGTTAAGCAAAATCTTCATCTTTATTTCGTTATTTTAGTACTTAAAATTCACCATATATATAGATGCACGTATACACGTATATATACATAACTATACAAGTATAATCAAGATTTCATGAAGTATTTTTTTAAACGCATCTATGACATTCAGTTTCTCCAGATACTTCAAATACAAGAAACGCAGCTGTAGTTTAACAAACATCTCAATGAGAAGTACGAAACTTCGAAGCTGTACTTCATAGAAGTACTGAGTAACTGAAAGTACTGAGTAAAAGTACTGAACTTCATAGAAGATCATAGATCTTCATACACTTTAAAATTCTATAGAACATTGTATTACTCGAAAATTTTGTTCTACTCTGATTTGATGTTAGAAATGAATAAGTCTTAAATTAATAGTGTTAAATTTACTAAACCTGTGATTGTTTCAATAAATAAAGCATTTTTCCTTACGTACGTTAAGGTGTTCTTATTTTGTTTGCACTAATATTTATGTAAGTATTTCAGAAATACTATTTATCGATCCTAATATAAATAAAAGTAAGGAATGCATAATTCCGTGCCTAGTAATTTTTCTGTTTTACACCCTCGCAGAAAAGGATTGGAGAAACAGTCAAACTTGGTACGGTTTCGTATATTTATAATTTAGTCGCCTGTTCTACAAAGTAATGCTATTGGTAAAGTTTTAATATCGATTTTATAGTCGGTAATATATAGGTTTTGGAATAAAAAAATAAGTATATAAGTAAGATGATATTTTTAAACATGCATTATCAGTCGCTCCTTGCCTTTTTTTCATGCACCTCCCTACATTCCTGCAACCACTCTGCTCTCCCCAGAACTACTGTACTATACTTTTAGTCGATCGAAGCGGTAAAAAAAAAGTTTGTGTCACTCCTCCCTACACTCTCGTCAATCTCCATGTGTACGGAGAACGTTTAATGCAGCGATTCCCAACCTTTTAACAATGTGCCTCCCCTGCAAAATATAGCTTCCGATGGCGTCCCCCCCCCCTTCCACTTCCTCTCAGCATACATTCAGTTTCCTATTATTTAACAATGAACACTGAGTCGGCTATTCTACAAAATCATGTTATCCTGAAAGTTTAAATATCTATTTTAGGCGAAAATAGATATATTTTGGAGTAAAAATAATGGTTAAAACATGCATTATTTCTTGTTCTTTGCCTGCTTTTCTCGCATCTCCCCCCCCCCCCTCCCCTTCAAACACTTTGGGCCCACCAAGGAGGCGCGCTCCACCGGTCTGAAACCGCTGCTCTAGAAAATTGAATTTCAAATTTCGATTTCCCCACTAGTGAGAAATTTTTCGTCAAATTAAAATGATCGAGAAATAAAATATGTACAGCTGACCTCCACCTTCTACGAAGATCCTATTCTGCATTGTTAAAGACGCACACCGTTTCCTCTTATTAGAGAAGTAATTAAAATGATCCAGAAATAAAATATGTACAGCTCACCCTCTAGTTCATTTTTCTACAAAGACCCTATTCTGCATTGCTTAAGACACGCACCGTCTCCTCTACCCAGAGAAATATTTAAAATGATCGAGAAATGAAATACGTACAGCTCACCTCCAGTTCATATTTCTACAAAGACCCTATTCTGTATTGTTAAAGACGCGCACTGTCTCCTCTTCCCAGAGAAGCACTTAAAATATCGAATGGATTCACCATCTTCATCAGTCAGTTAAGTCCTTTCCCGTTTATTTCTGTGGTCGAATCGCGGACTTGGATATAGCACGATCCAGCTAGCGGTAGACGGGCGAAATAGCGTCGCCTCTCAGTGGTAAATACTCAACCTGCTTTTGATGATTAGCTATATAAGCACTCTCTAACGACGAATCATGATGCAATGTAGTACTAAAGCAAGCATGCACACAGCTTAAATTTAATGATTACGACTCTCAGCGCCATTTTACAGGAAAATTTCGTTCAGCTCTATTAGAGTACGTCGATGATAGAATTATGTCAAAGTCCGTGTCTCATATTTTGCTCCAATCGTATTCTGGAAGACTATCAAACACTTTGTTTAGGGATTAATTTGTTCAACCAGTGTCCTTTACAGAGTGAGCTCTTTGAAGAGTTCCGTTCGACACTACATTGTTGCAAATGCATTATGGAACATTAATTTTCTCACTTACTTGCTTGGTTTCCGAATTCCGCTTATAAATCCTCGTGGAATGAAAGTGAACAATGCAGTGACAGTTTTGACCATAGAGATATGAATACAGGAGAGTGAATTAGCTATCTTCAGCATTTTACGAAATGAAGTGACTGTGTTCATCTAAGTCTGGCGGAACATTTTGTAGGTGTCTTTTTAAATAACAGTGAAAGATGAACGATTTTACCGATTAAAAAGTAAAGATGCACAATCGTATGTTACAATAGCTCTAAATACAAAATCTCAGCATTCTGCAGTTGGAAGTTTTACAGCTATGGCAAATACGCAGTTATTCTTGGCGACCACTTTGGAGACATTACTTCTTTAAAATTGGAACTGTCGCCATATTATAAAACAGTCATATTGCAATACGTGGTCTAAGCAATATAGCAGATCGATTGCAGTTTCAGTTTCACTATCAGATATCTAATGCCGTCTCCTTGTATTCATATCTCTATGGTTTTGACTAGCACTGGGAGCCGCCCACGTGGTGTAATGGCTAAAGAACGATTCTATCAAACCTTGGGTTCAGATTCGATTCCCGGCTTGAGCTTGGGTGTTAACTTGTTCTTCCCTTCATAGGGGTAATGCTGGCCGCCACTGAGTGCTCCCATAATAAAATGGCCAATAATTTGGGTCTTGGTAGTGGTGAATGCTTGATGAGCAAGTGCCCCCCCCCCCCCCCCAAAAAAAAAAAAAAAGAGTTGCACAGATTTAAAAATATAAAAATACAGAAAATACAGATCACACGACAAAAAAAGTCACTAAATATCTTTTTGTGAACTCTGCCATTTGATAATTACATGATGTTTTCCTTTTCTAATGTCGTTTACAAATTAATCTGGCACAGGGAACAAACATTTACCCTGCATATGGGACCTAACGAAAGTGATCAAGTCTTTGTTTCTCGAAGTTACAGTTCAAAGATCGATAAGTGGAGTGGAACTTCAGTATGTGCTTCTTAAATTAAATCAGCCATTTTTACAATGAAAGAATGTTTCCTTTTCTCATAGTTTCGGATGATAGAAAACACAGGGTATGTGTAATATCTTGCACTTATAAGGAAAACTTGTTAAAGAAAGTATATTTCATATTAATATATAATTTGATTATATATTTTGATCCTTAATTCATAAAGTTTTTAAAACAGCATTAATACTTTTCAACATGCGCACCTTTCGTAAATCCACGAAAATATCTAGACAACAATCTATTTCGTGCCAAGTATTTGTCACCATGTCTGTTACTCCCGATGACATCGCATCCATTATTACTTACTTTAACGTGTAAATATTGGGAACTGGGGTTGCAAACACTTTTTCTTGTATCACCACTGGAAAAATTCGAGCGGCGTTATGTCTGGAGCAGTGGCGGCTCGTGGGATACAGCAAGTACAGCCGGGCTGCACTTGAAATTATCAGCACATACTTTAAAATAATTTATTCTACTAATTTTCCTAAATTCAGATTAGAATTGTGGAATTCCTACGGTAAATTAAAAAAATCTCCGAAAAAAAACAAACACAAAAAAAACGTATTGTGGCCGGATCGCTCATTCAGAAAAAAAGCACTTTAATCTTCCCGCAATTCAATTGGGAAAATCTTTGGATCAGCCCAGAGCGCTGAAAAGAAAATTGGCAGCACCGTTGCCATGACAACGACTACGTCAGCAGCCTCTCCGGCATAGGGAGTATGCAGCTGATACAGCCGATGAAAGATTTTTTAACGGCGGCTGAACTTGAGAACTCGACTAACTGATTGGCTCGGACGAGAAGGAGGGAGGGGGTAAGGAGTATATATGTTTGGAAAACTCTCGACTTTATATTGCTGAATTTATCAAGAAGGTAAGCCTGAATAGACGCTTATGAATGGACAATGACCCATCAAAGTAGTATTGTTTTTAAGTAAGCAAGAACTGGCATTGAGAGGACATGGCAAGCGAGAAAATTCTTTAAACATGGGAAATTTTAAAGAGCTTTTAAAATTATGGATATCTGAATTAAAACAACGCCTTTTTATGGGGACATCACTGACGGATTCGCATGTTTAAAAGAAAGGAGGATTGATTTGACTTATAAAAAATAAGTAAGTTTTCTTTTTTTTCTTTTCTTCTCAAGTTATCGTTACAAAAGAAAATTCTAAGGAAACTTCGAATCAGACACGGATTCATGCAATTTTGAGGATAAGAGCGGCTGGTTGAAATTTATGTCCATTTTATGGAAGTAAAATAGGAACTCTTACATTTTTTATATAATTTTTTTTTTCTTCGGTGAGGGCTTAATCCGCCAGCTATCGAATTCAGTAACAAAAGATTTTCCAATCCTGTCCGGAGGAAAGGGGGGGGGGCTCATATGCTTCCGGCTGCACTAACAGTTTTGACCACGGGCCGCCACTGGTCTGGAGAATAAGGGGGCCTTGTCGCAAGACCATCTTCTCCAAACCAGCATGTATTAGCCACTGTTTGTACTGTAAACTTATGGAATAAGGATCATAATAAAAAGCATTTATGTATAAATCAGAAATAGTAATTTTTAAACATTAATGACTATCATTTTATCTCTCACCCCCTTTATTGAAAATTGTCGCAAAAATGCGCTCCGAAAATGCAACATAAAAGCGACATAAAAGTATGCGACATAATTTTATATATATTTAAATACTATTAGTTTGCAAGAGCTTCAGCTTTAATCTATTGTTACACTATTTCGTAATCTGTAGAATATCCAAAACATGTATTTTTCTATAAATAGGTGACAATCGTAAAAATTTCAACATAGGGTTACCAGGCGAAATACACGAAAGAGGAGAGATAAAATGACATAGTCATAATATCATTTTAATATGGCAATGATGAAACTAAAAAATGAGGGGGGTTCAGGGGAGGGGAACAGTCAAGTTATTATTATTATTTTTTTTAAATCAGCTATTTGCATCATGACAGAATAAATATTTTCCGTAACAGATCGAAGATCAATCAGAGTAGAATTGAGTTCCAGAATGTGCCCCTAAATAACTATGCCATCTGTACTGTAACAAGATCACGTATGTTCCTCAGAGCTGCAGATTAGAGACCAATCAGTGTCGACGAGCTTCAGCATGTGGTCCCTAATGATCTGGACCATTCGTAGGGTTTCATGATGTCTTTGTTCCTCAGAATTACAGATAATAGAATACTCCAGTGTGTGAAGCTTTGGAATATGTTATTGAATTAACTACATCGCTTGTGCAATGAATTCATATTTTCGCGCTTTAGTGTTACAAATGATATTTTAGTCAGTGCCAGTGTATGTTCAACATCTGACGATCCTAATTGCAGCAGTTAGAGCACAAATGAGAAAGGAAACAAACCAAGATCTTATGTTATTTTGACTTGGTTTATGTAATTTTTGACTAAGAAAAATTTTATGTAAAAGTTAAAAACTTATTGACACAAGATGTCGGAAAATTTTTCTTATTCAACCACTATTTTTGCATTCATTGATTACAAAACATTTTAATTGTAAATATACTCAATGCAATGTAAGGATTTATGTTATAGCGCTTTTAGACAGCGAAATTAAATTTTATAAAAGGTAGAAAGCCTTATAATCTCATGGCTATCCTCTCAATAATGCTTAAATACCACAGCGCAAAATATTCTCCGTGACAAATCTTTGATATCGAACTGATTGACAAATGTAAGGAATGCTCCCCTGATAAAATGTTTCGAGTTTAGTTTCCGTTAACTTTTTCGGCACTGGCCACGGTTATATATTCGTGGAACGAAATTTTTCATAAAAGTGGTTTAACTCTGGGAAAGAGTAAGCCGCGAGAATGAGTTATGTGGCATCCACTGAAAAATCCAAATCAAAATTGCATTCTAACATAAAAATTACTGTTTACAAAAAGTGGTTAGTTATATTCAGGAATTTTTGACAGTTCTGGTAATCATACCCACACAACTTTCCGTGAAAGCAGATTTAAGTGGAGCGGCGGTAGTGTCTAGAGAACGTTTCGTGGATGTCGCCATTTGGTGGCATTAGTACCCAGAGGCGTTTCGTGGCCGCCAAAAGTGAAGAAAGTGTTTAATACAAATAAAAATTATTTTGCTGCCAAGAGATTGCTTTTCACAAGGACAGATCGAAAAAATCCCATTCAGCAGAGAAAGCTACCTCTAATGCTGGATTATTTAAAAATCACTTTTTTATAAAAAGTTCAGTTTGATATTTATCTTATTTCACGAGATCAGATTAAATAATATCTTAGTGATTTTCCTCCATAAACCATGGTTTGTGGATATAGACTAAATATCATCATCTTTCGTAGCAGCTCTTTTGTAAATTACAAGAGAGATTACAGCAGAACTTTTGCCCAACACAACAACCAAGGCTGAATGGGGGGGGGGGCGAGAGTATCCGGACACAGCCCACTACCCCCGACATTTTTTTAACGAAATAATAGTAATAATGATAAATCCTTTTGGGAAAAATTCTGCCTTTTTCACCGTTTGGACCCCATCCAAAATTTTTGGTCCCTCTCGGAATTTCTTTTTTGGCAACGGTCCTGATAGCAACCACCTCGATTGCTATGCTTACGGTTTTTCAGGAGATTATCCATCACTTATCTTTATTTTAGGAGTTTAAAGTTTAAAATATATCCAAATTTTCAATGTATATTAAAACAGTTTGAATGTTACGATGGATAACACTGGGATTTTTTTTTTTTTTAATTATCTGCATGAGATTTTTTATCAGATCTTGGCTGCTTTCGGATCGCTGATTTCAAATCTGCAATCGGTTTCTCTCTACAAGCTACAGTTTTTATGCAATTTAATAATTTAATAATATAGCCTGTAGCAAAAGTTTCGAAAATTCATTTGAGTGACTAGTAGATGCTGCTGTTTCTCTGGTATGTAGGGCTTACCCTCAAGAACAAGGCGATAATACTTTTCAGTTTATGATGTGATAAGCTAAAGTCAAACGTTTCCCTCACCCCCTTTCAAGTTCCATTTTTAACTTTTTAACGCGTAGTGTTCCCGCTCTGGGAACACCCAACTCTGACGTTTTGACTGTTGCCAGTCACGAAGAATAGATTGGATTTCTATAAAAATAGTTGAGGGTGACAGAGCTCCACGAGAATCCTTTACTTTTTAGCACGTCATTTAACGTAAAAAGACTGCCGCGATTATTTTGAACTGCACTGACATCTGCTGAAAAATAGAAGGGTGCGAGAACAGCTGGATAGATTGCCCAATGCTGAGAAAAGGGCAGCCATTGCCATCGCTCGACTTAACGACCAGAAAGAGGGCGGACGATCGAAGCGTTCATCGCGTGCCACAGATCTAGAGACCCTTTTTTGACGCAGCTGGCTGTCGTCAAAAAAGGGTGTCTAGATCTGTGGCACGCGATGAACTTTTCGATCGTCCGCCCTCTTGCTGGTCGTTAAGTCGAGCGATGGCAACGGCAGCCCTTTTATCAGCATTGGGAAAGGGTTGCGCCTCAAAGGGTTAAAGGAGCAAATAAATGCGTTTTGTAGACATTGCCTCACATCTGTTTAATGGCTTCTTCAAGTAGATGTATATGTTTAAATAGCTCTGACTGATTTTGTTATATGCGTTTGTGGCTGCTAAACACTTTTTCGCGAAAGCACACTCTTTGATTGAATTACACCTTACCACTTTGGGATTATAAGGGATCAATAGGGAGAGCGCTTCCATGATAATATCAAGTCGATGTAGGAACGCTACCTAGGGCGCTGGGGCAAACATATAGCGTCACACAAATGGTGGAGCATCAGGGGATTCAGGGGTGCCATAGGCGCATGTGCCTCTCCGCCTCTCCTCAAACACACAAAATATAAAATTGAATTATTTTGTAAATTCGGATGTATTTATAAGTAAAAGGAGGGCGAAATATTTTGTGCCATTTCCAGAATATTTTTCTGGAGGGCGCACAAAATTCTTCCACTGGCATCAAATGCGATTGTTCTCGTCAAGTCCACAAACAAGAGTTAAAAGCTCAAATTCTTGTTTGAATAGTGCCATTGATTCAAGTCATTGTGAGTTCTTCCTTATTTCGTAATTGGATTCCATTTGTAATATATATTTATGCTGTGAGTTTTTTTGACTAAGCCAGAAGTTCAAGTCATTTTATATGTATAAACGTAAATCTGTATGTTCTTTATAACGTAAATATATATGTTCTGTATAACCTATAGAACAAAAATTTTGTTCCCTCGCGTAGTCTTTCGTGAAAAGAGTGAAAGTTGACAGCAATGCATAAACCTCTGTTCATAGATCCCATTGACGATTACCTTTGATACGAGTTTAATTTCCTCTGCTAAGCTAAAGTGTGGAATCTGGAAGTTCGATCTCATTGCATATCAATTTCAAAAGCAGAGAGTGACATGAAAGTAAATATCTTCAGGTATTTATTTAGCTGACATCTTTTCATTAAGTTTTGAAAAAAAATCATTAACTCTTAGTAACTGGTGAATTTCTGTCAGTTCAACATGAAATTTTTCTTTAACTTCTTTTAGGAAAATTTATTTATTATACATTAATTTAGTGATCAAACGACGATGTAAAATGCTAAATATAATGAAAAATGAACTTAGTGGTATAAAAGTGCTGAAATAATAACATTTATCCCCATTTAAAACAGCTGAGTATGCTTAACCCTTTAACGCGCAGTGTTCTCGCTCTGGGAACACCCAACTCGGACGTTTTGACAGTTTCCAGTCACGAAGAATAGATTGGATCGCTATAAAAATAGTTACGGGTGACAGAGCTCAGCGAGAATCCTTTAATTTTTAGCACGTCCTTTCCCGCACGAAAACTTTCACGATTCTTTTTAACAGCACTGACATCTGCTGAAAAATGGAAGAATACGAGAACAGCTGGACAGATGGCCCAATGCTGAAGAAAGGGCAGCCGTTGCCATCGCTCGACTTAACTACCAGCAAAAGGGCAGACGATCGAAACGTCCATCGCGTGCCGCAGATCTAGAGACCCTTTTTTGACGACAGCTAGCTGTGCGGCACCGCCAGCTGTAAGTAAGCAGTAAGTCGAGCGATGGCAACGGCTGCCCTTTTTTCAGCATTGGGAAAGGGTTGCGCCTCAAAGGGTTAAGAATGTATTTTGAGTCAGCCCATGAGTGAAGAAAAAAAAAAATAAGCTGGACGATTACATTTCTTAAAACATCTTGACAGAAACAGCGTTTAAATTCTACAAACAAATCACATGAAGACTCGGATAATCGTTAGCATTGTTCTGAGAATCAATTTAAAAGTTGAAAAGAAATGTTTTTTTACTTCAATATAATAACTTCTGAAACAATTATTTTTGTCCTATCGGAAAGATAAATCCAATTTCTTAAAAATATTGCAATAATTGGGATAACATAGATAAACAACTTTTTCTAGATGGATTGTTTATCTAACAAAGCAAATACAATTAAAAAAGAACGAGTTATTCTGTATCTAGAGAAAACAGCGTGATTCGATAGCATATATTTTTAGTATTTAGTATATATATTTATTCTCTTAGGCCGTTGGATATTTATGTTTTTTTTATGATTGTCGAAACTTTTTCGATAGTTTTGAGACCTATAATAAATACATGAAAAGAAACACTTTTAACAATATTTTTCTATTTGTGCAGAAACAATAAACTGGAATAAAATTTGACACAGAAATTAATTCATGTGAGCTGAAGTGCCCGTTCTTCGCAAGGAGAAATGAAACAGAAAATAAATATTACATATATTTTGATTATATACTTATTTGTTTGTCTCAGCAAAATTCCAGTCTAGTAAATAAATTATCTGTCTATATGGATCCATGTTTCACGATCAAAAATCTTGGTGCAGTTTGTTTCCATTTTTTACCAAAACTGATTAGCATTTAACTTATTAATGCAACTTTGAATGCATGATGCACCGATGACGTCAGGGAATAATAAGTTTCACTTTCTATTTTAAACATCACCATTTCTTGATGGTGATGTTGAAATAACAGTGTCAAATTTGAATTTACAAAATAAGTCAATCTTCTATAGTGTAAGCTTAGTTCGTTATAGAGGAAGGGGGTACATGGCTCTGTGACCCCCTTCTATCTAGAAATGGTTCTTTTTAACTTAAAATAATTCCAGGTTGTCGAATGTGGTGCATTATTGTCTGCCGAAAACAAAATCACAGTGAACTCAGCTCAGCTTTTGTGTATTTTATAGAAGATGATGCTTTAACCCTGTCAGAAATGTTACTTCTGGCGACAAATGGAAAACATTTTGACTCCATGAAGCAGGCATAACCTTATTTATTATATTACTAGCTGAAGTACCCGTCCTCGACGGGTTAGTGAATGCAAATTTCCAAAAAGCAAGAACTTTCGTCAGCATTGTAGGAGTACACAGAATGGATGTAGTATGTTGCCAAAGTAAAGAAAACGAAGTTATCATTTTTATGTATTGTTAAAATATTACAGGTTAGAGAGTCACTAAGTAATATCATTTCATTCGCTTTAGTCGTTATTACGTAATGCGGGAACAAAGATTTACTCAGTTTTAAACGATTTTCACAAAATCTCGAAATCTGATTGATTTTTTTTTAATTAGATGCTTATAGTTTAAGGTGAGTGACCACCTATCATTTCACCAAATATCATTTTTTCACCTTTGCAGTTATTACGTGATGTGCGAACACAAATTTACGCAGTTTGAAAGGATTTTCGCAAAATCTCAAAATCCAATCAAGATTTTTTAAAAATTCTACGCCTGTGTTTTAAGTTGAGTGACCACCTATCATGACACCCAATTTCATGTCATTCCCTTCAGTCGTTTTTGCGTGATGCTTGAACACAAATTTACGCAGTTTGAAACGATTTTCGCAAAATCTGAAAATCTAATCAAGATTTTTTTAAAAATTGGACGCCTATGTTTTAAGTTGGGTGACCACCTATCATGACACCCAATTTCATATCATTCGCTTTAGTCGTTTTTGCGTGATGGCTGAACACCAATTTACGCAGTTTGAAACGATTTAAGCAAAATCTGAAAATCTAATCAAGATTTTTTAAAAATTCGACGCCTATGTTTTAAGTTGAGTGACCTCCTATCATGACACCAAATTTCATATCATTCGCTTCAGTCGTTTTTACGTGATGCTTAAACAAAAAAAGCGTCACGGACAGAATGACAGAATGACAGAATGACAGACAGACAAACTTTTTTTTGAGGGTCGCATCGGATTCCCGGGTGCTTGAAACGGATAGAAATCGCAAAATTTTTGAATTCCAAGAAATGTACAGACAAAAGTCTAATTTTATTTATATAGATATTTAAAAGCATGAACATTACCGATACATTTAGGATAATGTGAATATTTTTCTATACAGGTTGATCAATTTAAAAAAGTACCCGTTGTTTTACTTATCACCCTTAAATCTGAAGGATCTGGCAACTATTCTATCAGTGAATTATAAACTTTTTTAAGTGTGATTTTATTCAAATTTTTTACATTTTCATTCCTTACAGCAAAGGATTAAAATGTTCGCCCCTATTTTGAATGCAAACATGAACACGTCGAATCCAGTTTTTCGGCAAACTTAGCAACATTGTTGGTGTTATGCAAGAGGTTTCTTCAGTTATGATTTGTTTTAATTCATCGATGTTTGCAGGAATTCCATGGAAAACACTATCTGCTCGCGAACATTTTCCAAATTTGCTGTAAGGAATGATAATGTGAAAAATTTGAATTAGATTATGTTTTACAGAAATAAAATTATCACTGGATTAAGTAACATGGTCCTTTTCCTTTCCTGTTTTACCTCATAAATAAAGTTGTAAAAGTCCAAAAGCACTAGGAATTGTCTCTCACAGTTGAAAAAAGGTTGAAACAATTATGCTTTCGTGTTAGACTAGCTGCTACATCCGCCAGACTTAAAGGTAATAAGAGAAACCAGCGGTTACTCTTTTAAACTGATCACCCTGCATTTTAAATACACACTAAATTGGTTCATATTAAAAACGTATCATAATTCATGCGTTGACCCTATTTATCATAATTCTTCCACAACGTTGGAAAGTGTGTCATACTTCATCAGTTTGACGCATTTGGTTTCCTTGTCTTACGAAACGCTATTTTGGAATTTAAATCTACGTTAAAATCGTCCATTATATAAAACTGCTTTACAATCTTCATATTCTAGCAATACTTGACCTTAAAAAATACTGTTTATAAAGTGCATAATAATCCACCAGTGTACCGTATTTGTCCTTCTTGTTTCATGAAACTCTTCTTCGGCATTAAAATACATATCGTGAGACTCAACATAGCTGTGACAATAGTTATCTCTTAACCTACTACAGACCGAATTGAGATGCAGGCATATTTTCAATATACATATATATATATATATATATATATATATATATACTAGCTGAAGTACCCGTTCTTCGCACGGGAATGAATGGACTTTTTGATATTACGATTTGTGGTGATTACTATTCATTGTAATAAACAGATATAGCAAAGTGGAAATCGCGTTATATTGTGTCCAATAATCATGCATACCGAATTGCAAGGCAATCGTTTGTACGGTGCAGAAGGCCATGCGGCGTAGCGCAATCTAGAGGCGAGTTTTAGCAAAACGGATACGGCGAAAATATTTTTCGCATTCAGATATCGATGTATACGAATTTTCATGACTATCGGCTGGACAGTCCTGAAGTTCATGTGTTGACGCGACATCTAGTGCAAGTTATAGGAAAATGGATAGCGCCAACTCTTCACCGTGTTCAAATATCTATGTATACCTATTTTCATAGCTATCATTTGCACAGTCAAGAAGTAATACACTGCAGGGCCATCTAGTGGTTCAATAAAGTAATGATTTGCTACAGCGCCGTCAAGTGGCGAGTTATAGTAAAATGGATAACGCCAAAATATTCTCATTGTTCAAATAGCTATGTATACTGATTTTCATAGCGACCGTGTTCAACTATCTATGTATACCAATTTTCATAACGATCATTTGCACAGTCAAGAAGTGATACACTGCAGGGCCATCTAGTAGTTAATTAAAGTAATGATTTGCTACAGCGCCGTCAAGTGACGAGTTATAGCAAAATGGATAACGCCAAAATATTCTCATTGTTCAAATAGCTATGTATACTGATTTTCATAGCGACCGTTTGAATGGTCAAGAATTTGGCCTGCTGCAGCGTCATCTAGTGGCGAGTTAAAATAATAATGCATTGCAGTGTCATCTAGTGGTGAGTAACATCAAAAGGAACGCAGTTAGAATATATTCTTCGTGCTCAAATGTGTAAGTATAAAAAATTTTATGCCGATCGATCGAACGGTATAGAAGTTGATGCTTTTCAGCGCCA
The DNA here is from genome assembly GCA_038373885.1 of Cheiracanthium punctorium. Taxonomy (NCBI): domain Eukaryota; kingdom Metazoa; phylum Arthropoda; class Arachnida; order Araneae; family Cheiracanthiidae; genus Cheiracanthium; species Cheiracanthium punctorium. The sequence continues at coordinate 300,863 of JAWZYV010003326.1, read as the reverse complement.
TTTAGCGGCAAGTTACAGCAAAATGGATAGTGAAAAATATTCTCCGTGTTCTAATATTCGCGTGTACCAAATTTCATCGAAATCGGTTGGACGATATTCGCATAGCAAACGGCTAAACGGAATAGAATTCGACGTTCTGCTGCGCCACCTGGTGGCAAGTTAGAGGAAAACGGATAGCATAAAAAGCTTCTCCATGATAAAAGACTTAGGTGAACCAAATTTCATGGTGCAACGGTGCTCAACGGTGCTGGAGTTTTTCAACCTCATACACTCATACCAACATTCATTTTTATCTATAACCAGTGTTATTATACATAGCAGTCTCAAATAAAATCCAGTTTCAAATCTAAGCCTCGCCAAAGTGCCAACATACGCCATTTTGCAAGCGTTTTTTAAGGAAATCATTCGAAGCATTGACTTAGCAGCAATAATATATGGGAAATGGTTCGACCGCGAAAAAGTAAAGCAAGCCTTTATTTGAAAAGTTGAATCCCTTAATACAGCCGAATTTTTTAAAATTATCAACTATAACGTGTTTTATTCATCATTACTCCGATGTACTAAATGAGAAGATTTCAATTTTCTGAAATTTGGCGGAATTCCCCCAACTTAAATCAATGTACTCATTTGGCGAGAATTCTGGAGATAGATCAATTGAAATCCCTTATCTGCATTATTTCTTCACGGATCATTAAAATTTAACGCTGTATTCTAATAAAACCTTTCCACTTGTCTTCAAAAATCTATTTCCTTAAGCTCTCAATAAATTGCGCCAAGCCGAAATCTGTGCAAACCGCTAGAACTCACTTTCACAAAATCGGCATTTGAGCCATTTTATTTTTTCGCCAAACTAAAATAATTTACCTATTAGCCTCGGAAATCTTCAATTCTTATTGTTTTGCGTGTAAAGCATTACATTCCTGCTCTGATTTCCCATGCACACGATATTATAATTAAAAAAAATAACCTTACAAATATAAACTAACAAAAAAAAATCATTATTATTCTTTTATTTTTACTTTGAGAATTTAAAACATTTTATTCGGCAAAATCGCCACACATGGCAACCACGATCTTTATTTCACACTTTTTTCACTACAGGGGTTACAATTACGGAAAGATTTTTGCGTGAAGAGCATAAAAAATCTCTTAAATTCCGGGAACGGGTGGACTTTCAAAGTTTTAAAGTGGACTACGATTTATTCTATATTATTTTACATATCTGTGCTAAATTTCAGGCCGATAGGTCCATTTTTGTGGATTTGTATACGAACGACATTTTATTCGGCAAAATCGCCACACATGGCAACCACGATCCTTATTTCACACTTTTTTCACTACAGGGGTTACAATTACGGAAAGATTTTTGCGTGAAGAGCATAAAAAATCTCTTAAATTCCGGGAACGGGTGGACTTTCAAAGTTTTAAAGTGGACTATGAGTTATTCTATGTTATTTTACATATCTGTACTAAATTTCAGGCCGATAGGTCCATTTTTGTGGATTTGTATACGAATCAAATCCACAAATAAACAAACAAACAAACAAACAAACAGAATTTCATTTTTATTTATAAGATATGCATATTTTGTATTGGATATTGGTCATTTAAATGTATACAATATATTTTTTTTCTCTCCATAATAATAAGTTTTTCTCCAGAATAATAAGTGAAATATTAAGAAAGAATAAAAGATTTATTTTTAAATTTAAGGAAAGAAGTGAATTGAGTTTGAAAGGGGTGGGGGGGGTATCAAGATAGTTCTGGAAAAATTTATGAAAATGGCTATTTTTCATGATTTTTTGTCCAGTTTTCCCATTTGATAAAAATACATCTTCTATTTCAAAAAATCAAGTCACCTTTTATCTATATCTGCTCATTTTTGAATAAATTTTAACTTGATGTCCCCAGTTTAGAACATTGGCCGGTTGGTTAAACTGTAAGGGATAGAATAGAAACATACCATCAATAAGTAAATTTTGCCAAATTAAGAGTAACTTTCAGATAAGACAATTTTTATTTTTAAATCGCTGTATACTATATCATCTATTGCATGCCCTCCGATATAGCTAAAATGGCTGATGTCGGAGTCAAACCAGTGATAGCAAGAACGAATTACGTTTTTAACTGTCTGGAGCAATGTAGATACTAACTGCGAGATGATGATTCAACAGCTACATTTGACTCCTAGAAATTTTATTTCAGCTAGAATTTTTATACAACGCATGTTTGGAAATTTTTAGTGAAAGTTAACCCACAGCATTTTCACTGTCATTCTCTATTACACTTTGAAATTCATTCTCTAGAAGCGTGGCGTAGTTAGTGAATAACTCTTATAAGATTAAATTATCTTATAAAGGTCATAATGCCGGACTAGCCAGGTCAGGTAAAAGTAAATGTGTTAATTTTCTAAATTTGAAGGAGTTAAATTGCCATTTTCCAACAAAGGGGTCATTAAAATCAATAAAATTTTGTGAAAAGAACACACATAAAACGTTACTTGTAAGATATACATCTTATAAGTAACTGTTTATGTGTGTTTTTTCACAAAATTTTTTATTTATTTTATCATTTAACACCAGTATTTAGAGTTTTTTTCAAAGGGGTCATTATTTATCAGGTCTAGTTGGTCCCCTTAAGTAAAACTTTTTTTTTCCTTCCTGAAAAACGGACGATAACAAAGTGGTGTAAGTCGTGAATTTTAACATTAAATATCTCGCTAATTATTTCACTTAGAGACATGAGATTTTTTGAACTAACTTTCTTTCGGAGCGACATTTTTCTAATCATAAAAATTAAATTTCGTTAATTAATATATATACACTAGTGCAGACCCTAGAATAAAGATTGCCGCATCTGAAATCACCCAAGAAACTCTCAGCTATCAGAATGATAAACGTGTGTATACTGTAAAGAATATCAAAAGGCCTCACGTTTTATTCGAATTTGTACAGAACTTATTTGTCCATTAAAGGGTATCAAAGCATTGTTTTGATTTTTTTCATAAAACCAAAACACTGATGTTTCCGAACTTCTGCAGAAATCGATAACTATCTCGTAAAGTATGATTCAAGTATTTTTTTTTCCCTTTTTAGTACACGTTGTGAAGTTATTTTATTTAAAGCATAAAATTTAAATCATGACATGGAAACGTTGGTTTCAGTGTGTAATGTGTGTTTACGGGGTGGGCTTTCAAAATGGAAATGTTGGTAGTAAACCCGCATTTTTACTGTAGTGTTTTGTATATGAGCTTATTAAAGGCCAAGTGGTTTAAGTCCATTTTATGACTTTTTGAGTTACGGCCACAGAACTGTTCAACAAAGGCCATTCTATTAAAATCACAAATGGTGTAAGTTGTAACTGCCTTAGCAACCGTGCAAATAATAGCATTAGTTGCTGTGTAAACACTGAATTTCCTATGATAACTGTAATAACACCTTGGATATCTCCAAACTAGAAATTTGGAGTTACACTACTTGGACTTTAGGGGCTCATATAAAGGGTTTTCCTTTCAGAGTGATACAATTTAAAAGTTTAAAAAGAACATAAATTATTCAGTGAAACACAAATTTTTTAATTTGAAAGCTTACATTATGTCATTAAGTATGAAAAAATATATCGTTCACGTGAGCACCACGACTTCTCTGTACATTCTGTCAACCCAATTTTCCATCACAATAACACGTTCAATGTTGGTTTTTAATTGCTCAATTGTTATTGGATGATCAGCATAAACATGTGACTTAACATATCCCCAAAGAAAGAAACCACAAGGTGCTCAATCACAAAAATTGATTAATGTCGTCCATGAATTCTTCTCAAATTCCTCTCAGTATTCACATACGAACACTGATTTTCATGTTGTTGTTGCTTATCCTCTTTAAAGATCTGACATAAGTCAGATCAACTCCAATAGATTTTTGAGACAGAAAATCAATAACTAAAAGGGGAGCAGATGTTAAGTCCTCCTTAGAAAGTCCGACGCAACTCAGTATGTGCTCTGGAGAGGCTGGATGATCACAGCATTTCTTGCAAGTGGGGTGGAATTTCTTGCCATGTTCATACGAAAGACAGTTAAGGTGGCCACTTGTAAGTCTAGCAAGTGCAGTCTGGGAGCCACGATCACGTTTAAATTCCAGTAGAAAGTAGTTGAGGGGATGTTCCGGTGTACCATTGGTGCGCAGGTGGAATGCGCCAAATTGAATTTAATTTAGAACTGATTTTGATAAAACAATTTAATAATTTCGAAACGTTGTTCAAGCGAGTATCTTTCCATGATTAAATGGCGTAGCATACTAAACATAGATGACACAAGAAATGTCAAAAAAGAATACGCAGTGTTGCCATTCTAACCATCTAAAATTGTATCATCCCTATTGGAAAACCCTTTATAACATGATAAACCCGACCATTAAGACAAAAATGAAAAATTCATTATCAGGTACAAAACTTTCAAAAAACGAAGGTAAATTTATAGGAGGGGCACTTCTCTTAGAAAATTGGTAACGCCGTTGTTGCAAACAGATGGCGCTGAGAACACTGGGTAACTGCGCATCTCCTGCGTTTATATTTCCATCGAGGCGAAGAAAATGGAGATCGATGAATTAGCAGAACTTCAAAAAATTAAATGCATAGACTTATGGACGTGATATGTAATAATTTCTAGCTTCAGGTGTGTGTTTTAATTATATAATGTCTTAGAATACCATTTCCTAATTAATATAGGCAATAATTTCGAACCGAAGTAATACTATGTATATAATGCCGTGTTATTATTTTGCCCAAAAGCTGTATCTTAAGAAATAGTAATAAATTCAGAAGAATGTAGTACGTTGAACAAGCAGTATTTACATTTATTTCATGCTGTGACAAATTTTAACACAGCTCTAAATTGCCGCTAAAAAACTCATATTAAAATATTAAATTCATGTTACATAAAGAAATCAGTAAGGAATTCAAAGCCATTTTCTAATGCAAATATATACTGTAGCAGACGAAAACTTCTTTTCTGTGAGCCACGATATACGCACTCGTTAATAAATATAAACCCAATATTTTAATAATCTTAAGATAGAACATCTTTTTTACCTTTTTTTAATCATTTGTTACTAAGGCAACCATGTAAGCAAAAGGGAAAAAATAATTTAAAACGTCACTACATTCCAATGTTTACATAATTGAAACTTATTTGGGGTACCAAAAATCCAGCATAGCAGCAATGGCGAGTGTCCACTCCTATAATATATCTCCGTGTTTCAAAAATAAAAGTTTGTTTGTGAAACAAAACATTACGTAAAACAGTTTAATTTTCCTACATAACCGATAATCAATGTATTAGTGCATTAATGCTGAAATTGTTACTTGATCAATTAAAACGCATTTTATTCGAAGTTCAGGTCTCTCGATTCGGCGCCGAGACCTCAACGCTTGCACTCGAGTGGCTTTGAGAGGTGCACAAACGCTCGCCAAAAACTCCAAGTTTGGTTGCTATTATTAGCACTACAGTGCTATTAAAATCAAGCAGGTTTCTTTAGCGTCGACATAACTGGTTTACACGAATTGTTACGCCGAGGCACTTTTCAAATGTGTTTGCCAGATAACGTAGAAGGGGAAAATAAAAAGTTGCACAAGGTTTGCAATTTTTGATAATGGATCGCCAAGTTTTGTGCCAAATAATAAGCCTTCAAAATCGAACCGAGCTTGGCGATATCTTCCAAATTTGGCTAGAAACTGGCAAACCAGAAAGTTTATTACAAAGGAGAAGTATAGTTAGAATATACCTAGCGAAGATTGTAAAATAGTTTTAGTAGGCGATTTTAATAAGATTTCAATTCCAAAGAAGTGCTTTATAGAACAGGGAAGAAAAACGCAGCACATTCGTAGATTATGATAGACGTTCCAAACAGTATTTATAATGGTGAAGTATAGTGAGAGTATGCCTGACGAATACTGTTAATCAGTTTTTCTTGGTAGGTGATTTTAATATAGATTTCAGTTCTGAAGAAGTTTTTTTATGGAACAAGAAAGACAAACAAGGTACACTCATGGATTATGATGCACATTCCAAACAGTATTTACTATGGTGAAGTGTAGTTAGAACATGCTAGGGGAAGATTTTCAAAACAGTTTCAGGAGGCGATTCTAAGATAGATTTCGATTCCTATGATGTGTTTTATGGAACAAGAAAAATAAAATCTGGAGTGACTCCACCCGACTTTCCGAACACATACGATTAAGATCATGACCAAGCATTTAAATAAATTTTAATCGATGAATCATTCCAACATATATACCAAATTGAAGCGCAATCGAATGTACCGTTTAAACGCTAGCGCAAGAATTTCTTCCCATAGGCCATAATGTAAAAGAAATCTTTATCGTAGCCCTGTAGAAAAACTAAGTCCTATGCACATCAAAATCAATACCGGTCTTATAATGGTGGTTTATAATATGTATACCCAATTTCAGCTCAATCGAATGCATCGTTTAAACGCTAGCGCACTTTCAAGAATTTCCTCCCATAGGAAATAATGTAAAAGAAATCTTTGTCGTAGCCCTGTAGAAAAACTATAAGTCCTATACACACCCAAATTAATACCGGTCTTGCGACGGTGGTTTATAGCATATATACCCAATTTGAGCTCAATCGAATGCCCCGTCCAGGAGCTATTTTGTTCACTCACATACACACAAACACACATACACACACACATACACACATACATACATACATCTCGTAAAAATAGCATAAATGCATTCAGAAGACCTCAAAACGTGTCAATACACCAAAATCTCGAATTCGAAATTTTTCATGATTACAATACTTTCCTTACATAGTACGTGTTCGGAAAGTAAAAACAATACGATACACTCACGAATATTAATACATGTTCCAATTTAATGAAATACGGAAAAAAAGATAGTAACGGCCCACTAGAACACATGAGAGTACATGAGATCATTGCAATGATCTCGTGTACTATCCTGCAAACTTTGACGTCATAATGCAAACTTTGCGTCAAGAGCCAAAATCCGGCCGGAAGAATAAAATAAATAAAAACTTTGTAAAAAACACATAAAAGGTTACTTCAACGCGTAACGATCGTTTCGACCGAAAATTCGTTCGGTCTCTCTGTATGACGGAAGGGTTTGTCTGACGAAGACCGAACGAATTTTCGGCCGAAACGATCGTTACGCCTTGAAGTAACCTTTTATATTTTTTATTTACAAAGTTTTAATTTATTTTATCTTTTAACACCAGTTTTTTTACTGTTTATTTTCAACCGGAAGAATATTCATTTCATAATTAAAAAAAAAAATCAATAACCAACTTGCAATTCGCGGAATGACCAATCACAACCTGTTTCACGTTTGAACCTTTTTCAACGCCTGAGACTGCTTAACAATGTATTTTGAGCGCTTGTAATCCAATATAATTTCAGACCAATTATAGAGCATCTTTCCTGTACTGCCAGACAACTTCATTAGTTTGCTTTTAACAAAAACGAAAGAGGGGAATTGGCAAAAGAAATATGATGCGAAAGTATTGTAAGTGCATTTTCATTCGTCCTCTTATATACTCTTTAACATTCTACAATCGATTCATTTCAGTCATTACGATAACAGAAAACAAGATCTCAAGAGAAATCAATGATAACGATTTTTTATGCTTAGTGTTAGTACTATTAGTTTGTGTCTTGCAGTCTCTAGAACGTAAAAATTAATACATTAAAACTACTTATTCTAAAAGTAGGTCACGTCGGGTTCGAACCAGGCACCTTCTGCCTCTCATTTCAGAGCGCTGTGGGCTATGCCTCTGGTGGGACCTATTAGTTTGGCTTGCTGTATCCGGAACGTAAATTAGTATGTTAAAACTACTTATTCTAAAAGTAGCTCACGTTGTCATTTGCCAAACAAATTTCCCGACTAAAACTTTTTGACTAAGGTACTTTATCACAGTGGAAATTACATCAGCAATCTCAAAACATATTTCATTTTTATACGAAAGTGAAAATTTTAATGTTTGCATATATTTTAAAGGAATGATTCTAAACACACTCAAATGCATGATGGATACGTATTACCGTCTACATTTTCTCCATAAAGTAGCATATAAATCTATACTATGCACTTACATGAATGATAAACCTAACTACCTCAAAAGCTTTTCTACTGTCATGAGAGAAAAGATTGCTTAAAATTTTGTAGTGCACACTGAACTAATTTTTAAGCCACTTCAAAACAAAATAAATTCACAGGAAAATAAGTTCGATTCTAAAAGTTTTATTTGCATCAACAAACATAAAAAGTATTCCTTTCCAAATTGATGCTGTTGTTTACTAATCAATATAAACATTATTATAAAGTTTTATTTTATAACAATGTATATCATACTAAACATCTAGAACCGCTTAAAAAGTTTTGTTTTTCTATTCATGAGAACTATATAAAATCAAAATTTCTCTCTCATAATTTTCATTTCTCTTATCTTAAGATACATCATCTGCAAAATAAGTTCAGAATTTTTTGATAGAATACTGCTCTTCTCATAAAAAAGTGAAGCATTGCATTTTTTAAATGAGATGTTCTGTGATTTAATCGCATTTTTGAAAAAAGGCTGTCAGTTTCTGAAGTATTTTGTTCCTGAAATTAAGATATCAAAAATTTAATGAATTTATTTTTAATCTAGAGAATGACATTCATAGATGAAATAATCTTTTGAAAAAAAGAAAGTTGTAAATTCTTGAAATTCATCGTTCTCCAAATTGAGTAATCAAGAAGACCGTAAATAAATTTATTTTAGAATAATGTACACAGTAATGAAATAACATTTTGAAAAATGGAAGTTGTCAATTCTCGAGATTCTTCTTTCTTCAAATTAACTTATAAATGATTTGATGAATAAATTTATTAGGATCCTATTAACAGAGATGACATAATATTTTGAGCAAAGAAAGTTATCAGTTACTGAAATTCTTTGTTCTTCAACTCTAGTAATCAAGAATTATACGAGTAATTTCGTTTCAGAATTATACTTACGACACGAAACAAAATTTTAAAAAATATAATTTCAATTAAAATCCGTTTAAATGGACTTAGCAGAAAAATTTCTGAAACTCTGAAAAGAATAATTTTTAGATTTTCAGTGCGTATAAAATTCATCCGAGTTTTCAAAATTCTGCTGCTGAAATTGCAGATGTCAGTTTTTTTAAGTTTGTGTGCAAGCATTTATCGAACATAAATCAGAAAAGGTAAGATTTGTTTTCCTTTATTACTTTTTAATACCATAACAGAAGAATTTATCGGATATAACTTCTTGGTTGCATAATGTCCGAGTACATTATGCCAAAAGTACTAAGATTCGGCATTGTAGATTCTCCTGAGCTTAAACCATATGCCTTACAGTTATACACTGCTGGCCACCCAAATTGCAACACCAAGAAAAACAAGAGATATCACAACAAAATTTATTGTGTAGATAACATGTTGACCAAGTAACAAATGATTAAATTTACAGCATTCTATGAAGCGTGGTTCCTGCCAAAATCAGTACCCAGAGTAGCCGCCGTTGTTGGAGATCACAGCTGCCACACGCCTCGGCATTGATTCAAAGAGACTTTGAATGTGTTCTTGGGGTACAGCAGACCAAGCAGCTTCCACACGTTGCCAAAGTTGATCTGGTGTGACAGCTGGGGATGAACTCTGGGTCAGTCGTTGAGCAACCATGGACCACATGTTTTCTATCGGCGAAAGATCCGGAGAGCGCGCCGGCCAGGGAAGCAATTCAATCTGGTGATTGACGAAGAACCCTTGGACAATGCGTGCCACGTGTGGCCGTGCATTATCCTGCTGAAATATGGCTGTTGGCAAGCCCTGAAGGTAAGAAAGGACAACTGGCTCCAACACCTCGGAGATGTAGCGCTGGCTGGTTAAAGTACCGGCAATGCGTACTAGAGGAGTGCGAGAGAGATATCCGATACCGCCCCATACCATAATACCCGGTGCAGGACCAGTGTGACGGTGCATAATGCAGCTGTTCAGCATCCTCTCTCCACGGTGTCTCCAGACTCGAATCCGACCGTCGTGGTGTTGCATACAGAAGCGTGACTCGTCAGTAAAGAGAATTTCATTCCATTCTGTCGTCCACATCCTTCTTTCATCGCACCATTGGCGGCGGAGACGTCTGTGGTTCCGCGTCAGAGGTAGACAAAGCAACGGACGTCTTGCGGACAGACCATTCTGCTGTAAACGACGTCGAATGGTACGCGCAGACACTGGATGATGCGTTACAGACTGAATCTGCTGTGATATGGTTCGTGATGTGACTGAGCGGTCCGTCACTGCCATGCGTACAATCTGCCTGTCATCACGTGACGTGGTGCACTGAGGTCGATGCGGTCGATCACGTCTGTCCGTCGTACCCTCCTGCACCCAACGATCACATATCCGCATCACAGTTGTTTGGTTTCGTCCAATACGACGACCGATTTCCCTGAAAGATAACCCACAATCTCGGTATGCCACTATCCTTCCTCTGTCAAACTCGGATACTTGATCAAAAGATGATCGTTGTTTCCTACGAGGCATAATTTATCGTTTTTTTGAAAAAAAAGCAAGAAAAACACAATTGCTGTACTTGAAACCGTCGAAATCTCCAAGCCTTAAATAGCGCTTTGAGGTGGCGCCACAGGCGCGCTTGATGTGCGTCTGCGCTGAAATTCTAATCATTTGCATATCTCACCTCAGCTAATGCATGTTGTAAATTTCATATTATTTGCATGCTTCCTTCAGGGTGTTGCATTTACGATGGCCAGCAGTGTATAACGGTAATATAAGCTACAGTTTCTATGCTAATGTGATCCGTGCTCTTTCACATGTACTTAATGTACCCTATGATGTGGTAATTCCGGACAAACAAGATATTGGCTAAAAAGAATCTGACGGAAACTGGAGCAGATTTTTGGGTTTGGTGTGGAATTCTGAAGTGGACATGGCTATGTAAACTCTGCCATTATATACCGAAATACCGGATAACGCGCACTTCACTTATCCTTATGAGACATCTGATACAACTTTCATGACAAATAACCCCGAGCCAGTTCCCAAAGTCCGTTAGCTTTAAAACACGAAGAAGCAAAGTCAGGATGCTTTTCGGAGCCATGACAATAAGCTACGGATATAAAGCCGTGTTGTTTTCTTCACTGACTTTTCCTAGCACCGCGGGCATCCGTAGCATTGAAGACTTGGGCAGGGCTGCAAGTAAAGGAACAGTCACATGCTTCACGAAGACCGGGGAGGATCTTCGACAATTTACAGAATCACCCCAAGAATCATGGAGGAACATCGGCGCTTGTCTAAGAACAAATGAAGAATTTATGAGCGGCCGTTCTTTTTATGATTTTAAATCAAAGAAGGCGTTCATAAGTTCAAGGCGGTCACTCTTTTATGATGAGGATAAATATTTTCTGTCAAAAGATTCCTTTAACATTGTGATGCATGCTTTTGTAATGTCAAAGAGCTTTTGCTGTCCAGAAAAGTTTAATCGTCTGCTTTTACAGCTGCACGCTTCCGGTCTGTTCTTTAAATTCTATGATGAAGAGAAATTCTTTTGGCAAATTTATATGAGACGTAGTAAAACAGAGGAAGCTCCTGAATCTACGGATTCTCCGCAAATATTAATTGGCGATTTAGCAGGACTTTTTTACGTTTTAATATGTGGACTACTTTTAGCTTTCTGGACTCTCTTTGGAGAAATCTTAAAGCATAAATATACTCGAGCAAAATAACGCTTTTTAAAAAAGATTTTGTTCACTGTTGTTAAAATTATAACTAAATTGCGGTTATCTCTCTAGCAATGAGACTAAGCATTGTCAAAGTTTTAATATCAACAATCCGAGGAAAATTCCGTGAAGTGTATTGCGTAATTGTATTGTTTCAAGAACATTACATTTTTTAAAAACTTTCTTTGACCGCTATAGACTGTCTTTTCTTCTGTTGCTCTTATAATATTCGGTTTAATCAGGGACTGATTTACAGCAGGGCATTGGGGGCAAGCGCCCAGGCCCCTAGCAAAAGGAGGGGTCCGCATAATATCCTTTAAGTTGGAAAAGTTACAAATTTTGATTTTAATTTAATAACAAAGAAACTAATTTTAAGAAAAATAATATTAATAATTACTCTGTTGCTATTTCATAGTGCTATATCCACATCTTGTTTTAGCTGGATGGTAGTCTCAGGCAATTAATTAGAGCAAATATATCATTTAGGCATGACTTATGTAATATTGTATTATGATCATGTCGAAACCATAGAACTGATTTTTAATCATAATAAATAAAAAGAAATAGCTTCCTAAAAGGAATCTATCCCACTATAAATAAATTCTCTGATATAAACGTTAGGAAAATAAGTACAAAAATACTGTGGAACTTTAAAAAAAAATAAGGAATGAAATGAACGATTGAAATTTAAAGGATATAATTGAAATGTTATCCTACAAATTACACTGGTCGACAAGGTTTTTTCACACTTTTTCACAATAAATCTGAATAGCGAATCTAGTGCATTTTTTCATCTTGAATTCAATTATGTAGTCAGAATTTTTCCATCAGGTATAGTTTTTCTGTGAAAGCTACTTTTCAACATCTGATTTTAGAGTGTTCTTTGACCTGTCTTAGGAACCGTTACCTCATATGTAGCGATTTTACCCAATCTGTATTTAAGGAAATTATTTTTAATATCATGCTGAAGCACCATAAAACAAGACTGTGCATGTTCATTCATGTTTGGACATGCTCAGACCTGTTCATCTGGCATTGTGATGTGTCGGTATCGAGCTGACTCAAACTCAAAATGATTCAGATGAAAATCAAAATGATCCTACATATGAAGCCAGTAGCTGTTCACCAGAACCTTACTTTTCCAATCAGCAAGATCTTAATGACCTGATTCGGGATTTGAATCTGTCAAAACAGCATGCAGAAGTTTTAACTTCCAGACTCAATGGATGGAATCTACTCCAAAAAAATGTAAGAATATGTAGCTATCGTAGCCGTCATAGTGTTTTCAAAAACTGCTTGTCTGAAGAAAATGGTATTGTGTTTTGCAATGATATTTGGTCAGTTATGGAAACTCTTGGGCATCAACACCGGTCAGATGAGTGGCGATTGTTCATAAGACTCCTCTAAAGTTAGTTTGAAGGCTGTGCTGCTACATATTGGCAATGAACTTCCTTGATACCTGTAGCGCATGCCACTGATATGAAAGAGAAATATGAAAATATGAAACTAGTTTTAGAGAAAACACAATACGAAAAATATGAATGGAATATCTGTGGTGATTCAAAGCTCATTGTTTTAATGCAATTTGGGTTCACCAAATTTTGCTGTTTTCTGTGCGAATGGGATATCAGAGATAAGGAGTCTCACTTAGAAAATCGTGACCCAAATGTGAATGTCTTATCCCTGTCTAGGAAAATGAGTCATAAGTCACTTTAGTGAATCCTGAAAGCATATTTTTACCTCCATTGCATATTAAGTTAGGAGTAATGATAAATTTCGTCAAAGCTATGGATAAACTTTCTGATGGATTCTTGTACTTGAAATCCCCCAAAGTCAGTGATGCAAAACTTATAGAAGGAATTTTTATAGGATCAAAAATCCGGTCATTAATTGCTGATGAACATTTCAAAGAACTGTTAAATCCATTGGAGAAAACAGTATGGCAGTCTTTCAAAAGTTAATGCTGCTGCTTTCTTGGAAACCATAAAGCAGAAAATTATCATGACATAATGACTGATCTTCTGCATTCTTATAAAGCTCTGGGATGCAACATGTCTTTAAAAATTCACTTATTGGACTCTCACTTAGACTTCTTCCCCGAAAATCTTGGAGCTGTCAGCAATGAATACGGTGAGAATTTCCATCAGCAATTTTCTACAATGGAGAAGAGGTACCAAGGCAAGTATAGTTCCAATATGCTGGCTTGGTCCAACTACTGTTGACTAAGAAGAGAAACATTCTAGATGCAGAATATGCCCGAAAATCACTATCTACCACTTTCTAGGTCGGTCAGAATGAGTAGTTATGATTTTGAGATAGATAGCTAGTTACGGATTTTTTAGAATATTATAAAAAATTAAAATGAATCTCACACAAATCTCCTGCCCGATGGGGGAAAAACTGAAATGATATTTGAATTCAGCACGAAACATACTTTTAGAATCTGTTGTTTTAATTCTTGTGAAAGAAAAAAAAGTTCATTTTTGTAGACCAGTGCTATTATTATCGAAATATTGAATTTCGTTTTCCATCTTGATTTAATAATCATTTTTATTCTGTTAAAACATTCTTCTGTGTATGGTGTGATATAATAGTTGCTTTTAGGGCATAAGTAACTTTTAGTAAAAAGGGCCTATCACGCTTTTTCCCAGGGCTAGCATTTCTGCAAAACAGTCCCTGGTTTTAATATTTCATGTACTCGAAACATGCAAGAATACATAATCTGAGATAGCTGAATACTGAAACGTTTAATAATATGTTTTCAGTCAAAAATTAGGCTAAAATACAGTACGTTCAATAGTACATTCCATTTATGATGTTTTTTAGTATATATCACAAAATATTTTAAACTTCTTAATGTTTGTGAGTATATGTGTGGCCAATGTACTGTAAATTACTCTCGATGTTTATTGGATATTCCGTGATTATTGGATATTCCGTATTGGATATATTCCGTGAGTTAAATATCATTTTTCTCTTGCTAATATTTGCTCTGAAAATTTGTATTTTATGTTATGGTTGTATGCAATATTTTTCACTGTATTTTGTTTCGAAAAGCACAATGCTTTTAAATAAAAGAATCTAAGTAGTTCTTGATCTATTAAGAAATAATTAGCTAAATTCATGCATAATAACCTGTTTATATTTTCAAATAAATCTTTGACAAGTCTCATTATTTTTCAAGGGGAAAAACGACTTGAATATAATACTGTAACATTGTCTAATAGCCTTATCATTGTGACATACTCGCTAACACGATATCTATAATTTTCTCTATTACGATATTTTCTCATACTCCTGGCTTAGTTTCCTTTAGGGTAATGTAAAGGATAGCTCAGTATAACGATATTCTTTACAACGGTGACTCGCTCAAAACGGCGGTAAAACAGTAGAATCTCCCTACAACGATATCCTCTATAACTAAAATTCTCCCTATTACGATATTTTCTCATAGTTCTGGATTAATTTGATTTAATGTAAATCAGTTCTGCGTCTAACACTCTTTACCACGATGGTAAAACAGTAGAATGTCGTTAAGACCAGGGCAGCAGACAGGTTTTTCGGGCCCCAAGTTAGGCATTTACGACGGGCGCCCTCCCTCCTCCAATAAAAATATTACATTTTTTATATAGTAAAGTTTTTTTTAAGCACTTTAGAATTAGTGCACTTTATTTAAAGTGCACTAATTCTACTGCTACATATGATCTACGGTATATTTATACCGTAGATCATATGTATAAAACATTTTACATGATGAAACTTCCGTCAAAAAATTGCAAATATTTTAAAAGAATTATTTTAAAGTAATTTGCACATAATTCTGAAATTATTTTTTAATGTGTGCAGCAATCAGAGTTGATGCGGTAGACCGATTTCGGTAAATATGACTTTGGCAAACGTGAACTGATGATGGTGAACTGATGATGGTAAACCATATTTGCACAAACGTTCTTTTTTTTTTTTTACTTAAGCAGAGAAGTTTAATCTTCGTATTATTCAAATTTCGTAACATCCGTCCTCAGGAACCTGGACCAGGAGGCGATTGTCTCCCCTCTCGGCACGCCTGGTTACGGCGATATACTCTATAACTCTCTCTATTACGATATTTTCTCAAAGTCCTCGATTAGTTTTATTTAGATTATTTTAAATCAGTTCTCTGTATAACGATATCCTTTAGAAAACAATAATTTTCTCTACAACGACGTCAATACTATCCCCTTCCATCCCAGTGATTCGCTCTATAACGATTTTTTTTTTTTTCAAAGTCCAAGTGGTGCATACGAATTAAATGCTACACAAAGAAAATCTAGATAAAATTCATTTGTGCAGTTGGAAGGTGTTTTCAGGTTTCACCCTCTGACACAAAACTCACCCTTTTCCGCTTCGTATTGCTGGTGTAATTGTGGTAATGAGTAAATGTTTAACTACATTCGACAGCAAAGTTTTGGGTTTTATCTATATTAGGCATTTTCGCATGTTTAAAAAATAAATTTTCAAACATTTATAGGCAATGGCGTATGTAA
Organism: Cheiracanthium punctorium; assembly: GCA_038373885.1. Taxonomy (NCBI): domain Eukaryota; kingdom Metazoa; phylum Arthropoda; class Arachnida; order Araneae; family Cheiracanthiidae; genus Cheiracanthium; species Cheiracanthium punctorium. Next base: position 284,560 of record JAWZYV010003326.1, on the reverse strand, counting down.
AAAAGTCTGGACAAGTGTATCTGACTAAAATTTGTGGGCGATGTAAAAATTAGTCAAGCACAAAAAACACGTCTTTCTCATTCTATTTAAAATGCATTATTGTTTACGTGAGGGTTTGAGATTGTTTAATGAAAGCGCAGCACCCCCTATTAATGTCAGACTATAGGAAATGCAGAACAAAGTTCTTTTTTTTCCTTCTATAATGATAATTCTTTTTACATCAGTGCATTATTTTGACCCCCAAAATATCGTTAGATAGGGATTTCCCTATATTCCGATACACAAAGACATTTGCTAGATATCGTTTATGTACTCATAAAAATTTCAGAATCACATTATTTTGTGATTGCTCATGTCTTCAGACTTACTTAGTGACACCTTAGTAACAACTTATAGACACCTTATTAGAAATATTAATTTCCTGTCAATCAGGAAATTAATATTTTTAAAGTGCTCCCTTAATTAATATCTTTAAAGTGCTCCCTTTCCAATATGAAAAGAGCCTTTAAAATCGGTTCTCATAAAAATATTGCCGCTGAACATACATAAAATAACTCGGCTGTTCGAGCGTCGCCTGGGGGACACCCCCTCCCCTGAACACCCCTATTTTTTTAGTTTCATGATTGCCCTATTAAAACGATATTAATTGACTATGTCATTTTATCTCTCAGCTTTCGTGTATTTCGCCTGGTAACCCTATGTTGAAATTTAACCTATTTATAGAAAAATACATGGGATGCCTGTTCTACAGCTTACGAAATAGTGTAACAATAGATTAAAGCTGTTGTGAACTAATAGTATTTAAATATATGTAAAAAATACATGGCATGCATATTCTACAGCTCATGAAATATTGTAACAATAGATTAAAGCTGTTGTGAACTAATAGTATTTAAATATATGTAAAATTATGTCGCATACTTTTATGTCGCATTTTTGGGACACATTTTACATACAATTTTCAATAAAGGGGCTGAGAGATAAAATGACATAGTCATTAAAAATTTTTTTTGGTAAAGACCCATTTATTATTATTTCACTGAATAGCAGCAGGGCTAAGAGATTTCTCACAAATTATAACACTTTCTCTAAGAAGGGTTCCGTTTTCTGTAATTTTTCGGCAGCAAACCTCTCGACAAATGCCCAACAATGCGACTTTTGCCATACTTCTATGAATATTTTTACTGGCAACCCTAAGCGTAACGGTTTAAAACGACTTTTTTTTTTTTTTACATTCTGAAATGATAACATCATCAGAAATTAACGTAATTAAGGAAATACCCTTAAAATAATCCCTTAAAAAACAGACAAATTGATAAGATATTTTGTTATTTTTCGTACTCGGCTAACAAAACCAATTACGTTTCATATGTACTATTATTTTAAAAATTTGTGAGAACTGTAGGCTTATAAAAGGGGGAGAGGGGAAAGCACAAAATGAAGATTACGAATTGTACCGAAGTAATACAATTCTAGTAGAATCAGTTTTAAAACAATAACATTTTATTACCGTAAAATACCGCAAAAGCGCACCCAATCCTCAAGTAAAATCGAGATCTATGGGGGCAGATAAGCTGTAAAAATCGGAAATATACCGTTTCAGCGCCCCCTATATCTTAAGGGGAAACTAGATACGTACTGTCCGTTCCGTACCGCGAATACGCCTCCATTAGCGAAGCAAAGTGGAGAGCATTGTTTTGACGTCACTTTTCGTTGGCACAGGGCGTGATTTCATACGCGAGAATACTACGGCTCCGCAGAGACGAGTCTGAGCGGCACGGAACGGCCAGCATTAATCCACTATAAGTTGGCGTTTATTTGGTACTTTAAAACCAAACGTAGTAATGCACGAGAAAAGCATGCGGGGCGCTTTTGATGTATTTTACGGTAATAACTTTTCATATTTTTTTTCTAATTTGATTCCAAAATTTGTTTACTTATTGACAAAATTAGAATAAGAAATCCGGCTTTTATTCGATTACTGTTTCCACAGGATTGTTCTATACGTTCTGTTTCTAAAATACAAAACACTCAAGCCAAATGAATCCACCTCAAAAGCAATTCCTACCCCAAAATTTTTTTCGGCAAAAATAGATTTTATCGAACTGACCAACCCACTAAAGATACACTCCTCAGAAATACGTCATTCTTCTATGCTCCATTTCTATGAGAGATCGTAAAGCCACATGCAACAGAAACTCGCATTCCGCAATGCAAGAGCGAATCTCATAGGCTCACATCTTAAGCTAAGAAATGTTTACAAAGGAAAAAGCGCCATACTGGTGAGCTACGCAGGAACGGTACGGCCAGCATGAATCCAGCATTTACCTACGTTCCGTTTATAAATGCTGCGTACTCAAACCAAAAATCACCGGAAATGCGGTTGCTACACGCTTAAATCTATTGATTAAAACTGACACTCCTTTATTGATTAAATTTCTTATCGGCTGATTTAAATCCTTTTACGCTAAAAAATACTCATTAAAGACAATAATTTATCTCCTCAATTCCCCTCAATGCTCAGGATTCGCTAGATTCAATTATACTCCATTTTTCACAATATTTTTGTCTATTTGAGTATTCTCTCTCTTCTCCCCCACGACCCATATCCTATTACTATCACGTGACCACGCTTCAACGGATAACGGTTCAGTTCATAGTCAAACATGGCTCACGGCTTAGTTGTGTGTGTATACGCTTGTGATAATTTGTTTTTATATCCGAATACCAAATGCATCTTTTTCATATTCAGAGTTGTGAAATAAATTCAGCCTAGATATGGAGGAGATGCTTTAGGTAAAGATTTCGCTTTATGACATAGTTTCTTACGATTGGATTATAAAATGCTGTTGTAAAACAAATGAAGTTAGGATATCTCCCCTCAAAGTAAGTAGTATTTTACCTTTTTCATGTCAATCAATTGGGTTGCTGCTTTAATTAAATCTCACAGCTGGTTTAACCATGATAGCATTTGTGTATTCTGACTGTACTGTGAATTCGTTTTATAACTAGAGACTATAGTAAAGTTATATTCTATTTATTAAAAAAATACTTTTTATAGTGTATTAAGATATATGTAATGTATTTGCCTTGATTTAAAAATTTATTTTCTCGGGCTTATAATCATAGATTACAGCTCTGATAATAAAAAATGAAGAAAACGAATCATTCAATATATTAATAAAAAAAACACAAATTTTAATAAAACACTTTTTTTATATAGCTTAAAATAATAATCTTAATTGAGTACAGATATATTAATTTAAAAAGGGCTGATTTTGTAAAAACGCTCATTCTATAGCTTAATAATAATCATAATTGAGTACCGTTATATTAATCAAAAACGGACAGACACTCCTCATTTCTGATTATTATTTAGCCTAAATGGAGCTGTTGCATAATGCTCAAAAATTGAGAATTTTTCGCTCGATTGGTTTTTGTCGATTAATGGAGCAAATTTTACTCAATCGGGAGAATGGCTGTTTGAAGTCAAAAATTGAGTAAAAATATACTCCGTTTGATTATTATTTTACTCAATAGATTTAAGCGTGTACTCTCCAATCATTTTTTGCAAATGCCTCGTGAAGCACGGAATCTGACAGAATGGCCCTACCCACGGTAACCATACAATTGAGAAGTACGGGCTTACGTCACGTTCAGTTCCTATAAAAGCACTCCAGCCAAGCCAAATGAATGCACCGGAAAAAGCATTTGCAAAGGGGACCGGTGGCTTGGAGGTTTACAGCCTCTCCTACTCCTCGATTATCTCACTGTACGGTTGTGGGTTCCATTACCACTAAATCCCCTGGCTTTTTGATTTCCTGAGAGAGTAAAGCACAGCTACTACTCCCCTACTATTTTCCGCAAATGCCTCGTGCAGCACGGGATCTCACCGAATGGACCTACCCTCGGAAAGCACACTCATGATAACTACGTGTTTGATTCGCTTTCAATTTCTTTATCTAAGGCACGCTAACCAAACCCATTAATGCCAAGTGTTCCTTTTTTGAGACGGAAATTTCGCTATCAGTGGAAACGCTATTTTTCCTAGCCTTTATTCATGAGTATTGAACCTCAACTCAACAAAATATTTTAATGCGACCAACTAGGATGTTGACATCTCAATCTCTAATATATAAAATTCTCCTGTCACAGTGTTAGTCACCTAACTCCTCCGAAACTACTCGACCAATTTTAATGAAATTTTCTATGTATATTCGTTAGGTCATAGAATAGGTTTTTAACTACGTCTCATACTCCTAAGTCATAAGGGTGGTCCACCCCAAAATGTTTAGCCCCCGAGTGCTTTTAATTTCAATCAGGATTTCTGTGTAGACATTAGCGTGTCGAATCACTTTTCAAATGTGTTTGCCAGATAATGTGGAGAGGGGAGGGGGAAGTTAATAAAATGTTGAAAGTCGCACAAGGTTTGCAATTTTTGATAATGGATCGCTCAATGTGGTGCCAAAACGCGACAATTTATTATAAATATATTTCGCGTATAGTTAGAAAACGCCTGGCGTATATTGTAAAAGAGTTTTATTAGGAGATTTTAATATAGATTTCTATTCCGAAGAAGTGCTCTGTGGAACAAGAAAGGAAAACACGGTACACTCATGGATTATGATGTCCATTCCAAACAGTATTTAAAATGTCTTTGCGGTATAGTTGGAATATGCCTACAGGAAGAACATGCCTGGAGGAAATTCTAAACAGTTTCAGGTGGCGATTTTAAGATAGATTTCGATTCCAAAGATGTGTTTTATGGTACAAGAAAGAGTTGATTCCTATTTTAACGCCCCCACTCTCGCCAACCTAAAAAATTCCCGTACTTTGGCGAGCTTTGCAGTCATGGGTCTCTGGTAGTTATGCACAAGTTTCAACGGTACTTACGTATTATTCCGGCGGTCCGCCAACACAAGCAATTTTTCCGGGGCCCGGAATGCCGGGCACATGAAATTGTTGATGGTTTGGAATACGATTGGCAACGTATTTAAAATCTACGAAAGAGTAGTTTGGCGGAAGTGACCGCCGGGATAATACGTAAGTACCGTTTCAACGCACCCAAAAGAACTAGGTGATAACTAATGTAAACAAACTAGCGATAAACGCGCCATTTAAGAAATTTGAAGACATTTAATTATTAAGACTACATTAATTGGTAATCCAAAATAAATAAAAATGTAACGGCATGCTGTACTTACACGTTGTTCCAAATCGCCATTTTAATTCTAAATTACGATTTCTACATAAATGCAAAAAATCGTCATGGTAACTGCATATGTTTAATCATCGCCTCCTTGGCGAGAGTCGAGGCGTTAAAGTAGGAAACAATACATAAAACGGTGAAGTATAGTTGTGATATACTTGGCGAAGATTGTAAAATAGTTTTAGTAGACGATTTTAAGATAGATTTCGATTCCAAAGATGGGTTTTATAAAATAAGGATGAAAAATACAGCACAGTCATGAATAATGATAACACTTTCCAACTTAATGGAATAAGGACGAAAAATAGGGACGACGCATAAATTATGATACGATTTTAATATATAACACCATAGTGCGTATTTAAAATCTGAAAGTGTTTCAGATTTTCATCCTTTTTTTTGGGGGGGGGGGCAAAATTTTTTTATGGGATGACTATCAATAAGTCTCAAGGCCAAACTATGTCTGTTTGTGGATTAGATTTGAGCACGCCATGTTTTTCACACGGACAGTTATACGTGGCATGCTCTCGAGTGGGCAAACCATACAGTGGGCATCCAGTTTGTTTGTGTTATCTAAAGATGGGATAACAAAAAATATTGTATACTCTATTGCGTTAAGGGATTGATATCATTTTTTAGTAAAGTAAATCATTTTTTAGTAAGAATAAATTACAATGAATTAAAAATATATGTTTGGTATTGTGTTATTTTTATATTCCAGCATCGTTCACAGCGCTCCATGCCTCTTCCATTCATATACCACATCCTCACAAACTTACAATAAGTTAGTCATTTCTTTCTACTAAAATAATCCTAGGAATAATTTATACGGCAAAACAACGTTTGCTGGGTAAGCTAGTATTTATATATAATGATTATAAAAGAAATCATCCCTTGTCCAAGAAACTGATATCAGAAACTTATCTGTTATTGCTTATATTAGCAAAAATCGAAGAAAGTAACAAAAAGATCTGGGGACAAATGCGTTGAAAGAATTTCTAAGGAGGACAAGTGGTTCGGAGGTTTAGAGCTTTTCCTACTAAACGTTTACCTTAGTGCATGGTCATGGGATAGTTTCCCAGGCTGTTCAATTTGTGTAACACCAGATCTGATCGAATGGACCTACTAACAGAAAACACGGAGTTGTTGGTAAACAACGCGTTTATTTCACATTAAGGCTGGGATGCAGACACACTAATGACGGTGAATAAACCAGTTTATTGACCGATTGGTTTAAAAACTGAAATCGGTCAATAAAGCAGGTTTATTGACCGTCATTACAAAGTTTGCATCCCAGCCTAACATTTTTAATTCTAAAGCACTTTAACACAAATAAATGCACCTGAAAAGCATTTGTAAGCGGGATCGGTGGCTTGGAAGTGTAGAGCCTCTCCTACAAAACGTTACCTTAGTGTACAGTCCTGCGTCCGAATCCCAGCTAATCCCTTATCTGTTTCATTTCCTATTTCGAGATGGTATAAAGCAGTTGCCACTCCTAACCATTCTACGAAAACGCATCGTGTAGTATGGGATCCGACTCACGGAAACCACACAATGGAGAACTACGCGTGTAGTTCACATTCAGTTGCACCTGAAAAGCATTTCTAAGGCGGATCGGTGGCTTGAATGTGTAGATCCTTTCCTACTGCATGCTTATCTTACTGTAAATTGTGGGTTTCGATTATCACTAAATCCCCTGGCTGTTTGATTTCTTATCTCTCGGATAGTATAACGCACCTTAGTTCCACCAACTCATTGCACGAGTTTTCGTAAGAAAACTGGAATGCGTGTGTTTAGTGCTGTCAGTGGTTATCAGTTTCTTTTGCCTTTACGAACAACTTCAGTTTATTTAGTTTCGTCGCCTAGGAGACGTGTTTGTTTACAATTCGCGAATGCGTTAACTTTCCTGAGGAGAGTTTTTAGCACGTACTCAATATAAAATCAACAGGATTTTTAAAAGAAAAGAGTGGCCATAATTGAAGTGCACATATAAAAATTTAGAAATTTCAACTTAAACTTCATTCTTTCAAAAGTATTTAGCAAGAGAAATTCAAATTTCGCAAATAACGGTTTAAATCAACTTCAATCTCGACACTAAAACATGCACTTTTGAATTGACTAAAATGAAAATGCAAGAAAATGATTACCTTTGAAAAGTATGTACCTTCGAGGCAGTTTCTAAGGTATGCCTCAATTTCCTCCTCGAAAAACTAATATTTGCAGCTTCAGCAAACGTAAAATACTTTTCATAACATCATACTATTCCATAACAACGGACGCCATTTCTAAACAAATACAACGCGCAGAAAGTAAAACTCAACGAACCAAATTCCTTCTCAGTTTACTTCGCTTGAAACTAATTGCACCCAGTTTTGTATACGAACGCTCTAGTTTTTAAACTGAAAGCACTCAGTTTCCTTTACGAACACCTAAGATAGAAACTCGTTTGTCGTTTACGAATGCGGCCAGTATCTACTTCACAACTATTTTCCGCAAATGCGATGCGTAAAACGGCTTTGACCAAAAGGACCTACCCACGGAACCACACAAATGAGGCTATATCAACTTAGTAAGTAAACATGTAAGAACGAAACAGGCGAACCACCCTTGCGAAATGAATGCTCCTGAAAAGCATTTCCATGGGGACCGGTGGATTGGAGGTTTAGAGCCTCTCCTTCAACAAGCCTATTTTATTGTACCGTTGTGGGTTCGATTACCACTAAATCCCCTCGCTATTTGATTGCTTATCTCTGACCTAGTGTAGTGATAATATGCCACGTGAAGCACGTAATTTGACCGAATAGACCTACCCACGGAAACCACGCCATTGAGAACTACACGATAACTTCATGTTTAATTTCTATAAAACCACACAAGCCAAGCCAAATGAATGCACCTGAAAAGCATTTGACAGGGGGGAACGTTGGCTTGGAGGTTTACAGCTTCTCCTCCTTATCTCACTGTACGAATATGGGTTCGATTAACACTAAATCATCTGGCTGTTTGGTATCCTGAGATCGCATACCACAGTTGCTACTCTAGAACTACTTTTAGAAAATACCTCGTTTAGCACGGGATCTGACCGAATGCACCAACACGCGGGAAACGCACAATTGAGAAATACGCGTTTAGTTCACGTTCAATTTATTAAATCTAAGGCACTCTAGCCAAATAAATGCACCTTAATAAAAGGTCCCCAGATTTTTGAACATAGAATTGGGGGCATGTCCCCGATTTTGAACTAAAACTAGGGAAAAACTGGGGCATTTATAATTAATGAAATGATCAACAGTAATTAATTTAAAAAACAATGCAATAATTAAAAATTGTCCCCAGTTCTTTTACATTTTGGGGGCAATTTGAATAGAGCCTTTCGTACGCCACGTTTAACACAGTGTATGGTCATGGGTTCAATTTCCAGCTAATCTCCAGGCTGTTTGATTACCTATCTCTGAGCTAGTAAGACATAGTTGCTACTCTAAACCATTTTCGAAATGCCTCGTGTAGCACGGGCTCTAACTGAAATGACCTACCCACGAAAACCACACAATTGAGAACTAGGCGTTTAGTTTACGATCCGTATCTTAATTCTAAGGCACTCTAGCCACATGAATGCACCTTCAAAGCATTTGTAATTGGGACCGGTGGCTTGGAGGTTTAGAGCCACTCCTACTAATTGCTTATCTTACTGTACAGTTGTGGGTTCGATTACCACTACATGCCCTGGCTGTTTGATTTCCTATCTCCGAGATAGTTGTGAAGTAGATACTGCGTTCGACTATTTTCCCTTGTTTAAAACGGGATTTGACCGAAAGGGGGGGGACCGGGGTTTGACCTACCCAAAGAACCACATAATTGAGCTAATAAGGGGGTTTTTGCGCTACATTTGTTCCCACGGTAAGGATAACGTTAAATGCCCTCGGACAACACAGCGCATGTGCAAGTACAAAATCCGTAACGTGACTAGTCAAAATACTCCGTATAGCGGATAGCGTCAGCTTTAACGTGAGAAGAAACGTACCACAAAAATTCCCTTATATCATAAGGCGACCATATTTCTAAACAGTAATTTGGGGACAAATCAAGCATTGTCCTCGAATCTAAACAAAACTTGGGGACACTCAAAAATATTTTCAAGGACACAACATATTACCATGTACACCCTCCAAAAAATGTATTCGAGTAAGAGATAAATTTCCTATTTTAGATTTGCGAATAATAATTGAGTTTTTGAAAAACGTAAAACGTGACAGAAATATGGAAAGTCATATTTATACATAGCTTAATTCATATTCTATGATAAATAATTTTTAGTATACGAAACCAACGTAGAAAATTTTTACTCGAATGCTTTTTTTGGAGGGTGTCTACCAGTATACCCATACTTTAAATCTTGACTGACTTTGATACTTAAAAATGAACTCTAATAGCTATTTATATCAATTGTGTATTCTTATTTCTAATAAATTAATGGAATTATTCCATTCATTTATAAATATTTATTTAAACCAGAAGTATGAAAGAAACATCCTGTTGAAATATTGCAATTTATTCAAAATTTAACTCTTGGAATAGTATTTGTATTTTTCAGAAGACATTTACATTGGATCATTTTGTGATCATTTTTCATGAAACTTTGTACACCCTCTAAAAAAAGTATTCGAGTGACAGAAAATTTTCGTACGTCAATTTCAAGCATGGTTCTTCATGAAAAGGGATTAACCCATTTATGCCTAGTGTCCCTTTTTTGGGACGGCATTTTCGCTATTAGTCGAAAACGTTATTTATTTTTCCTAACCTTTATTCATGAGTATTGAGCCTCAACTCTACAAAATATTTTAACATGACCCAGTAGGATGTCGATATTTCGATTTTTATGCATAATGATTTTAAAAGAAATCATCCCTTGTTCAAGAAATTGACATCAGAAATTTATCTATTATTTCTGTTATCAGTAAAAATCGGAGAAAGTCGCAAAAATATCCAGGCACAAATGGGTTAATCATTAAGAAAACTGAAATGGGAAATTTGGCTCCTAGTCGGATACTTTATTGAATGTCTGTACACGCTACACACACAATGACAACAAACGCTTTCAGAGATCGAATTTCATTGTTTCTCTGAGTAGATGGTTCTTTTAGTTGGTTTATTTTTCTTCAGTTTTTTCTGAAAGAAATAAACTAAACAGAAACTTTCAGGGAAAAAAAGCACAAATCTTTAAATTTGGGGACATTTGAGGACAAAGTAGTTTTGGGGACAAAATGAAAAAAAGATCTATATTTGGGGACTGTCCTCGAATTTCGAGGACCTATGGTCACCTTATTATATCAACTTAACGTAAAGAAACATGTAAAAACGAAACAGGCGAACCATCCTTGCGAAATGAATGCTCCTGAAACGCATTTCTATGGGCGACGGGTGGCTTGGAGGTTTAGTGTCTCTCACACTACCCGCATATCTTAACGGCTGTGTATTGGATTCCCAGCAAACACCCTGGTGTTTGAAATCCTATCTCAGATTTAGTGTAAAGCAGTTGCTACCCTCCAGCCATTTTCCGCAAATGCTACGTGTAACTCGGGATCTGACCGAATGGGCCTACCTGAGGAAACCACACAATTGAGAAATATGGCTTAGGTTCACTTTCAGTTTCTTAAATCTAAAGCCTCGCCATGGCACAGTGGTTATGTGATTGGAAATGGTAGACGGGCGAAGAAGTATGAAGGTCTCGGCTCCCATCGCGCGTACCGTTCGAAGTTTTCTTCGAAACTTAACCCATTTGTGCCTGGATATTTTTGCGAATTTCTCCGATTTTTACTGATAACAGAAATAATAGATAAATTTCTGATGTCAATTTCTTGAACAAGGGATGATTTCTTTTAAAATCATTATGCATAAAAATCGAAATATCGACATCCTACTTGGTCATGTTAAAATATTTTGTAGAGTTGAGGCTCAATACTCATGAATAAAGGTTAGGAAAAATAAATAACCTTTTCGACTAATAGCGAAAATGCCGTCCCAAGAAAGGGACACTAGGCATAAATGGGTTAACCTAAATACGGGTTAGGACCTCTTAGAACGACACCCACGGAGGGCACCCTCCCCCTTGTGTTGTCCTCCTGACGGTGATTTATAAGAGGGTTTTGAGCCAAGCACACATATCCGATATACATGTTAACAACTGCTAATTTAATCTAAGGCACTGTAGCCAAGTGCATGCACCTTAAAAACTTTTGTAAGGGGGACCGGTGGCTTGGAGCATTTATTACTCCACACTTCTCTTACTGCATGGTCATGGGACCGTTTCCGAGGCTGTTTGATTTTTGTAACACAGGATCTGACCGAATGGACCTACCAGCGGAAACCGCAGAAATAAAACCAAAGTTTATTTCCCGCTCAGTCTCTATAAACGCACACTACCCAAAAGAATGGAACTCAAAAGCATTTGTGAGGAGGACCGGTAGCTTGGAGGTTTACAGCCTCCTTCTGTACGCTCAATTTATTGTGCGGTTGTGGGTTCGATTTCCACGAAATCCCATGACTGTTTGATTTCATACCTCTGAGCTAGTATAACGAAGTTGCTCCTCCCCAATGCACACCATTTTCCGCAATTGCCTCGTGACGCACGGAATCTGACCGAATGGAACAACCACACGGAAACCACAAACTTGAGGACTACGCGCTTACTTTACGTTCGGTTTTTATAAAACCACTCAAGTCAAGCCAAATGAATGCACCCAAAGAGCATTTGCAGGGAAGACTGGCGGCTTGGAGGTTTACAGCCTCTGCCACTCCACACTTATCGCACTATACGGATGTGGTTTCGATTAGATCTGAACACCCTGACCGTTTGATATCATAAGGTAGTATAGCACAGTTGCTACACCCCAACCATACCGTGCAGCGCGGGATCTGACCGAATGGAGCTACCCGAGGAAACCACACAATTGAGAATTACGCGTTGAGTTGACGCTCAGTTTCTTAAATCTAAAGCACTCTAGCCAAATGAATGCATCTGAAAAGCATTTCTAAGGAGGACCGGTGACTTGGATGTGTAGATACTTTCCTAGTACATGCATAAATTGTGGGTTCGATTACCACTAAATCCCCCGGCTGTTTGATTTCTTATCTCTCAGATAATATAACTCAGTATCTACTTCACAACTATTTTCCGCAAATGCCATGTGTAAAACGGGTTTTGATCATAATTACCTACCCACGGAACCACACAAATGAGGTTTCATCATTTTAAGTAAGCATGTAAAAACGAACACAGGCGAACGATCCTTACGAAATGAATGCTCCTGAAAAGCATTTCTATGGAGACCAGTGGCTTGGAGGTTTAGTGTCTCGTTCCACACGCTTATTTTATTGTACGGGTGTGGGTTCGATTGCCACTAAATCCCTTGGCTGTTTGATTTCTTATCTCTGAGCTAGTATAACGCAGTTGCTACTCCCCAACCCCAGTCTTTTTCTGCAACTGCCTCGTGAAGCACGGAATCTGACAGAATGGACTTACCTACGGAATCCACACAATTGTCAACTACATCCTTACTTCTTGTTCAATTTCTCTTAAATCACATAATCCAAGCCAAATGAATGCATCTGAAAAGCATTTGCATGGGGACGGTGGCTTGGAGGTTTACAGTCTCTACTACTCCACGCTTATCTCAAAGTACGGATATGGGTACGATCAACATTAAATCCCCCGGCTGATTGGTATCCTGAGATAGTATACCACAGTAGCTACTCCAGAACCGAACCATTTTTAGCTCACGGCTGCATTCGTAAACTCCAAACGAGTTGCACTCGTGCAACGAGCTTCCATCTAAGGTGTTCGTAAAGGAAACAGAGTGCTTTCAGATTACAAACTAAAGCGTTCGTATACAAAACTGAGTGTGCATTTAGTTTCAAACAAAATAAACTGAGAAAAAAGCAGGTTCGTCCAGTTGTTTAGAGTACAAATTTGCTGCACGTTGTTGTTATGAAATGGCGTCTGTAGTTACGAAAAGTCTGTTGTTATGAAAAGTACTCTACGTTTGCTCGAGCTGCTAGAAACTGCAACGAAGATACAGAACTTTTCAAAGGTAATCAATCTGTTGTATTTTTCGTTTTAGTAAATTCAAAATACATCTTTTTAGTGTTGAAGTAGATATTGATTTAAACCGTTATTAGCGAAATTTGAACTTCTCTTGCTAAATACTCTTGAAAAAATGCTAGTTCAAATTTCTAAATTTTGATCTGTACTCTTAAATTATGGCCACTCTTTCTTCTAAAAATCCTGTTGATTGTATATTGCGTGTGTTTTAAAAACTTTATTCAGCAAAAATAACAAACACGAAATGTAAACAAAAACGTCTCCTAGGCAAAGAAAATAAAGAAACTGAAGTTGTTCCTAAAGGCAAAAGAAACTGATAGCCACTGATAGCACTAAACACACGCATTTCAGTTTTCTTACGAAAACCCGTGCAGCGAGTTGGTCATTTACGAATGCACCCCACGTTCAATTTCTTAAATCTAACGCACTCTAGCCAAATTAATGCACATTAACCCATTTATGCCTAGTGTCCCTTTTTTGGGACGGCATTTTCACTATTAGTCGAAAACGTTATTTATTTTTCCTAGCCTTTATTCATGAGTACTGAGGCTCAACTCTACAAAATATTTTAACATGACCAATTAGGATGTTGATATTTCGATTTTTATGCATATTGATTTTAAAAGAAATCATCCCTTGTTCAAGAAGTTGACATCAGAAATATATCTATTATTTCTGTTATCAGTAAAAATCGAAGAAAGTCGAAAAAATATCCAGGCACAAATGGGTTAAATGCATTTGTAAGGGGGGCCGGTGGCTTGGAGGTTTAGAGCCTCTCTTACGCCACGCTGGTTCAATTCCCAGCTATTCTCCTGGCTGTTTGTTTCCTATCTCTGAGCTAGTATAACACAATCGCTACTCTTAACCATTTTCCGGAAAAGCCTCGTGTAGAACGGGATCTAACCGAAATGATCTACCCACGGAAACCACACAATTGAGAACTACGCGTTTAGTTTACAATCAGTTGCTTAATTCTAAATCACTCTAGCCAACTGAGTGCACCTTCAAAACATTTGAAAGGGGGACCGATGGCTTGTACAGTTGGGACGTTCAATTACCACTAAATGCCCTGGCTGTTTGATTTCTCATCTCCGAGATAGTTGTGAAGTAGATACTGCGTTTAACTATTTTCAGTAAGCGGATTTCTAGCCAAGCACACATACTCGATATACATGTTAACAACAACTAATTAAATCTAAGGCACTTAAGCCAAGTGCATGCACCTTAAAAACATTTGTAAAGGGGAACGGGGCTTGGAGCTTTAGAGCATCTCTTATTCCACACTTATCTTACTTCATGGTCATGGGACCTTTTCCGAGGTTATTTGATTTTTGTAACACAGGATCTGACTTAATGGACCTATCAGCGGAAACCGCAGAATAAAAAACTATAAGTTTACTTCCCGTTCAGTTTCTATAAAGGAACACTAGCTAAATGAATGCAACGGAAAAGCATTTGTGAGGAGAGCCGGTAGCTTGGAGGTTTAAAGCCTCCTTCTATACGCTTATTTTATTGTGCGGTTATGGGTTCTATTAACACGAAATGTCCTGACTGATTTCAGACCTCTGAGCTAGTATAACGTAGTTGCTACTCCCCAACGCACACCGTTTTCCGCAATTGTCTTGTGAAGCATCCGGAATCTGACCGGATGGACCGACCCATGGAAACCACAAACTTGAGAACTGCGCGCTTACTTTACGTACAGTTTATATAAAACCACTCAAGCCAAGCCAAATGAATGCACCCATAAAGCAGGGAGAACCGGTGGCTTGGAGGTTTACAGTCTCTCCTACTCCACGATTATCTCACTACACGGATGTGGGTTCGATTACCTCTAAATACCCTGGCCGTTTGATATAATAAGGCAGTATAGAACAGTTGCTACTGCTAACCATTTTTGGCAAATTCCTAGTGTAGCACGGGAACTGACCTAAAGCACTTTACCGCGGAAACCACAATTAAGAAATACGTGTTTAGTTCATATTCAATTTCTTAAATGTAAAGGAATCTTGCCAAATGAATGCACCTTCAAAGCATCTGTTAGGGGGACCGGTGGCTTGGAGGTTTACACTCTAATACTACATGCTTATCTTAATGTACAGTTGTGGGTTCGATTACCACTAAATGCCCTAGCTGTCTGATTTCTTATCTCCTTTTTTATCTCGAGATAGTTGAAGTAGATACTGCGTCTAAGTATATTCAGCAAATCCCTTGCTTAAAACGTGATTTGACCGAAAGGAGCTAATACCGAAATAACAGAATTGAGATAATAGGGAGTTTTTGCGCTCCGTATCTTCCCACGGTAACGCTAACGTCAAATGTCCTCGGACAACAGAGCGCATGCACACGTACAAAATCCGAAACATGGTTGGACCAAATACTCCGTATAGCGGATAGTGTCAGCTTTACCATGCACAATTGAGAACTACGCGCTTACTTCACGCTCAGTTTCTTTGACAGCACTTAAGCCAAGCCAAATGATGCCACCTCATTTTAACGGGGATCTGTTGCTAGGTGTAGAGCCTCTCGTACTACACTTATCTCACTATACGTTTGTGGGTTCGACTAACACTAAATTCCTTGGATGTTTGATTTCCTTGGATAGTATAGGACAGTTGCTACACCTTAACCAATTTTGCTCCAAATGCTTCGTGGAGCATGGGATCTCACCGAATGGACCTACCTGAGGCAACCACGCAATTGAGAAATACGCGTCGAGTTCACGCTCAGTTTCTTAAATCTAAAGCCTCATCATGGCACAGTGGTTATGTAATTGAAAATGGTAGACGGACAAAGTATGAAGGTCTCGGGTTCGGGTCCCATCACTCGAACCGTTCGGAGTTTTCAGTAGTTTTCTCCGA
Organism: Cheiracanthium punctorium; assembly: GCA_038373885.1. NCBI lineage: Eukaryota > Metazoa > Arthropoda > Arachnida > Araneae > Cheiracanthiidae > Cheiracanthium > Cheiracanthium punctorium. The sequence goes on along the minus strand of JAWZYV010003326.1, from coordinate 268,392 downwards.
CACTTAAGGTAAACAGCCTCCTTCTACACGCTTATTTTATTGCGGTTGTGGGTTCGATTACAATGAAATCCCCTGGCTGTTTGATTTCTTATCTGAGAGCTACTATAACGCAGTTGCTCCTCCCCAAAGCAAACCATTCTTCGCAATTGCCTCGTGAAGCACGGAATCTGACCAAATGGACCTATCCGCAGAAACCACAAACTTGAGAAATACGCGCTTACTTCAAGTCTTAGCTTCTATAAAACCACTCAAGCCAAGCCAAATAAATGAATTCGAAAAGCATTTGCAGGGGGGACCAGTGTCGCGGAGGTTTACAGCCTCTACTACTACACGCTTATTTCACTGTACCGATGTGGGTTCAATTACCTCTAAATACCGTGGCCGTTTGATATCATAAGGTAGTATAGCACAGTTGCTATACCCCAACCATTTTTAGAAAATGCCTCGTGTAGCAAGGGATCTGACCGAATGGACTTACCCGCGGAAACCACACAATTGAGAATTACGCGTTTAGCACATGTTCAGGTTCTTAAATCTAAGGCATTCTAGACAAATGAATACACCATAAAAGCATTCGTAAGGGGGACCGGTGGCTTGGAGGTTTAGAGCCTCTCCTACTGCATGCTTATCTTACTGTAAAATTGTGGGTTGGATTACCACTCAATCCCCTCGCTGTCTGATTTCTTATCTCTGAGATAGTTAAACGCAGTATCTACTTCACAACTATTTTCAGCAAATACCATGTGTAAAACGCTATTTGGTCGAAAGGATCTACCCACGGAATCACATTATTTAGATTTTATGAACTTACAGTAAAGTAAACATGTAAAAATGAAACAGCCGAACCACCCTTGAGAAATGAATGCTCCTGAAAAGCATTTCTATTTGGAACCGGTGGATCGGAGGTTTAGTGTCTCTCGTACAACACGCTTCTCTTCGACTAGCAGTGTCGAATGCTGGATTCCAAGCACAGCCCTGGATGTTCGATATCCAATATCTGATCTAGTGTAACGCAGTTGCTACTCCTACACAATTTTCTGCAAATGCATCGTGCAACATTACATCTGACCAAATGGATCTATCCGCGGAAACCAGACAATTAAGAAGACATGTTCATTTTACGTTAAGTTCATATAAAAACCCTTGCAGGTCGTGGGTTCAATTCCACTAAATCCCCTGACTTTATTTGTGTTACAAAAGATCTGACCGAATGGAGCTAACAACGGAAGCCGCAGAATACAGCACTACGAGTTTACTTCACGTTCCGTTTCTATAACGGCTCACTAGCCAAATGAATGCGCCTGAAAAGCATTTGTTTGGGGCCGGTGGCTTGGAGGTTTTGAAACTCGCTTATTTAATTGTACAGTTGTGGGTTCGATTACCACTAAATCCCCCTGTTGTTTGATTACTTATCTGTGAGCTAGTATAACACAATATCTGCTCCCCAACCATTTTCGTCATTTGCTCCGTGAAGCACTGAATCTGACCGAATGGACCTACCCACAGAAAACGCACAATTGAGAACTACGCGCTTACTTCACGCTCAGTTTTTATGACAGCACTTAATCCAAGCCAAATGAGTCCACCTCATAAGTATTTTAACGGGGATCTGTTGCTAGGTGTAAAGCTTCTCGTACTACATTGATCTCACTATACGTTTGTGGGTTCGACTAACACTAAATTCCCTGGTTGTTTGATTTCCTTGGATAGTATAGGACAGTTGCTACACCCTAACCAATTTTGCTCGATTTGCTCCGTGAAGAACTGAATCTGACCGAATGGACCTACCCACGGAAACCACACAATTGAGAGCTACGCGATTATTTCACATTCAGTTTCTACAAAAGCACTTAAGCCAAGCCAAACGAATGCACCTTAAAAGTATTTGCAGAGTTGGATGGCTGTGGCATGTAGGTTTATAGCCTCTCCTAGTCCACGCTTATCTCACTGTACGGGTATGGGTTCGATTACCTCTAAATCCCCTGTCTGTTTAATAACCTAAGATAGCATACCACAGTTGCTACTCCAAACCATTTTCCACAAATGCCTCGTGAAGCACGGAAACTTGCCGAATGGAATTACTCACGGAGACCACACAATTGCGAAATAAGCGCTTCACGCTCAGTTTCTATAAAAGTATTCAAGGCAAGCCAAATGAATGCATCTGAAGAACATTTGTAAGGGGTACGGTGGCTTGGAGCTTTAGAGCCTTTCGTACAGCACGCTTATCATAGTGTATGGTTGAGGTTCGATTCCCAGCTAATCCCCTGGCTGCTTGATTTCCTATCTCTGAGCTAGTATGACGCAGTTGCTATGTTATTCATTTTCCACAAATGCCTCGTGAAGCACGGAATCCGGCGAAATGGAACTACCAACGGAAACCACACAATTGAGAACTCAAGCCAAGCCAAACGAATGCACCCCGAAAAGCATTTGAAAGGGGGGACCGGTGGCTTGGAGGTTTAAAGCCTCTCCTACTCCACGCTTATCTCACTTTAAGGATGTGGGTTCGATTACCTCTAAATACCGTGGCCGTTCGATATCAAAAGGTAGTTTAGCACAGTTGCTACTCCCCAACCATTTTTAGCAAATGCCTCTTGTAGTACGGGATCTGAACGAATGGACGTACCCACAGAAACCACACAATTTAGAACTACTCGTTTAGTTCACGGTCAGTTTGTTAAATCTAAGGCACTCTAGCCAAATGAACGCACCTGAAAAGCCTTTGTAAGGGGGACCGGCAGCTTGGAGGTTTAAGGCCTCTCCTACTTCATGCTTATCTTACTGCTCGTTTGTGGGTTCGATTACCACTAAATACCCAGGCTGTTTGATTTCTTATCTCGCAGATAGTATAAAGCAGAAAATACTTCACGACTATTTTCCGCAAATGCGCAGTGTAAAACGGGATTTGACCGAAAAGACCTATCCACGGGACCACATAATTGAGATTGTATCAACTGAACGTGAAGTAAACGTGTAAAAACGAAACAGCGAACCACCCTTACGAAATGCATGCTCCTGAAAAGCATTTCTATGGGGACCGTTTGCTTGGAGGTTTAGTCCGCCTCGTACTGCAAGCTTAACTTAGTATACAGTTGTGTTTGATTCCCCGGCCAATACCTTGGCTGTTTGATATGCTATCTCTGATCTAGTATACTGCAGTACCATTTCCCGCTTAAATGTAAGGCACTCTGGACCAAATGAATGCACTTTAAATGCATTTCTAAGGGCGACCGGTGGCTTTTCTGTTTAGAGCCTCTCCTACTACATGCTTATCTTACTGTACAGTTGTGGGTTCGATTACCCCTTAATCTCCTGGCTGTTTGATTTCTTATCTCCGAGCTGGTATAACGCAGTTGCTACTCCCCAACCATTTTCCGCAATAGCCTCGTGTAACACGGGATCTGACCGGATGGATCTACCGATGAAAACCATATAATTGAGATTATATGAACTTAATGTAAAATAAATATGTAAAGGCACCCTTGCAAAATGAATGCTCCTGAAGCAATGGAGGATAATTTTTAATTATTACATTGTTTTTTAATTAGATAAGTATTAATTATTTCATTAAATATAAAATGTCCCGAATTTTGTTTCAGAATCGGTGACATGTCCCCAATTCTACGTTCGAATGTCTGGTCACCTTAGCCTAAACACGCCTCACTATGGCACAGCGGTTATGTCACTGGAAATGGTAGACGGGCGAAGTGTGTGGTCACGGGTTCGGGTCCCATTGCGTGTGCGTCGATCTAACCGTTCCGAGTTTTCCGTGGTTTTTCTCCGAAACTTATCGCAAATACGGGTTAGGACCTCTTAGAAAGACCCCCACGGAAGTCACCCCCCTTGCGTTGTCCTTCTGACGAGGATTTATAAGCGGTTTCGAGCCAAGCACACAAATCCGATATACATGTTCACGACAGCAACCTAAACATATCTCTAAATAGTCTACAATACGCAGCTGTTCCCCAGTGCGTACGCGTTCGAAATGCACGTTATCGAAACCTGTATTTTTAATTTAAAAAAAAAGAACCTAACTCATGAGTTAGAAAATAAAAATTAAGCTAAAACATGTAGCAGTTTTCGCGCTACACATCTGAAAGTGATGAAAAACCCATGAGGCATTCAAAACTGTTTTGCTGCTTGATTATTTAAATTTGATATTTTAGAGTTCTCATGGAATTTTTTTGTTAGTTCGGTACAGTACATTTTCCCTATTAGTTAACACATGGCGATCATTTTAAAGTGACTCTTTTTACTTTCCGAACATGTACAATGTAAGGAAAGTATTGTAATCATGAAAAAATTCGACTTCGAGATTTTGGTGTTTTGACACGTTTTGAGGGCTTCTGAATCCATTTATGCTATTTTTACGAAATGTATGTATGTATGTGTGTGTAAGTGAGTGAACACGATAGCTCCTAAACGGAGCATTCGATTGAGCTCAAATTGGATATATAGGTCATAAACCACCGTCGCAAGACCGGTATTGATTTGGGTGTGTATAGGACTTATAGTTTTTCTACAGGGCTACGACAAATATTTCTTTCACATTATGGCCTATGGGGGGAAATTCTTGAAAGTGCGCTAGTGTTTAAACGGTAGATTCGATTGAGCTCAAATTGGGTATATATGTTATAAACCACCATCCTAAGACCGGTATTGATTTTGGTGTGTATAGGACTTATACTTCTCCTACAGTGCTACGACTAAGATTTCTTTTACATTCTGGCAAAATGGCATATGGGGAAAAATTCTGGAAAGTGCGCAAGCGTTTAAACGGTGCATTCTATTGAGTTTCAATTTGGTATATAGGTTTGAATGATTCATCGATAAAAAATTATTTAAATGCTTGGTAACGATCTTAATCGTAAGTGTTCGGAAAGTCGAGTGGAGTCACTCCAGATTTTTTTTCTTATAGGCATTTCCGGTAATCTCACATTTATCCTCTTTAAATCTCTTATTTTAAATACTATTTTGAATTAATGACATTGTACTATACTTTTTCTACGTTTTGTCCCAAAAGAAAGCATTTACTTTTAAGAAATGGAATTATTAAGACTACTTCTAGTACCTATTTATGAAACTCATTCTAAAATCCAATCTTTTGCAAGAGATAATTAACTTCTCTCTATTTCAAGGGCGGCTTCAGACTAAATTCTCGGAGGGGGCTATCGAACTTCTTACTTAGGTCTATAAATTGTTCAAAATGCAAATTGAACGTGTGAAATCTTGAAGTATGCGAAACTAAAGTTGTAAAACAAAATTTCGGAGGGGGCCATGGCCCCTATGGCCCCCTCACTGGAGCCGCCCTTGCTCTATTTACGAATAAAATGTTTAAGGTTTTGTAGCGGAACAGAATTATGATTGACGTCCTTTTTAACCAGCGTCATATTAAATAGAATTAAAAATTAATGCGTGCAGTATACAGAATATTGTCTTTTGCTACAGGTAAACAGATTTAATATATCTTTACTTCGGATTTCAGTTAATCCTGTATCTAGACAACATGAAAGCAGTTCTGGAAATTTATTCAGGATTTGAAATTCAGCAAATCTATCACTAAAAGCTCCCAAAGCCTGTTATTTTAAACATTGAGGGTTAGTTATTTTGGAAGATGGTGTGATAAATTTCATTTATCTTTGTTTTTAATTGCAAATAAATGGAATTTTGTAAGTAAATACGTTAGCAGCCTTGAAGAGGTTTTTGTAATTTTTCTTGCCTATCGAATATATACGGGGTGTTTTTTTCAAGAACAATATGCCATGTATTAGTACAGAATTAAGGAATCTTTGCTCGTTAGAGAAAAAAAAAACTTTAATAATATATAAACCACGATTTCAAAATAAGAAACAAGTAACGAAGGTAGTCGAGTTTCAGTGTTTTTTTTTTTGTATAAATTTCATTTTTAACTAATAAGAATTTAGAACCACACAAATGATCCTTACAAATGATCCTTCTGACACAAATGATCCTTATGCGAATGTGATATATCACATTTCATTAGGAAAAACTAAGGCAAATTTCCTTTTAGAAATATTTTTGAAAAATTTTCTATTTCAGTTGATAATATTTGGATAAATTGAGGTGGATTCACGCTTCTGGATTTTCAGATGAACAGATTCGCAAACTTTTCTCATTCCATAGATTTTTTCACAACCTGCAAAACTTTCACATAGTTTGTACACGTGCAAAAATGTTTTTGTTTGGCATCTAACTATGCATCTGCAATCAACAAGATCATTCGTTACTGCTTCCTTTCTGTTTTTTAAATTATCATCAAGTTTCACATGTTCTTTTTTTCCTTATCTTTCTTTTTCTACCTTTTTTAATTAGAGTGGACTAGTTTAAAAAAAAACTTCTATATTAGATGTCTGTGAAACTTTGAAGAAACTTTTTCACGCCCTTTACGTACAGTGCGTGTTGCACTTGTTTACATTCTTGGAAATTGAAAAAAAAGTGCCAGAAATTAAATTTACAGTCGTGTTTGTTTTTTTTGACTTTGATTTTCGAAGAGGTGTCCTTACTGTGCCCTCAAATGGGAAATCAAAATGCAGGCAACGAATTATTTAGCATTAGAATACCGAAGTGCAAACGTATGCTTATGAGACAATTATGTCATTTTTTATCATCTGCAAATTGCTATTAAGTGCTATTAGGTCATTTTTTATCATCTTTTTTCTGAGGTTAATGTATTATGCTAAATTTTTTTAACTAAATAAAAGTGCTTTGGGAGCTTGGTTAATGTAATGACTACTGTCTCAATTCTTGAATTAAAAACTGATTAACAGTTTCATAGAATCCTACCAGGCATTTGCAATTCCGCCTTAGCTAGGACGATTTCTGTAACCTAACTATCCGAAGAGGTGTTAATGCATTTACTTATAAATTAATAGAAAAAAAGGAAAGGGAAAAAAAAGAAAAGAAAAACTTGCCTTTCCCACTGAAAACAGATAATTTCGGCATTTTAGAAAATATTTTTACTATTTCGTATTGAAGGATTTTAATTAATAGTCCACTTATTTAAGGAAAATGGATTTTAATTTTAATTTAAATTGATTTGTTCACCAGAATTAAGGGAAATCATGTACCGTTCATTTCCCTAAAAGCCAAAAGAGGACATCAAAATAAAATGATCACCATGTTTTAACAAATGCAATAAATGATTAAAATATAATTTAAAAATGAAAAATAAATAGCTTTGTATAAACACACATACTTATATAATAATAAAATAAGGCTTTTGTCTGTATTTTATTTGGGATTAAGAAATTAAACGATTTCTATCCGGTTCAAACAACTGGAAAACAAAATGACCGCAAAAAATAAGTCATTCTGTCCGAGACGCTGTTTATATTCGAGTATCACGTAGAAACGGCTGAAGTAAATGAAATGAAATTTTGTAAAATTACAGATCACTCCACTTAAGCTAAAAGGAGTAATTTTTTTTTCAAAAAATATTTAATGAACTTTATGATTTTGCCATATATTACATGAAATATGCAAGCATTTGTTACCGTATTACGTAAGAAATGGTGCAACGAATTAAATGAAATTTGGAAACCTAGCAGGTGATCTCCGAACTTCAACTGTAGGCATGGAAAATTTTCAAAATTTTGAATAAATTTCAGACTTTGCGAAAATTAGGTAAATTTATGTTTAAGAATATCTCAAAAACGACTCAAGAGAACGGAATTAGTTCCGGTAACATAATAGTAGCTCAACTTAATCGACTTTAGGTGTCGACGTCATCAAAATAAAAAATGAATTTTAAACTTAGGCCAAAACCGCACATTATGAGCGGGGGGGTGAAATCACAGTAAGAGGTCTGGGACGACCAAAATTGTGTTTGGTAAAATGGTAGTTGGCTAATCAAGTAAAAATTTCTTCAGGCGTCATGTTAAAAATATATGCACTTAATAATAATAAAAAAATTAGTTATAGTCGAATAGATTGTTGAATCGGAATAATAATGTTTGCATCTTTTAAAGAAATTAAGAATTTGCAAAAAAATTATTTGCGGTCTACTTGAATAATGTGAATGAAATGAAATTTTGTGGCATGTAAGACGATTACTCAAACTAAAAAATATGCTTTGATTTTTTTCACTTGAAAATTTTAAATATCTTTATGTTGCTATATTACGTAAACTGAAGTTTTTTCCCCCCTCGCATCACATAAAATCATCTAAATGTAATGAAATCAAATTGGAGTGTTAAACTGTGTACTGTAAAAAATAACTTCAGAGATATTCTCTCCTATTTATTACTCATTACTAGCATCTTAATCTGTAACTATAAATTACATCCCGCTAATTTTGAAAATAAAATGTTTGCTCTACATTGAGAGTTTTGCTGGAAATTTTGTTTTATAATTCTTTAACATGAAATCTATTATTTTTTTTTTTTTAACGATGCAGGGAAATTATCACTTTGTTTAATAAGCTCTGCTATTATGGTAAATCCTCAAATTCCTACATTTAGTAATATTGCAAGATATACCAACCCGTCAAAGACTGCTACTTGAGCGAATACAGAAATAACACTGTACTTACGTTTTGGATAGTACAAAGGTTTCGCTCTTTTTCAGCACCACCTTTTTTCTGCTGAAGGCGGCTGGATTTTTATACCCTACAAGACGTCTCATGACTGTGTATGTGTGCTATACAAAGCTTTTTATTTTTTATTTCTGAACACAATTTTTAGTTCTCAGTTCTTACCTTGTTTTTCACACCACACCAACATTTGCTTAGAGCTAAAAGTTTCTATTTACTTTTTTAAATGATCAAGTAACAAAACCTTTTGAAACTATTCATGACAGATTCACACCGGAAGAAATAGCAAGGTGAAAGAATAGAGCTGCGCAAGCGCACAAGATCAAACCAACCCCCTGGGGGCCAGGGGGCGTTGCGAGACACGAGGCCCGTCCCGATGCCGGCCCGGGTACTGGAATACCACGTGGGACTGCAACAGTCCCACATTCACCAGGAAGAAATGAATCAACATGGTCGCCGAAATGTGGCATCGCACAGCAGGTTGCTTGGGGTTACGTTATGCTGTGCTCAGCAAGTGATTGAGATTTTGTACTTCGATATGCAGGCAATTAAGTTATGTGATATTTTTTTATTTTAAAACTTCTGTTTAGAGAAAACTGCGAACTGGTTTTGACGCAGCTTCCCTTGGCGCACCCACGATTTTAGTTTAGGGGGGGGCGGGGGTACTAATATTTTTGAACTCTGCTAGAGTTACTTGCAAGTGAAACTTTTAAACAGACAAAATATTCTGTTTTCCTTGCCCATGGAATGGAATAATAGCCCACTGTTAAAATAACTTTGTAACGTCATAAATTGTTATCTGGAGTTTTCATTGACGTTATAATCGAGTTCAACTGTGTGTGTATATATATATATATATATATATAAATAATCATGTAAGCAATTATTTAATTTACCAACTAGTATTTTGTTAAAAATACTTTGGAAGTAATTTTAAAACTAACTTAAAAATGAAATAGAGGTTTGTCAGGTAACGATTAAGAGATTTTCACTTGGATTTCTTAATTTTATGGGAGTGGCTTTAGCCCCCCCCATATCCTCTGAGTGGGTGCGCCCATCCTATGTTGCCACCTATTGGCGAGAAAAACTTCGTGTTTGGCGGTGCCATTCCCATTCTGGCTTATTTCTACAGAGGAGACATACGAAGCACGTTCTACTAGTTCAGTTGGAACCAATATTAAGTACATACATACGGTAAACGTCAAAACGTGAAAATACGGTAGCAAACGAGGAAGCTGCACCATAACTTTGCATCACACATACATGCAACTATAAATTTTAAAAAGCTTTTTTTTTTTTTTGCTGCCGTCTTGAGTGTATACAGATATGCATCCCTGCAGAGCAGTCAAACTTTTCATCTCCCTCGAACCTCATGAAGAGTTTTATTTAATTTTATATATACAGGGATTATTTTTTTTTCTTCTGAAACCCGACACCGCGAAAAGTGTGAAACACATGGCTGCAGGTTTTGGCTGTCCGTAATATAATACTTTGCTAGTTTAGAAAGTACATTTTTTCTTTGAGGCACAGTAGATGCTCTAAAGATTATGATTGTTAAAATCCATATTTAAGTTTCATAAATCAGAAATGCGTGTTTTATGTGCATGTTCACTGCGCACACACAAAAAGGTAAGCGACAGACACATACTTCTAGTCGCCATGGCGACCCTGCTTTAGTCCCAGCTTTTGAGTCATGTATAGGGAGGGCTATTTAATTTGCTTTAGCATTGTTCCTCCAGAGCGGAAATGAACGTGAGACTGTATATATATAAACTTTTATTCTTTTTTCTTTTCACCTTTTCGAACTGTAGCGTCATCGCCGGAAATCTAATTTTTTTTTTGGTTATTGAGCGGAGAAATATCTGTATTTCGTCATTCTATGTAAATTCGTGTTTGGTGTTCGTGTTTGGTACGTGATGTGAGGCTTTATTTTATGAATCGAATTTAAGTTTAATTAAATGTTAAAACCAAATCTAAAGTCCCGTTGCGTAGTGTGCCAGTCCCATTCTTTTCTTATGCCCGGCGAACTCGGAGAGATAATGTGGTATGTAAAATTTTTATTCTCTAGAGTCAATTAAAACAGAATATTCATTTTAAAATCTTATTCGTTTAAAACGTTTAGTTATGGTAGTAATCTGCTATCCAAGCATTACGTCAGGACTTGAACTTAACGATGGCTAAAGGGTCCGAGACAACTAAATTGTACACTGAACCAGAAGAATACAAAATGTGTTAGTCCGTCGCATCAGTAACACTTCATTGATATTTTTCTGTTGCATACTTTCCTCATTCAGTTTTAAACACATGTCCTATAATTTGATTTATTTAACACTAACCGCCATGGCAGCTAGTTTAGCCGCCCTGTACCTTACTGTTCTTTATGAATAGTGCAGTGTTGGCCAAATTATTCGGCTAATTTCAACATAAATCAAGTTTCTCTGTTTTAAAGGTATTTGTCATTCAATTTATTTAGGTTAGGGTTACTACAAATTTTGGGTGTCATCCGATGGTGGCTATGCCAAGCATTGACGTTGCAAAATGTACAAAAAGATATAATGGGTGACATTTCCATTCATAAAATGATTAAACAAATACTGTATTGAGTGATGCGTTGTGGAACATGTGCAAATTTCTACGGAAATACTTCTTAATTGCAGCCACTGCGGGCTTCCTTAAATGAGTAGTGTGGTGCTTTCCATTCAAGTAAGCAACCTGCAGTTTTATAGTATAGTTGCAATATTTAATACGTATCCCTAGTTACAATAATATAAAAGAAACAGAAAATGGCAGTAATGTGTTTTAGCCCACTGCATGTTGACATTTTTTTGATGAGTTAGATACTTTAAAGCTGTGAAAAGATCGGAGAGATCTTGCATTTTCACGTGTCCATTATTATTATCAGGTTGTAACGAAAGTTTTCTGCCATATCTGCCTGAAAAACTAACTTCTAACTCCTTAGATAACTGTTTTTGAACTTTCGGTACCAAACCTGCACAGTGTCACATGATACAACAATAGTACTTAAAGCTGTACTCATCATTCGTTGATATTATGTAGCTGACTTTTTGCAACACAACTGGAAGTCAATGATGGTTCTAATCCTCTAGAGTGATAGTTCCATTTGAGACACGTTATACTTAATGATAACTATATTTTTTACAGATTTTACAACACAGTGTTATAAAGTAAGCCTCTTTCTTTCAAATGCCAAAAATTGTTTGACAAAATAGGAGCCAATACGCCAACGAGAACTGTGTGCTGTGCTGACGATGTTTGCGGTGGCGGGAAACTTTCGTTACAACCTAATATTTTGTAATCTAGCTACTGCTAATTATACAGTTGAATATCACAAAGTACTTTGTGTTAACGTAGTGAACACACGCTTTTTTTATCCCTCTATGCGGGCGATTTACGTATGTGTATATATTCAACGCTAATTCCTACACGACTGGATTGATTATATTAGAAGAGATATGCAGACAAAAAAAAGAAAAAAATCTGAAATCCTTCCAAATTTATTCACTTGAGTGTGCTTTTACTCTCTCTCACACACACGAAACCACCAAGATTTTATATATCGGTTCCAAGTATGAAGTATGCTTCAATATGGCGCAGTGGTTATGTCCTTGGAAATAATAGGCAGGCGAAGCGTGTCTCATAGCGCGTCTGTCAACCTAACGGAAACCACCGCCACCGTCAGACTAGCGCCAAATTTTGCGATATATCGCCAAAACTCGTCCAGAACGATGACAAATGGCGATATTTTGGGCATGGACACAATGACAGACTATCGCCAAATTTGGCGATATTTTGGAAACACTCGCCAAGGTCGACGACAGACGGCGAGATTTGGGGCATGGACAAAACAATGACTGTCTACAGTTAAATTATATTGAAGATGTCCATAGACATTAAAGTATTGAAATTTTTTTCGGTGGTCCTGTAAGTAAACTCTCCAGTAGATTGGAACCAAAAATCCAGATGCACAACTACATGTTACAACAATCTTATGTACGAAATTTCAACATTCTACGACTAAAATTTTTTGAGATTTGAGAGTTAAATACATACACACGTACAACAAAAGTCGCCAAGCTTGGCGACTTTTGGCGTAGTTCTTGAGGGAGGCACGTGACCGTGGTCGGACCATTACCTAACTTATAGGGTAGAACGGTATTGTGCTTGAAATGGATAAATGCCCCTAAAATTGCCATTGACCGTAATGTATTGGAAATCTTTTGAGTGCTCCTGTAGCAGAACTATAAATGATAAAGACACTTCTTTTAATGGATAAATTTATTTTGTAACTCTTAACAGCATATATCACTTCTGAATCGTTTGAAATAGCCCAATACCTCTAAAAAACGCTTTGATGAATTTCGGCCCATTGCGCGTAATGTATTTCGAATCTTTTGGGCGGTCCTGTAGATAAACTATCCAGTCGAATGGAACCGAAAAGGGAGGTGCAGAACTAGAAGTTACAACAATCCTAAATATAAAGTTTCGACATTCTACGCCTAATAGTTTGAGATATGCGAGTTTAATGAATTTCGGCCCATAGAGAGAGCATAATGTATTTCAAATCTTTTGGGTGGTCCTGTACATAAACTATCCATTCGATTGAGACCAAAAGGGGAGGTGCACAACTAAAACCACACAAAATGCAAGAATATAGATTGAAAGCTAAAGAAAGCCCTACCCCAAGTCCCTAAAATCAACAAAAATTGAATAGTGACTTGACGCGCTCGCGTAGACAAAAAACCAGTGATTGAAAGAAATAGCACTCTCAAGTGTTGAAAAACAGATTACTTTGAATATCTGAAAATCCACCTGTTTACTAGTTTTTAGTGATTTTACTCTTATTTCCAGCTTCAGAAAGATTCTTTTGGTTATCCCAGGAGCATAAAAGTTAACCAACGGAATAAAAAGATGCACGTGAGCATGACGCCACTTTGGTAGCAGGAGTTTAAAAAAGATTTAGAAATCCAGCCATGGTATCAGGCTGATGACGTAAAAATTTGACTTTTGGTGAACTGACTCAGCAAATCCTCATTTTAAATCTACTAGCTCAATTTCAATCTTTTTTACTTTCCGAACGTGTACCATGTAAGGAAAGTATTGTAATCATGAAAAAATTCGAATCCGAGATTTGGGTGTATTGACACGTTTTGAGGTCTTCTGAATTCATTTGTGCTATTTTTACGAGATGTATGTATGTATGTGTGTGTGTGTGTGTGTGTGTGTGTTTGTGTGTATGTGAGTGAACACGATAGCTCCTGAACGGAGCATTCGATGGAGCTCAAATTGGATATATATGTCATAAACCACTGTTGCAAGACCGGTATTGATTTTGGTGTGTATAGGACTTATAGTTTTTCTACAGGGCTACGGCAAAGATTTCTTTTACATTATGGCCTATGGGGGGAATTTCTTGAAAGTGCGCTAGCGTTTAAACGGTAGATTCGATTGAGCTCAAATTGGGTATACATGTTATAAACCACCGTTGCAAGACCGGTATTAATTTTGGTGTGTATAGGACTTATAGTTTTTCTATAGGGCTACGACAAAGATTTCTTTTACATTATGGCCTATGGGGGGAATTTCTTGAAAGTGCGCTAGCGTTTAAACGATACATTCGATTGAGCTCAAATTCGGTATACATGTTATAAACCACCATCCTAAGACCGGTATTGATTTTGGTGTGTATAGGACTTATAGTTCTCCTAAAGGGCTACGACAACACTTTCTTTTATGTTATGGCATAATGGCATATGGGGAGAAATTCTTGAAAGTGCGCAAGCGTTTAAACCGGTGCATTCAATGGGAGTTTCAATTTGGTATATATGTTTGAATGATTCATCGATTAAAATTTATTTAAGTGCTTGGTCATGATCTTAATCGTAAGTGTTCGGAGAGTCGAGTGGAGTCACTCCAGATTTTTACTTTTGTTAGACGCGTTTTCTTTCTGGCAAATGACATATAAAAAACTGTTTTTGTCTGTTAGCGTGAAGTTAAGCAGTTAGGATGATCCCTGACTCACTCTAACAATTCCGGGGCAACCATTCCAAGATAAAACTTTTACCGCCATAACTCCAAGAATATTAAAAAGTTCAAAAACATTAAAAGGCACAAAAAGCGTAATAATATCTACATCGTTTGTGCGATCCGCTGGGAATTTTTCACAATTATGTATACAAATAGAAAAAAACAATCTGCGCTACTTTATAAACCTGAAAATCCACCCGTTTCCTCATTTTTATGCAATTTTCAGCTCTATTTTGTTACCAACAGTAAAAAGGGTGAATCATTTGCTCGACAAATTTATCTGTTTCGAGTGACAATGACGTCATCATTACGGTCATCAGACTTTGAAGGGAAAAATTGAGATTTCAATTCGTTTAAAATAGTTTTTCCAGATAACATAGTTTAATTTTGTTTCATTAAAATGATCGTCTGCTTGAAGTATTGATATAAGAGGGGCTGTGAACACAACCCGAAATCGTTCGAATGCGGCAAGTTTCCGCACGTTTCCAGAAGAGCATGAAATTCGATTTAAGTATATAATAAAAATTGGATATGAACTCATTTATTTTAGGTCGGCGAAGATGAAATATAATGAGTGCAGACATATTTTCATCAAATGTTTTTCTAGCGCCCGTTATACAACTGCCTCCACAACTGGCTTTGACTTCTATTTCAAGGATAAGGAACTAAAGCTCTCATAATGATTCCGATATTTCCTGCTTCTAACAAACTGAACGCGGAAAAAAAAAAACCCGCAAAATTTCAAGATTTACATTCGAAGTACGAGTGCTTTTAAAGCGCCTGTAAGTTAATTTTGTTATATGTTTCAAATATACTTTTTTTATTTTCTCAGTCTAAGAACGCTAGGAATGACTTTTTGTATGATAGTTAAAAGTATACAACGGTAACCTTAAAACAAAAAATAGAATATGAAATTATTTATTTTAGGTGGGCGGACAATAATTAAATGTCTTGATCTTACTTTTCATTATTGCAGACTAACATTACTTTACTGCTAGAAGAATGCTTTTTACACGCGCAGATCGTAAAGCACCCTAGCACATAGTAAGCGCCCCTGATGCCGGATTACACTTTAAACGATTCTTTTTGACCCATGCGTGCAAATCTGAGCTAAGCAGCTCAGAAACAGACTGAAACTTAACGTGATAAACTCACTTTTAGGTCAGCAATTTTGATGCAAATGTACACGCTTAAAAAAAAAAAGGAGCTAAATTTCACTCCTGATGAGCTTAGGATGACTCCGGAGGATTTGAAACTGGGACAAGTTTGTCTCGATTTCCAGTCGGTAGGAGTGAATTTTGGATTCTTTTTTCTAAGCGTATATAACGTCACAGGAGTAAAATAGTCAGGGAGTAGTCTGTTCCAATCAGGAGTAGTCTGTCCCAATTGAATAAAACTTCTTTCAATAACGTGTGCCAGAAAAGTGCCTGCTTCTTTCCGTGCGAAGAACGGGTACTGCAGGTAGTATATATATATATTTAAAATATTCTTGTCCGTGATTTCGGATTTTTTTTAAATCGCAGAAGGGATCAGCACAAATTGGAGCATGCAACAGTAATGGCTTTGTGCTACTGGGTTGGTTACAGGAGAAGCCAGTCCAGTTGTCTCAAAACCTAGCTCTGACAACTTATCATAATATGTATTGTAAATTATTAGGTTGTAACGAAAGTTTTCCGCCACTGCAAGTATTGTCTGCACAAACAGTCCGCGTTGGTGTCTTTGCCAATATTTTGTTAAACGATTTTTGTTATTTGAAAGAAAAAGACTTGTTTTAGAGCACTGCGTTGTGAAATCTGTCAAACAATATCGTTATGATTAAATATAAGGTGTCTGAAATGGAACTATCACGCTACCAGATTGAACCATTATTGACTCTCAGTTCTTTCGCAAAAAGTCAACTACACAATGACACCGAATCATGTGTACAGCTTAAGGTACTACTGTTGTATCATACGACACTGTGAAGATTGGGTACCGAAATTTCAAAAACGAGGACTGGGACATTTAAGAAGCAGAGCGCTCTGGCCTCCGTACTAATGCTGATGAGGCCCGCCTACGAGAATTTGTAGAAGGAGATAAAATATTCATCCACTCGAGAGCTAGCTAAAAGAGTTAGACTTTAGAGCCATCTCCATTAATCGCGCTAGGCATCGCATAAACTTGACATATAAGGTCAATCGCTCGGTACCGCATGAGCTGACTCAAGCAAATCTGGCGGAAAACTTTCGTTACAACCTGATATTTCTAGCATAATCTCCTATGATAAATTACAGTTAAAATGTTCAGTTCGATTATGTAGGGAAATGTAAAAGGGCTTTATCCAGGACTAGTCACATAAAACTTCAATGGGAATGAGAAGACATGGATATTTCGTCATTCCTCAGCGTCTCCTCATATAATGGAATGTACTGGTCCCTCTGTGCAGGGCCGTCTCTATTCAATAGAGATGACCTACTCTGTGTTGCAACTCTTGAATGAGGTAGGGACTGTTCACGACTTATTGAAGCAAAATGATCTTATGGGCTTGGTTTGGGAGCCTCAACCCACCTAAACCAAGGGAATGAGCAACAGCTCAACGTAAAATTGCAGGTTTTTGTGTGCCGTTGTATATTGAAAAGGTCTTGTAAATTTAGTACATAACTACTTTTTTGTTTATTCACTCATTTAATCATTGTTTCTTAAGCAATCATTGCTATAAAAGTGATATTTTCCTAGTTTTTTTAAAATTAGTTATTTAATTATTTTAAAGCATAGACAGAGTTGTGAATATTAGATATTAATGTAGTTATTTTAAAGTGATATTTCTGTAACATTTAATGATTAATTTTCATTCTTAACGCATACATACACATTTTACCAGACCAACTATTAACTAAAGCGCATTTATGGCGGCATTTTGCAATGCTTACTCAAAACCAAGCTTTTTTTTATCCTCAAAGCAAAGCCATGTGGCATCTGTATTTTATTTTTTATACTTTATGGGCGATTCTTAAAAAAGGGGACAAAACTAATCCCTGCCAGTTTTCTAAAAACTATTTTTTCGAGTTTTAAAAGATTTTCATGAAGCTGAAGATGTAATTTTTATAAAAAACAAGACCTATTGGGTAATCATACTTTCTTCTACATTTTTGGAGCCGTAAAAATGCGTTTTTGTCATTTTGGTGACTGTCCCCCAATCATATTCGTCATTTCTGTCACATAAGGGCTACAGAGAACGCCAAAGTAAAGAATATCCAAGACAGATTTTTTCTTTTCATTAAGCATCAAGTATAACATTTTGGATCAAAAGAACTAAAAAGAAAAAAAATATTTCCTCTAAAAAAGTGACACAAATGATGCAGAATCATCAATCTTATTTTGTTCCGTTTTGTGAGAAACCCCTTTACACGTTTTAAACAATTAATTAAAAAATCTAAAGGTAAAAGTGGGACCCATCTGAATAATTCGATACATTTCAGCATGCCTTATTCTCGGACCGTGCTGTGTAAAAACTTTCACTAAGTCAAATAGGGACGTTGTTGACTGCGTCGCAACAGTCTAACAACCAGAAGTTGGCGCGAGTTGCAGACCTGAGTGGTAAAAACATCTCTTTCCAAAGAATTCCGGTTGCAAGATTCATGAGTTTCCACTCAAGTATGTTTTCCGCCTCAAGGGACAAAAAAAAATTAATTTTGTTTTTTTCTTTCCGCTTAAGTCAAAGAAAAAAAATATCATTAATAAAAAGTTTACTTTCACGTCTCTTACTTGACCAGTAATTTATTTTCCCATGAAGCTCGCAGCACGAAATACATGAAATATCGATGAGGAAAGAAGTTTTTCTCGTGTCCATGGATAGACGATTGCAATCCATGCAATCCGATATCTGTTATGTACTGCAAATTTGGCATCTTTTTGAAAATTCCCATTGTAAAGTAGTAGGGTTTGGCAATTTCTCATCAAATATCGGAAATATAGTCAAGCTGAGTTCAGTTTCGAGAACTTATTTTTTTTTATCCAAGTTTAGCGATAAATTGCCATAAGTGGCCAACGTAGGACACTGACATTTACTACTAACGCTGTTACTAGCAACCCTATAAGCAATGGTTGTTTAAAAAGCACGTTTTTTCAAGCTTTTCGGAATAATAAAATTATCAGAACGTTATCAAATTAATGTGGGACCACCCCTATACTGTCCTATTTCTAATGGGAAAAAAAGGATTACGGAAATCTGTCCACGTAGTGAAAAATTATCACTGTACATACATGAAAAAAATCATACATATTAATGTTGAAACTACATCGTCCTTTTATAAAATCAGTTAACGTAAACCATGTTTATTTCAAACATAAAATTGTTTTTATTCTAGGACGAATATTAAGCTCTGCTGCGTTTGCTTGCGCAGATATTTTATCTTATCACACCCAAAAATATAATGTACAAAGTACGTAAATAATATTTTTAAAATTTTTATTGGGCTACAGAATGTTAACCCAATTTTTAGATAACTGTTGTCCGTTAATTTCATCTTTGGGTAGCACCATTAACATTCTGAAAAAAAGAAATATCGGAATTTTTTTTTCCGAAAAATCGCGGCGATTTCCTAAAATAAAAGAAAATATTTTTTTTTTCCCTGGTTACGATTATAAAAGTATAAATATCTGATAAATAACAATTAAAAACATTTTAAGTTTAAAAATGTTCATTTTAAAAATTCATCTTTAAATTAAAATAATTGTAAGTAATATTATTAAGGAACAGTAAATTTATTCCACATTATGATTATTTATTATCAGAGTTGAATGCAATTAAAGATATCATTTCAGATACATAAGCGGAATATAGCGAAAAAAATTTTCCGCCCAATAAATCACTACACAAATTTTGAAGTCTTTATAATTAAAGTGTGAAAGCACATAGCTTACAAGACATTTTTTTCTGTTAGCTGAAGGTTAAATGTGATGTTCAAAAAGTATCAGTCTTCCTAAGTAGTTTGATAAATTAATAATCAAAATAAAATCGAACTTTACATACACCAATAAAAAAAGTTCGTACCTTTCAACAAAAGGTTTTAAAAATAACAAAGGGAAAAAAGTAATTACAAAATAGTTGTAAGAATACAGGAATTTTATGCACAAATTTTGGTTTCTCATAAAACAGCTTTAAAGCATAATATTGTAAAGCTACAATTAAACAAGTAAAGTATGTAATTTAACAAGTGTTATGATATATATAAGTTATTTTAATTTTACTTTATTCATGTAATTTTATGTTTATACTATTATTTAATAAAATTTATACATTGTGTAAAAAATGTAAACATAAATTTCATACTCACAGTAAAATTTTAATTTAGGAAGATAACTGTAGGCATCAGACCACACCTTTAAGCAATAAACTTCCAAATTTTATACAAATGCCTACTTTATATTTTTTCCAGTACATCTTGATTCTTTTACAAGATATAAACTTATACATCGTTTTTATTTTTTTCTATTAAGTTTTCAAACTGCTTGTATATTAAATGTGCTAGGCTGAGACCGACATTCCTCAGAAGCTCTTGTATAGAGATCACTGCAAAGTCTATCTCTTCTTTCCGCAATGTCTATCACTCTCAAGAAGTGTCCTTTTAGAGACACTGGAAAGAGAAAGTCTTAGTAGAATAAAAATGTTCAAAAGTGTGCAGGAAATTCTAATCAGTGCGTGGCATTGCTGTATGCTTCTTTGCTCATAAGCAGAATTTTAGCCTGCGCTCATTTCAGTGTATTAATTCGAAGACCAACAACGTTCATCTGTAGTGAATCCTTCTTAGAGACACAGGAATATAGGTACTTTTGATATAAGAAGAGAGACTGAGTCATTGTCTACCATTTGTGTACGCAGACAGTTGTACGTTACCAGATCTTAAACAGCCTCTAATCTTACACTCATTACAATGAACTTTTCATTCGAAGACGAACAGCAATAACTCTTAACCAGTGGGATCTTAGAAACATAGGAATAAGAAAAGTTTCGATGCATGCAGGAAAACAGAGGCAGTGCCCCTGCAATCTGTGCATGCAGAGAGTTTCATGGTCATTTCAGCCAACTTTCAATTCGAACCAACTGCTTTTAGTCCACCTGTAATGAGCTCATCTTAGGCATAGAGGAATATAAACGGTTTTAACACATGCCGGGAAATTAAGTAAGTTGCTCCTGCAATCTGTGCATGCAGAGAGTTTCATGGTCATTTCAGTCAACTTCCAATTTGAAGACCATCTGCTTAGTCACTGGTCATTTCAGAAGAAAACTGCTTAGTTTCATGGTCATTTCAGTCAACTTTCAATTTGAAGACCAACTGTTAGTCCACCTGTAAGAGCTCATCTTAGGCACAGAGGAATATAAGGAGTTTTAACACATGCCGGGAGATTCAGTAAGTTGTCATTCAGAGAGTTTTGTACTGTTACGATCTTTTGTACGCAGACCATCTACAAGGAGCTCCTGTTAGACACATAGGACTTTAATCAGATTTGGCGCATGTAGGGAGATTACATCAATGTTTCCCGTTTGTGCAAGCAGCCAATTTCTTGTTACGATCTTAAGCAGTCTCTTTATGATCTTTTGTACGCAGACCATCTACAGGGAGCTCCTGTTAGACACACAGGACTTTAAGCAGATTTGGCACATGTAGGGAGATTACATCATTGTCTCCCGTTTGTGCAAGCAGTCAATCTCTTGTTACTATCTTAAACAGTCTCTTAATCTCTATGATCTTTTGTACTCGAACCATCTACAGGGAGCTCCTGTTAGACACATAGGACTTTAAGCAGATTTGGCACATGTAGGGAGATTACACCAGTGTCTCCCGTTTGTGCAAGCAGTCAATCTCTTGTTACTATCTTAAACAGTCTCTTTATGATCTTTTGTACTCAGACCATCTACAGGGAGCTCCTGTTAGACACATAGGACTTTAAGAAGATTTGGCACATGGAGATTACACCAGTGTCACCCGTTTGTGCAAGCAGTCAATCTCTTGTTGTTACGATCTTAAGCAGTCTCTTAATCTCAATCAACTTTTAACTGGAAGACCAATAGCACAGCACTAAGTCCATCTCTAGTAGGCTCTTCTTAGAGACAAAGGAAAAAGAACAGTTCTGATGTACGAAGGAAGTCTGATCTGGAGTCTGCTATATGTGCAGGAAGACAGTTCATGCTGCTATATATATAGTCCTAAACAGACTCATATTTTATATTTATTTCAATGTCCGTTTTCATTCGAAGACGAACAGTACTAAGTCCATCTGTGGTGGGCTCTTCTTTGAGATATTGGAATAAGAATAGTTCTGACGCATAAAGGAAAACTGAGCCAGTGTCTGCAATTTCTGTATTCAGGCAGTTTCATAACCATTTCAGTAAGCTTTGAATCCGAAGATCAAATGCTTTAAGTACATCTGTAATGTTTTCATATTTGGCACACAGAAACATATAAGCAGTTTGAACATATGCAGGAAGATTCAGTAATTGTCGATAGTGCATGCAAACAGTTTTGTGCTGGTATGATCTTTCGTACGCAGACCACCTATAACTTTTGTTAGATACACAGGAATGTAAAAAGCTTTAATATATTTAGGAAGATTAACTCAGAGTCCCCATTTGTGCAAACAGTCACTTTTGTTAGATACACAGGAATGTAAAAAGCTTTAATATATTTAGGAAGATTAACTCAGAGTCCCCATTTGTGCAAACAGTCATTTTCAGGCTATTATGATATTAAAGAGTCTTTTAGCTTAGTTAATTTTAATGAATTTTTAATTCGAAGGTGAACAGCACTAAGTCATATATACGGGCTCTTTTTAGACGTACAACAATTAACAAATTCTGGTATACGCAGGGAGATTAAGCCAGTATCTGCAATTTGTGCATACAGACAGTTTCCTATAGGTATAATTTTTAGTACGCACATTTTTAGTTTATGGTCATTTCAATAAAATTGTAGTTTGAAAACTAACTGCACTAAGCCCACCTGTCGGGAGATCTTCTCAGACATACAGGAATAAAAGTTTTAATATATGCTGGGAGATTGAGCCAGTGTCTGCCATTTGTGCAAGCAGGCAGTTGCATGCTGCTACGATATTTAGCGGAGTCTCATGTTATATTCATTTTAATGAATTTTTCAATTGGAGACGAAGAGCACTAAGTTATCTGTAGAGGGCTCTTCTTAGCAATACAGGAATAAAAACAGTTCTGAGGTATGCAGGGAGTTTGAGCCAGTGTCTGCAATTTGTGAATGCAGACAGTTTAGTGTTGCTATGATTTTTCTTAAGAAGCTTTTCTGCATATCTTCATTTCAGGGATCTTTCAATCTGAAGAACAACTGCTTTAATTACACATGTAATGAGCTCATCTTAGGCACACAGGCTTGTAAACAATTAACATATGCAGAGAGATAAATTGATTGTCATTAGTGCTTGCGAACAGTTTTGTGCCGCTGATCGTTCGTGCACAGATCATCTGTAGGAGGCTTGTTAGGCATACAGAACTATAAGCAGCTTTCATAATGTATGGAAATAAAACCAGTCTCTCCGTTTTGTGCAAAGTAGTCAATTTCAAGCCACTGTCATAATAAGGACTTTTAGCTGTCAAAACGATGAAATTTTAATTGAAAGACGAACACCACCAAGTCCATCTGTAGTAGGCTCTACTTAAAGATCCAGAAATAAGAACAGTTCTAGTGTATGCAGGAAGACTCAGCCAAAGTCTGCCATTTGTGCAAGCAGACAGATGCATGCTGCTGTGATCTTTAGCAGAGTCTTATATTCATTTTAATGAACTTTTCACACGAAGACGAGCAGCGCTAAGTCCATCGGTAGTGGGCTCTTGTTCACAAGTCTAGTAGACGTAACAGTAAGAAGAGTTCTGATGTATGCAGGAAGAATGCGGCAGTGTCTGCTATTTGTGCAAGCATACAGTTGCATGCTGCTGTGATCTTTAGCAGCGTCTTATATTCATTTTAATGGCCATTCCATTCGAAGACGAACAGCACGAAGTCCATCGGTAGTGGGCTCTTGTTCACAAGTCTAGTAGACGTAACAAGAACAGTTCTGATGTATGCAGGAAGACTGGGACAAAGTCTGCCATTTGTGCGAGCAGACAGTTGCATGCTGCTATGATCTTTAGCAGAGTCTTATATTCATTTTAATGAACCTTTCATTCGAAGACGAACAGCACTAAGTCCATCGATAGTGGGCTCTTGTTAACATAGTCTAGTAGACGCAGAAATAAGAGCAGTTCTAGTGCATGCAGGAAGACTGAGCCAAAGTCTGCCATTTGTGCAAGCAGACAGTTGCATGCTGCTGTGATCTTGAGCAGAGTCTTATATTCATTTTAATGAACTTTTTATTCGAAGACTAACAGCACTAAGTCCATCTGTAGTGGATTCTTCTTAAGCGGCAAAAATATTAAGAACAGTTCTGATGTATGCAGGGTGACTGAGCCAGTGTCTGCAGCATTTGTGCATGCAGACAGTTTCGTGTTGCTGTAACATCTTTTTATCTGCCTTTCAGTTTATGGTCATTTCATAGAACTTCTAACTAAAATACCAACAGCACTTAGTTCGTCTGTAGGAAGTTCTTAGACGCTCAGGAATATAGCTTGTCTCGATATGCTCTCTCGGAGATTGAGACAGCTTTTGGAATTTGCGGTAGCAGACGGTTTTGTGCTGCTCTTATATTTCTTAAGCAGCCTTTTAGCTTATGCTGATTTCGATGAACTTTTCATTAGAAGACCAACAACATTAAGTCCATCTGTAATGAGCTCTTCTTAGAGACACGGGAAAAAGAACAGTTCCAATGCATTCAGGGAGACTGAGCCGTGTCTGCTATTTTTGCAAGCAAGCAGATTTGCTGCAATCATCTTGAGGTGTCTTAACCATTTCAATGTTTTTTTTAAAATTCGAAATCCAAAATGAGTAAAATCATCTGTAGGGGTTGCTCTTGGACAGGATTATAAACAATTCTGATCTACGTAGGGAGATTGAGGCAGTGTCTTCCATTTGGGAAAGCAAGCAGTTTTATGCTGATATGTTACTTCTTTCAGATGCCTTTTGGTTTATTAAGTACTAAGTAAGTCCATCCGCAGAAGACACAGCTAAGAAACCATCTCCATAGGATAAAAGTTCAGATATCTCCAGGAAATTTGAGACGTTGTCTGCAATTTGCACATACGTAAAGATTCATTCTGACACAATCTTTCTTAAGCAGTTTATGGTCATTTTAGCGTACTTGGAATATATGGTCATGAATTCAACTTTAGTGCTGTACTTTTGAGTGTTGGAGTGGACTTAGTTTGTTAGTTATAATGCAGATGTGTTGTAAGACTAAGTCCATCTGTAGTGGACTCTTCTTAGAGACACAGCAATGTTACAGTTCTTAATATATGCAATTTGTACAGATTGAGAGTGAAGAGTTTCGTACTGCTATGATCTTGCTTAAGGAAGATGATTACTCAAATATTGGTGATAATTTTCAACAGTTTTCCCCATTGCATACAAGAAAAATGTGAAGACTTTTCTGCATAAGATTTTTGCAGTAGATTATAGAAATTATGAATAATTAAACTGTGAGCATGATATTTATATTTATTTTTTTTTACTAGAAATTTCATGCAGTAGTTATCTGCATTTTTAAAGCACTAAATGTGAAGTGAGCAAACAAAAGGTGTTTTTTAAATATAATTACACATTGAGGAAACCTCTTTTGCTTAATACCTCTACAATTCTGCTTTAAGAGTATAGTTATAAATTATAACTAATCAATTTTTTTTTAAATAAACAGATTGCTATACTTGTCATTGTATGAGAAATTCAGGATTTTGTCTACATATACTGCATATATAAATAATAAAAAAATGATTATAAATAATAAGCATTACGGCGACAATGGACCATAATTCTTAAAAAAAAATTCTTTTCAAGCAACGACTACAAAATTTTGTATGCCCGACTATGTAAAATATTAGATCCAGGTTAATCTTAGAGTTTGATTGAAGAAATTAATTAAAATATGCTAATTAATGATACTATCTAAAAGTGCTCTGTGCGTAAGAATTTTTGTCCATGACAACTGATTTTATTTCTTAAGTTAGCCTTACGCAACTGCAACAAAAGTTAAGCTTTCAGCTTTTACTTATTCAAAAATATGGCAAAGAAAACATTTTCGTAAACGTACGTAATTTTAAGCAAAATTCCAATTAGAACAATGCAAAAATGTTGAGAAAAATACTGTTAATTAGAAATTTTAATAAAACTAGCACTGAGTTATCTTTAAAAATTCCTGAAAGATCTTTTTGTCTAATTTCAGAAAGATTTAACAAAATTTAATACGCAAGGAACACTTTGAACTTTACAACAGTTCAAAATCTGTTTTGAGGAAAAAGCATTTGAAGTCGTGGCAAAACAGTCAGCTGTCGTTTGTTTACATATTTAAAACTATCGTAACTGTCATTCAAATCATCGTATCGATATCTTTTGTTTTAAACCTAATTAATTGCAGATTAATATAAAACAATAAAAAAAAACTGTCTAGGTGACACATTTTTGCAGATCTGAAGGTCCACTGTCTCCCTAAACTGTCATAAGAATTCATTATTTCAACGTTTAAAAAATATTGCATTTTAAGATTAACCGGACGGATATGCTTAATTTTTTGCGTTTCTGTCACAAAGAAGAATTTTCATATTAATCGGTGTAAAGTGCACATGCGGCTGATAAAATCTTTAAGAAAAAATTAAAAGGCTGCTAAAAATTGCAGATATAAGTGTCAGTATCAAGGCTTCATGATACCAACTTTGCTTTAAAAAAATTTGACATTAAATTTAATAAAAAATTACGTATAATATGAATAAGGTGTATGTTTTTATTTGCCCTTTCAGACCCTGTGTCCACAATTAAGGAGGGAAAATTTACCTGTAATATCATACAGGACGCATGTCCTAATTTGATCTCATAAAAATAATTTTATTAGAAAATTTAATAATTATGATTTTTACAATTGTATCTTCTAGTTACAAATTTAATCTCGATTATAAAAAATGGGTTAAAATACGATTACAAGAAACATTTGAAAATTTTAATATTACTTATATCATTACTGCAGAAGTACTAATGATTTTATTTATTCATTTATTGAAAACTATTTCCCAGAAGATGCGCATTCTGCACCTCAAGGGCACATGGAACATAAAATGACTAATTTTCAATTATTGTCCTAAAGGATTCGATACATGGATGAAAGTTTAGAATTTATGAACACTCAAATTATGGCTTTTAAAAATGTAAACGAACATGATGTGGCTACAATAAAGCTTTAAATAATGGTAAACCAGTACATTCAAAAACATTCTTTGCCAGAACTTGTATTTTCTGCTGTTAGAAGTGTTTTCCTTTTGCAGTGCTTTTTAGTCAAGCTCTGACTAAAAAGCTTGAACACACGCACACACGGTAGTACTCAATCTAAATGAAAGTTTCAACCATTGCTTCTCGAATAACCGCATTTTTTTAATTGTTTCTTTAATACTTAGAAATGTGGTGTTTTAGATGTTGTTTTCTGTTTTAATGATGATGCTTACAGCCTCAGAAAAGTTATAAAATATTTGGGAACTGACCCAGACGATAATTTGAAATATTCCAAGAGAAAAATTTATGTGGCTGGAATTCGAGAATCATCATCAAGCTCCCAAAAGCATTTTAAATCAGAGTTAAAAATGAAATGATAAAACAAATGGACATTATCCAGAAATGTTAAATAAAAATGATTATGAAGCTAGAGTTTTTAAAACAATATACTTTAAGCCTTCTTTGTTTTTAGGTTTTTTGCCTTATTTATATTTTTTGGTACACTGTTCTAAAAAAATCTGTTTCAGGTAAACAGTTGAAACTTTCAAAAATTGTTTCACTAACTTGCTTCTTTAAAATACATAACATTAGAGATACGAGTGAAAAAATTTTGAAAATGATTTTTTTCTGTAATTTTAGGATTTTTAAAGTGTTTTAGAAAAATATTTTTTTCTAGCCAAAATGAAAATTTCTTATTATTCTCAGATATATGTTTTGATACTATATAAATTTTAAGGTGATAAACTTAATAGTTTTTTTAGAAAAGTGTACCAACAGATATATTGATAAAAAAATTTCGTACAGATATGTAAAAAGCTGATTAGTTCTTAAAAACTAATGTATACATCAAACTTTTTTTAAAATTTATATATGGGCTTTAATATGTGCATTTATAGCGGACAAAAATTTCATTTCTCTGCATATTTTCAAATAAAATATAAGATGTTAAATCTATCAAAAGCTGCCTCTTTTTACTCTTAAAGATGTTCCATGCATCCTTAAATTCTTATTCGTATACATATACATACATTATAAAAAAAAGTATAAAATGCGATTACAAGAAACATTTTCAATTTTTAACAAGTTAGCTTCCGTCGAGAAGAGTGATGCATAAAAAATGAACATTTTAGTTTTCACGCTTTGGCAATGCTTTTTAAGGAAACATTTCCAGCGCGTAAAACTACAAGATAATTTTAGATGATATCAGAGTAACCATCTAATCTTAGAGTGCGATTACAACATTTTATTGATTTTGTTTTTCTAGCAGTTTTGTTGCGTAAGCACTTTTACTTTTCCTTTTTTTGGGGGGGGTGGGGGTGTGGGATAGGTGCTTACGCACACTTTCTTTAATTTCTTTCTCTCTCTCTCTTTTTTTTTTAATGGGAGAAAGAAAGAGTACTGACACGAGAATAAACTTTGAGCATAACCCGATGATTCCGAAAGCTACCATGTTGCAGTAATGATTTATTTATTTATTTGCTTTATTGTTTTTTATTTTCAGAAGTATGATACTCTTGAGACATAAAGAGAAATAATTTTCTTTTTCATAATTCACAATCGTAATGTCACACATGCTGTACAGTACCCGCTAAGAAGTAAAGTGACATCTTCGAATGCAACTGATGTATGGACCATGAAGACATTTTACGTAAATAAACATTATGTTAAATAATTAAATATTTTCTGATATTATTAAGCGACAGATTTACGTAAGGACTAGCTGAAGTTCAATAGTAATCCGTTTTTTCCTGTTCATGCAATATTTCAGCTCCGGAAAAAAAAAAATGAAAGAAAGTAAAAGTAAACATAAAATCAAAACATAGATCTAAATATTATTCCGATTCTGAGCTTGAAAACATTTTTTAAGCAAAACTTCAAAAAGGTTTAAATACATGGATTTAAAAAATAAATGAACTTAGATATGTGATAAAAATTAAAATAGATTTAATTTTTTTTTTTTTTTTGTGTAACTATGCTTTGTTAAGCGCAAACATGATATCTTAAAAACGCTTTGTTAACGAATAGTCATAATGTAAAATAAAAGAGACTATTTTTACGAATAAAAAGTTTTTAAAAATTTATCTTGCATATTGATTCATTTTATTAATTAATTATTTTTCTTTTATTTATGGAAACTTTTTATATTTTTATAGTAAGAACTTTACGGATAATCTCTTTTTTCCAAAACCCAAGATAGAAAAATGGTGATAGCAATCAATTTTTGTAAAGAATTATATACCTGAAATTTAATATTGTAAAAATCTGAAAGCTGAAATTAATAGAAATTAATTTATTCTAATGCATTTTCAAGGTTTTTGCACACTAAATTTTTGAAAGGAAAAAATAAAATCGTCTTAAACACAGTCGTTCATTTCTCAAGAGCTGCTGATTCAGTCGTTTGAAATACTTTCTTTTCGATTTAGAACGAAGCAGAAAATTGGCTAACATAACTTATGATATCCCTTACTTTTTAATTACCATTCGCTTGAATCGGGATTAATTACAAAAACAGTTTTTAACAATGTGTTCCGAACCAGTCAACCGCTGCACCTTTCTATAAAATTATATGATCTGTTGGCGAAATTCAAATCATTACCGAATCGAATCCTTGTTCATTACGTAGCATTTCATTTACCGAACTATTCGCATACCGAAGAAAATTAAAATAACGGCTTTTAAAATTTTGAAATGGCAATTCCGGATAAATTTAGAGTTTTTTTTTTCTTCATAAAATGGGTTTCCAAATTACCCTCCATTCTTACTATTAAAGGCAAAAAGTAGAACAGTTTAGGGGGGGGGGGTTCCCACAATATTGCGATTTTGTAATTTGATTACGTTCTGGTGATATTCAGGAAGTCAGAAAAAATGTTTTAAAATGCGTACAGGCTAAGTACCTGTTACGTGTGTTATTTTACAAAGTTTTAATTATTTCATATTGCTTAAAGGGTTGCCACTAGCAGCAGCAGGTCGAAATTCGCTGAGGTTAGCCACTTCTGGATTCTATTCGCCAAAAATTAAGTTTTCAAGACTGAGCTTAGTTTGGTCATATCTTATGTATTTGGCGATAAATTGCCGAAGCCTACTTTTTTTCAATGAAAAATACTTTTTCGTCATGGTAAAAAATGGGAAGTCAGTTTTGTTTTCTAGCACAATTGCTCTATTTTGTTCACTCCGAATTTTTCTGTTGACATAATTTTGTGGACACATTTTCGTAGAATTTTCAATAAATTTGTCAGTTAATTTTTATTGAATTATATAACTGTACTTTGGTACCATAGGTGGATTTCGAGATAAAAGGGACAAAACACATGGCACCAATGAACTTCAAGAGAAGTCTGTAAAAAAATGTTCTGTATAAATTAATATTTTAAAAGTGAACAAATTTGTTTTCAAAAACACATTTTTTACGTTCTTTAAGATTGGAAAATGCTGACTGTCCTTGTGGACACATTTTCGTAGAATTTTCAATAAATTTGCCAGTTAATTTTTATTGAATTATATAACTATACTTTGGTACCATAGGTGGATTTCGAGATAAAAGGGACAAAAGACATGGCACCAATGAACTTCAAGAGAAGCCTTTAAAAAAATGTTCTGTATAAATTAGTATTTTAAAAGTGAACACATTTGTTTCCAAAAGCACATTTTTTACATTCTTTAAGATTGGACAATGCTGACAGTCTTTGTTTCTTTTTGTAGTTTCGCTAAATGCAATCTCAAATCCGCATCTGTAAGGTGAAGTTGATGTCGCAAGTCAATATTTAACAGTATTAGAGTTTCCTTAACGATGAACTAATTTCAATCATAAGAGTTTAAAAAAAAATTCCGTGCGAGGAACGGGTACGCAGCTAATTCGATATAAAATTTTGATTCCAAGGAAGTGTTTTATGGAACAAGGAAGAAAAATGATACACTTTTCAACATAATGGAATAAGAAAAATTGGAGCGACACATGGATTAAGATACTTTCTTAATATATAGCACTTCAGCACTTACTAAAAATATGAAAGTATTTCATATTTAATATTTTTTAATTACTTGTTATACATAAAATGTTTCCTGAACTTTCACAACTATCCAGTTCTAAAAACACAACGTATGTACAGTGACAGCCTAATGTCATTCTGACAGTGGACGCCGTCCTGCATCATGATTTCTCAAAGAAGTCTAGACAGTTGGACAAATGACCGACCACAGTCCTTTTAATGACGTCAAACAGTGACCCGAGATTCCCATAATCCAAGCTGATGCACTCGACGTCTTTGTTTCCAAGATTTGACCACTGTGGCAGAAACCTTACAAAAATGAGTGATAAACAGCACCTTTTCGCTCCAGCCATTCTGGAAAGCAAGTTAGGGTTCAGATTTTCTGAAAAACAAGTGATGAAAAACTAATAATAAATGTAAGGGGGAAAAAATCTACCATTTTCCTCGCTTTGGCGTGATTTTTAGATATCGCCAAACTGGAAATGCCAAACGTAACTGCGTAGAACGGTCCTGTCCATAAAGCCCTTAACGAGAACATGAAATTGCTCTAAACTTTAGGTGCTAGAAGAACTAGTTACCGGTTACCAGTTTGGGAAACAATGGTTCAGAGCGTATCCCCATCTCTTTTTGGTGCAATTTCAGCACGGCGCCTGGGGCAATCTGTCAATTTTGCTCTCGTTTCTCTGGAAACGAGCCCCCCCCTTCCACAAGAGTGGGGCTGGGTTGACCCCTAGGTCTAGGTCCTGGACCTTGGGGAGGTGGGGGCGTGGCTAGCCCATAGTTTTTAATTACTGTAACAAATACAAACAAAAAATATTTTTACTTTCCGAACATGTACCATATAAGGAAAGTATTGTCATCATGAAAAAATTCGACTTCGAGATTTGGGTGTATTGACACGTTTTGAGGTCTTCTGAATTCATGGATGCTATTTTTACGAGAAGTATGTGAGCGTGTATGTGTGTGAACACGATAGCTCCTAGACGGAGCATTCGATGGAGCTCAAATTGTGCATATATGTTATAAACCACCGTCGGAAGACCGGTATTGATTTGGGTGTGTATAGGACTTATAGTTCTTATACAGGGCTACGACAAAGATTTATTTTACATTATGGGGGAAAATTCTGGAAAGTGCGCTAGAGTTTAAACGGTTCATTCGATTGAGCTCCAATTGGGTTTACATGTTATAAACCAACGTCGCAAGACCGGTATTGATTTTGGTGTATATTGGACTTCTAGTTTTTCTACAGGGCTACGACAAAGATTTCTTTTACATTATGGCCTATGGGGTGGAATTCTTGAAAGTGCGCTAGCATTTAAACGGCGCATTCGATTGAGCTTCAATTTGGTATATATGTTTGAATGATTCATCGATTAAAATTCATTTAAATGGTTGATAATGAACTTAATCGTAAGTGTTCGGAAAGTTGAGTGGAGTCACTCCATATTTTTTATTCATTGAAATTTTTAGCAGATTACAGCCAATTGTAACTTAAAATGATATATTTATGATAAACCGTTTATCATAAAAGTTTAGTAAAATTGTCATTGCACGAGTTGCGTGAATTTCTGTGCGTATTATCTCCATCCTTTCTTTCTTCCAGGACTGGAGAGAGAGAGGGTTAGGAGGGGGCAATTTCCCCTGGGTTCGTGCTTCAGGGGGGAGATGCAAATTTTACAGTATAGAAGGTTTTGTTTTAAAGTCAAATGCAGCCATTACTAGTAATCCTAAAGTTTAGCTCTTTCAGTATGAAACTGAATACATTCATAGGGTGCTGAACTAGTATCGTTTTGTCATTTTTAAGTAACGTAATTTTATAAATAAAAATTACGTTTGGACTTATAAAATAGTTACCCTAATTATTCCCCATACTTGTCAAATTACATTCTGAAACGAGTATGGGTAAGAAATAGCAATGTAACAGTGCAGCACACGATTGGAAAAAAAGGGGGGGGCGGCTGTCCAATACCCGTAATCGCATGTGGGAATCGTGTCTGGAACCGTTATGATTTTGGCGCCCTTCTCAAAACGGTGCTCGGGGCACTTGCCCCTCCAATTTCGATCATACACTCTTAATGTGCTTGATAAGTTCATGCACTGCAGCAGATAAGCCATCGGTGCGAACAGCAACCTACTTCTGTTAATCAGCTGCATCTTTATGACAGGTTTTATTACTATTTTGTGACTGATTGAGT
The DNA here is from genome assembly GCA_038373885.1 of Cheiracanthium punctorium. Lineage (NCBI taxonomy): Eukaryota > Metazoa > Arthropoda > Arachnida > Araneae > Cheiracanthiidae > Cheiracanthium > Cheiracanthium punctorium. The sequence continues at coordinate 235,262 of JAWZYV010003326.1, read as the reverse complement.
AATACATAAGGTAAACTGAGCAGTAAACGAACACTTAAGTCATTAAAATAGCACGTAAGTACTGAAAAACAATTTTTTTACGATAATATAGTCTGAAAAAGGTTTGGATTCGTTATCTATTAGAGGTAAGTTTGCAATATAGACTGAAAAAAATGTTCAAAAAAGGGTGTGAAAGTAAAGTAGGACAACGTTGAAAACAAGTTCTCGTTCATTTTCAAAAAGCAACACTTTTTTTAATTTGTATACGACCACCGTACAAAAGTTTTCGTAATTAGTAAAATACGCACCTTCACGAATGAGGTAATGTACAAAATTTCAACCCTTCATCATAAGCAGGGGCTATACATGAATTTGAATGTAAATGTTTTTTTGTTAGAGTGCAAAAAAATTATTTTCTTTCGTAATTTCTGTGCGAGCCCCCGAAGTGATTTTTCCCTTCGGGAGCCATTGAAAAGTGGTTTAAGTTGGCACCGATATTTTTTCATATCCCTCACTTACTAGGATTTAATTTCCAAATTTTGTACATTACCTCATAAGTGTATGGGGACAATTTTAATAAATATTTAAAAAAAATTACCAGGGTCGTATACAAATTAAAAAAGCGTAATGTTTTAAAAATTAACGAAAGGAATCTTAGTAACGTATTGTGGACGCTGACCACTTATCGCTAATAGATAAAGAATTAAAGCGTGCTACCACATTTTTGGGACACCTGTATACAAAATGTTTATTCACTGGCTGTGTTCACTCACCGGTCATTTTAAACCCGATTTACTTGGCATAAAAAATAATCCATTGCACGCGTCTTTCAAAGAAATGCCGCTTTAGATTTGAGAAAAGAATTTGAAAGAATAGGTGATGAATCACGTTTGAACAACGAAGTATGCATTAGACTGAATTTTCAAACCATATCAATTAGAAATAGAAAGTTAAAAGGTAATCTTAAAGCAAGGAGACAAACATTCGTCAGTTAAATTCATGTGTTGGTGCATTTTTGTATTCTAACGGTCTTATTTACCAACTAGGTGTCAGCACTCCAAAAAATTCGCCCCCGTGTTAGTTTAATTTATTAACTGACTCAGTCTTTTTGTAATCTAGTCTGCCATTGCTCAGATTAATTAGAGTATTTCTTTTGGAAACACAGAAGAGATACTTGTTCGTATTTGTCGATTTCTGGCGTTCGATTAGTTTTTTTTTTTTTTTTTTTTTTTTTTCCCCTGTGTAACGGATTCGCACGTGTAGCTTTTATTATTTTTGAAATATATTTCCCCCTGCAAAGAAAAATTCTACGCAGTTCACTCGCTTGTGTAGAGAAACACAAAGAAATTATGAACAATAAAATTACAAATCCTGGAACGAACAAAAACATGATGCATTCAAATCTGTTGAAAATTATTTCAACAGCAAGTAGACAGGATGCAAAAAAAAGGACAGCCATACAGCTATTAACCCTGTGCAAGAACTTGCAAAGAAAATCGACCATGGCTGAACTTCAATGAGCAGAGCATGCGTTAGCACTGTTTTGGATGCTAATTCGGAGGGTTAATTTTCAACGTGAAAGGTCAGCTTTAGACAGGGTGCTCATCTTAGAGTTTATCGTGGCGATTATCATTTTTCAACTATCCCTTGACGTAGCCATAGATTTAGGAATACCTAGATTGCTCATCCAATGTTCCTGGTCGTGTGCTTTTTGTTGCCGAAAAAGCACCCCATTTCTGCCACTATCATGGCTGCCGTCGATGTAAAATAGAACATTCGTTGCAATACTTCAGAAAAAATAAATAAGTTTGAGGGAAAATATTTCGATACGAGTACTTTTAAAATACAGATCGTTCTAAAATGATCGAAAACACCATTATAATTTAAGTTATTGCCATTCTGCACAAGTCGTTACTAGCGTTTTATTCATTGCACATTATTTTTCATTGGAATTGAGACAAGTTAAGCTTTCAAAAATTTATTGTAATTTATAATTTAAGTTATTGTCATTCTGCACAAGCCGTTACTAGAGTTTTATTCATTGCACATTATAACACATTATTTTTCATTGGAATTGAGACAAGTTAAGCTTTCAAAAATTTATTGTAAGCATGTTATAGCCTCCTGGGATGTGTAGTGACAATAAAACCATTTTACCACGCCACTGGACTGGGTACCACTACGGGAATTTGTCTCTCTTCGTACGTCCCTCCTTGGGATGTAACGCTGGTCCACTTATTAGTTGATTCCCTAATAAAATGACCAATAATTCCTCTCACTTTTCGAAAAAAAAATTCATGTGTAATAAATTTTATGCGTGTCCTACCCATCATAGTTTTTATATGGGTAGCGTATGCAAGCGTATACAGGATGAGGCAAAGTAATGCTGTCAAACTTCAGGGAAGAGTAGGCTACTCAAAGACGCATCAGAAGCGTACAGCAATGTGAAATTGCAAGTGCCGTCTTCATGCACCAGCAAATAATCACTTTGGAGAACGTTCGCCCAAATTCTTAACCCTTTAACGCGCAGTGTTCCCGCTCTGGGAACACCCAACTCGGAAGTTTTGGCTGTTGCCAGTCACGAAGAATAGATTGGATTTCTATAAAAATAGTGGCGGGTGACAGAGCACCACGAGAATCCTTCGCATTTTAGCACGTCCTTTCCCGTCAAAAAATGGTCACGATTCTTTTGAACAGCACTGACATCTGCTGAAAAATGGAAGAATGCGAGAACAGCTGGATATATTGTCGAATGCTGAAAAAAGAAGGCAGCCGTTTCCATCGCTCGACTTAACGACCAGGAAGAGGGTGGACGATCGAAACGTTCAACGCGTGCCACAGATCTAGAGACCCTTTTTTGACACAGCTTTATTTTCATTTGAGAGTTTATTGTGTTTGTTGAAGACAAACTTCTAAGCCATGAATTTCAATCAAACGCTTTCTGCAAAAAGCCAAATAATTCTTCAGGAACCATGATTGGTAAATTTAGAGTTCCTTCAACACTTTTTGCAACGTGATTAGCAGATGCATGATCTCGACGTTTGAGAACCAACATTGCTATGCGATTGTATCTTTATGATTCCTCTCTGATTGACCTACTTCTATCCGAATTTTCTCGACGTTCATTTGAATCACTCTTTAAAACAAGTCCGGCAGTAACTTAGTCGGTTTAACCCTCTGGCTGCTCATCCCGCGATTTCCACGGGCAGGTGTTTTTCTTCCTTTATTGAGGAGAGCATTTCGCGTTTTCACCGTTTAACCAGTGAAATAAATTCGATACAGTGTTAGACGTTTCATTTAGGTTTTGACCAACACATGTCGTTAGCCGTCCACTCAACAGCGGCATTTGAAGGTAGTACCCGGTATTTATGCTCTAACTTCCCTTGTTTTGCCGCCTTTTCTAATCAGAAATGGCTGCCAGAAGTCGTTCAGCAATTCACAGAGTGTATATTCCGGATGATTTATGAGATTCTGAAAGAGATTTTAGTTTTGATAGTGATTTAGATTTTTTGGACTGCTCCTCAGATGGCGATGAATCTGGCCCTGATTCAATAAACCTGCAAAGCGTTAGGCGGTGGTGTATTTTCTTATATTATGTAATAAGCGGAAATTAACTGTCATTGAATTGAAATTTATTTTTAAAAAATTATGTAATAACATCTGAAATTGGTTTGTCTGAAGCTTAGTTTCTCGTGATAAAAATTCTATATAAAAAATCTTTTCTAGAAAGAAAAAATGCACATTTCAATTCTGCAATGTATATAGATTTGAAATATGAAAAAAAAAATTACACAGTTTTTGTAGCGATTTTGTTCCACAAATTGAGCAGTCAGAGGGTTAAGCTCGGTTCTCATAAGAACATACCGAAAGTGAAGCGGCGCTGACCTTCGTGACAACCAGTGGTGGCTCGTCATTAAGGGCCAGACGGGACCGACTAACCACCGTCCAAATCAAAGTATCTCCCTATTATGTAAGACTTCATTCAATAATTTACCTTCATTTAAAAAATTCACGCATTTTACTCTATTTTAATACTATCCATTAAAAAAAGCGATAGTTATACGATTTTCCCCCTATCTAAGCCATGCATGGGCCATGGGCTGGATTGCCCTGAATTGGGCGTCTTTTCTCCGTTCACCGGGTTGACATTTTTGGCATTGAGCACAAAAGCCATACTGACGCGGAATCAACTTTGCTTCCAAACGGATTATTTGGCGCTGTCTGCTGGGCCCAGATCTTCGGGCCCTCGCATGGTGATTTACACGACTGTGCGGGGAATTTTCAGCAATCGGTAGCTATTGGCGAAATTTTCCGCTTAGGAGGAAACCATTTTTTATGTGCGTGATCGTATTTTTGCAGTGCAGTCAGATATTTTTCTGTTTTGTTTTCTTGATTTACGAAAAGGGATGTACAAATGTCTTTTTTATATATGTTGATATTGATTTTAAAATACATAAATCATAAAAAAATTATGAACAAGCAGCTATAAAGAACATAAATATTAAATAATTAAATGTGGCTTTTTGTTTAGAAATAAAGTAAATTTTTCAATTTAACATAATTACGTAAAAAATAGCAAAAGTTGTATAGTCATTTTGATAATCATTTGTCATTTGAAAAATCTGAAATACTTACGCTATGTGCACGTTGGACTCGCGGCTACCAAGATTCTGTTACGTAAACTTTCAAAAACTACCAAAGTGTTGGCAGAAAATCATTTTATTTGCTGGTGCTTACTACAACTAATGAAGATCCTGCTTTCGTGTATTTCTTTATAACTTTATTAAGGGGTTCTTTCTTTCTTTAGAGGAAAATTCACATTTTATTATTATTATTTTTTTTTTGGAGTGCTGTCGCTATTTTATATTCATTTATAAAATCTTTTTCAACGTGTAAAAGTAGGAAGTGCAATGTTTAATGCAATTTTTTCAATTTAGTTTTATTCAGAAGTTTGGATGGTACTTGCGTATTTTCCTGGCGGTCGTTCCCGCTAAACTATTTTTTCGTCAAATGTGCTGGCAAACTGTTGCCATTCGTATTTTAAATCATAAACAATTTCATGTGCCCGGGATTTATCTTGGCGAAAAATCGCTGATCTTGGCGGACCGTCGGGATAACACGCAAGTACCGTTTGGATTTTCAAAGCTTAAAATATACCATTAATATTTCATTTTCAGTTTTAGGCTATTCGTTATTGACTAAGTCGTTGGTATAACTTAACTGTATAACGTTTGTTAACCGGAAACAATGTCTGGTTATTTAATTGCCTGTTAATCCAGAAAGGAACGCATTTTTTTTTTTTTTTTTAATGGCTGAAATTTTGTTTCAAATGGACAAGTGTAAAAATTTTCCGTAAAAAGCAGTGTCTGTAGTAAACCTTTAGATTAACTTAATATTCAAATCGAAAAATGACTGATTTGCCTCTTTATTATTACTAGCTGAAGCACCCGTTCTTCGAACGGGAAGAAGCAGACACTTTCCTAACACTCGTTATTGAAAGAAGTTTATTGGATCAGAATAGTAAAATTGTTTCACTCCTAACGTTTAATATGTGCACCAGAATAACTTATCTTGAGGTTCTTAGCTTAAGAATTTGTGCATGGAGTAAAATTCGAATAAGTATCGTAATAAACAAGGAAGCTTCTATTCTTCTATGAAATGTGAAGACTACCGCGCGGCTGTTGATCTAACGGTCCGGGTTTTGGTCGGTTTTCTCAAGATATAATGTGAATACACATTACAACCCCTTAAAGTGTCCTCCGCCAAAGGCATTCCTCTTTAGGCAAATAGTTTTCATATAGCTTTATTAAAAATAAAATATTTGGCTTTTTAGAAGTGCTATTTATTTACGTATAAAATACTAATTAAATGTTAAGATTAGTGCTAACCAGACAGCCGTTAAAACCCCTCGAACAAGGCAAATTCCCATATTCAGATGCCCTCGTATAAGTTTGCCGTAAGACGAATCACAAATATGTAATGCCATGATGTATTTTTAACATTATAGATACCGTAATAATAGAATCACTTGCTGCCACTTTAGTTGTTAAATTCGACTGGTCAACGAAATCATTTCTAGTGTTCGTAGGACTCTGGAAATGTAAATACATAAATATGAAACCAATAAAAATTAACTTGCAGGCACTTTAAAAGTACTGAGTTTGAATGCAATTCCAGCTTTTCTTATTTTATTTTCTTCGAATGCAGTTTCAGCTCCCTTGCAGAGGTAGCAATGCCTATATGTACCGTTCGGAGAGCTTTAGCCATAGATGGTATCTATCCTTAAATGCTAATTCACGCGCGATATCAAAATGACTTAGATCGCACTTTTTTAACTCTCGTTACACCAACGGACATTAGGGGCGGTCAAGCTTACGAAAAATGGTTTAAGAATCTGGTAATGCGTAGACTTTCAGATTTTTAAAATAGTGCGGATATTCTTAAATTTTTTTCTATATTTTTTACTTAATTATGAAAATTTCCAAGCCGATCGCACCAAGGGCGTGGATTTTATGAAGGTTTTTGAGCATAAATTCACTCTTTTGGAGTAACGGCGGTAAAAGTTTTGTTTTTGGAATGGTTCAACCCGGAGACGTTACATTCCTAGGCTTTACTTATAAGGTAATAACAATTATTTTCCTAGGATATTTTAGCACCAAGGATAAACCGCCTTGAAACAATACTGATTAAGCATTGTAACATTTTTCTAATTCATTCCATATGGAGCATTTGTCGCATATGACCCTTCCAGTCATTTCTCTTACATTCTGATGACTGCAGTGATAAGTAATTTTCTGAAACCAAAGTTAAAAGATCGTTTTTTGAAAAATAGTAAAACATTCCCATGAATAATTTTGCCAACTTAAATATATTTTATGGAGAAATCAAAATTATTCCTGAAATTAGAGGAAAAGCTAATAACACGCACTTTTTTCTGCCCCCCCCCCTCCCTCCCCGAAAATGCCAACATTTAAATATTCCTAAAAAGGGACGTTAAGCACTTCAGCTGTACTAGTCAGTGTAATTAAATAGACAAATTTTTCGTACCTTAACTACTTATACCTCTATTTAGACCCTAAAATCAGCAATTTTCTTTTATTTAACCCCTTAACCTTCGCGCCCGTCAAAATCACGGGCTAAGCTTTCTCCCTCTATTTCTCGTGCCCGTCCAATTTCCGGGCAATACTGTTAAAAAAAATGCGCCAGAAAGATAAGAGCGTTCCAATTCTGATGCACGGATTTTTTTGTAATATATAATTTTACACAACAGATGACAATACCAGAGTATTTTTAACTTAATTCGGAGATAGTTTATTTTTAAATACATGGTAGCAGTACTCAAACACACGTGTATTTGTGATATGCATTATGCAATCTTAGCTTACTTTTTTTTTTTAAATTTATGTTCAAAGAAAATTTTAGAAATGTTTACTTATTTTACGTAGTAAGTTTAATAAAATTTTCTAGTGTTTAAAACATATATTTTTAATGATTCCCTGCTTACTACAAAACACACATTCAGTCACAATGACCCTGAATGTTGGCTTTTCCTAAAAATTATTTTTTTTCTCTAGTGCTTAAAATGTCCAAAACCTTAAAATGAATAAATATACTATATATGCACTTGTTTTATACAATTTTCTGGAATAAAAGAAATAAGCACTTTTATGACCGTTTTCTTGAAAATAATACGACGGTTAAGGGGTTTTAAAGCCGTTTTCAAAGTGACAGATCCGCAAAGGGGGGTGATACCACACCCTTCGAGTGCACTCGAATCGACTAGAAAATCCAAATTTAGCCAGTTTGCCCATAGATATTCTATGGTTTGCCCACATCAGTCAAAAGACGCAAAGGGAAGCAGTTCTTTTGACCAAAGTTGCTTAGATCCCAGCGTCTCGCTTTCGGAATTGCTGGGTCCCAAGCTTCATCATCAGAAAAGCCTTTTGCTTATAATTCAAGGGGGTGGTCATAGAACAGTTGGGCTGCTCATGACCATCAGCGAACGGAATTTTAAGATTGTTTTTTGTTTTGCTGGAGCAACAGAGACTACTGTTCTTGTTAGTGTCCATTACGTAAATAATTGATACAAAATGAGTACTAAAGCTATAATAATTTTATTTATTAAATGAAAATAACCTCTTCAGGGTTTCTACAGATATCACAGCTTTTGCTTCCCCGACTTTTCCCTGACACGTAGGTTTGCGATTGGATTGATGATATGGATCAGGAGTCAAGATTTTGTACTCTATATGCTTTGAGATTTCTATTTGTTTCTTCGTTGATCAGTGGTCAATGTGTGCTTTTAATTTTAGGGCTCTTAAAGTATTTTGCGTTTGAGTTAAAACTTTGAAAAAATTGACATTTGGCAGACTACGTAAAAATAAGACATGTGGAGTGGTAAGTGTGTCTTTGTTGAATTGAAGTTGTGCAATTAGTTTTAATTTTCCTGATATCACAGCTTTGTGCCAGACAATTTTTTGTGGGTTTTTTAAAAATTGATTGAATCACTTCACCTTTCCCACCCTCATACGAACTAGACTTTATGCACCAATTTTCCCCCTCATTTTCCAACGAATAGTTTCCGTACCGCATAAAAACGTAATATTTCCGTGAATTTTTCTTCCCGAAATCTGAAGAACAGAAAAAAATAAAATTGTTGAATCTGAGGAAATTTCTTCCATTGACAGGAGAAAAAGAAACTGACACTCGACTAATAACGGCAGGAGCGTAACGAGGTAAATTTTTCGGGGAGGGGGGAGGTATTAAATACTGTGAATAATAAACTGCATTTCTGCACGACTTAAAATTTACGCAAACTAATCTGACAATTTCGGGGGGGGGGATATATCCCGATTCCACGCCCCTGAATAATGAAGATATTCCAGCAGCAGTACTGCCCCAGAAGAAAAGATTTTTGAATGTGCGTCTTTATACACTAATTCCTGATTTTTAAACTATTAATTTCCGTACTACTTGGAAACGTCCATTTTCCCTTAATTTTTCTCGAAAGTCTGAAAAAGAGGGGAAAAAATCGTCGAATATGAATACGACGACCATTTTTAATATCATCAAGTTTCTTCAGTTGCCGGGAGAACAAAAAACCCCGGATATTCGTCAAATAACGGAGATATTTCTGCTGTACTTCTGACATCAAAATAGCCGTGAATTGAAGAAATAATTTTCGAGAGTGCACGAATTTTCGCCGTTTTATTTTTTGCGTTTTTATTTTTTTTTGTATATTTGTTGTTATAAGAATTTTTCTTTTCATTTTGGCAAAGATTTTGGTATAATGAATCAAATCAGTTCATGCTTTATTTAATGCTGCAACGCTTGCGCTGGCATTATATGGAAGGTTCAAACTGTTATACTTTTATTCCGATTGAAATATGTATTCAAAAAACTGTTCACGCGCTCATTTGCAATAATCTACCGACCCCGGCAACAAAAAAGCTTTTAACTAAAAAAAATCCATTTTAACTAAAAGTAAAGCAGAGGATTGATGGGACATGGTCGCCTTTGCTTAGGCAGCTCTACCTACTTCAGCAGTTTTTCTCTAAACAGAAGTCATTTTTAATATCACCACAAAATTGAGTTGCCTGAAGAAGTACAAAATCTCAAGCATTTGCCGCAACATAACGCAAGCCCAAGCAGCGTGCTCTACAATACTACATTAACCGGCCACGTAGATTCACTTACCTCCTTCGAATGCGGGACCACTTGCGGTCACGTGACATTCCTGGACCTGGGACGCGGCATGGGACTGGATCCCGGTCTCGCTAACTCCCTGAACGCTCCAGCACCAGTTCCATCTTGCATGTTGCGTAGCTCCTCTTCCTTTCACGTTGCTGCTCCTTCGATCGTTTCACTTCCAGATCTGTAAACGACACACGCCACAAACTTTCTTACAAGCACACATACATTCACGCGTCACAAGCATTCATACATATACTTAGGTATACCTATATATTCATACGTCATATGCATTCATTCAAGCATGCTTGCACCCATACATAGATGCGCGTAGATTCATACATCACAAACACACACAGATACATATATTCATACGTCACAGGCATACATACAAATACATATAGGTACACCTGCACAAGCATAGCATTCATACATATAGGTACACCTGCACAAGAATAGCATTCATACACATACACGCACCCATGTACATTTACACGCCAAACACACACGTCAACGCAGTTTCGTGCACAAGCATTCATACGTGTACACCTCTGGCATGCACATACTATGTATATGCACATTTGCATATTATTGTATATACTGAAACACACACTTGCATACATACGTATATATGCTCCCTCCTTACCAAATATACTGACATTCGCACAGGTAAACTCACACATACATGCACCCATATACATTTACACGCCAAACATTCATACAAGCAGACACACACACACATCAACGCACTTTCGTGCGCAAGCATTCATACGCGTACACCTCTGGCATGCACATACTATGTATATGCACATATGCATATTATTGTATATACTGAAACACACACTCCCATACATACGCATACTCACTCCTTTCCAAATATGCACAGACATGCGCACAGGCGAACTCAAACATATATGTAGAAAATAGACACACAAACATTCATTACAGAGGACAAGTAGACTTGCAAGCTGCATGCAATAATTTGTGCGCACACATATTCATACATCTGTCCAATGCATAAGTGTATTTACATATTCGTATATACACTCTAACACACACTCTCACATATACGCATATTCCCAAAGTCACTCGTGCCCATAACACACGCGTACGCTAGATGAGCACGCATAAATACATAAAATACCATCCACATATTCCCATACATTTGCACAAATTTAAGTCGTACTCACATTCAAATGTGCATATATATATAAAACAAACTAATAACCAAATGTATAAACATGCATTAAAAATACTTTCCTCATTATTAACAGAATATGACCGTTTAACCGGAATTACTTTTCCGTTTCTTAATATTAAAGTAACACTATAAGAATTTATGCCGCCCATCTACATTCGTACATACATGGCAGATGATTATTAGTGTGGTCTAAAATGGAACTCCTTTGAAGGAAAAATATCCTATAATGACTGAGTATGCAACATATGGCAATATTTGTCCTTAATAAGAATTGAGCATCAAAGCTAAAATCCTAGAAAATGGGCATACTTCAAAATAGCTCTTGTGCCTCAAGTACGTATCAAAATACCTCACAGAATTTCCGATGGAACTTTGACTTAGCAGTGAGTACCCTTAGACTAAACAATACCAAAGCGAACAAAAATAAGTTTTTCTATCCCCATATGGACTCATGCTACAAGCCGATCTTAGTGAAAGTATTCTACGCAGGTTTTTTTCATGAGTAACGCATTCGAGAGCTAACGTGAACTCCTAGACCGTCAACATGACATGCTTCGCCATTAGTATTGTTACGATTTTCGGGGCAACCCGCTGTTCTGGGGCTTAAAATTCGTATTCTACGTGTCCAATAGTTAAATTTTGCTTTTTGTTGCATTAAAATCGGTCGACTAGAACGCGAGATAAGGAGTTTTGGGTTTCCCTATTGGTTTACATGGCATTTTCTAGAAATCTCGGGAAATATTGGTCCTGGGCCTTCGGTAACCTTTCTTTTGGGGACTTATTTTTGGCGCCAAATTTGGCGGTATTTCGCAAAAATTTGACAAGCAAGGCAACATTTTTTCATTTGACGCATTTTATCAATGGGGCTTGTAAACTTAGTTTTTCTGCATTAACATGAATGATAGCCTAATAGTACTCTTCTATTACGCAATCAAAATCGAGATTGTTCTAGTACATTCCACGGATAGTTCTCCCTGGAATCTTCCACGTTGTTCGTCGAAGACTATGGAAGCGGCGGGCTCCCCCAGTCAGAATTCATCGAGTGAGTTTCCTGCGTTACGTTTTGTATTGACGCTATAGAAGTGGTATTTTAGCTTGATTTCGAAGCTGGTTTTTAAGTGCTGTATAAAAATCTTTCATAGCTGAGTTTTGAGGGACTGTGTACGATATCCCATGCATATTTCCACCGAATTTTACCTCTCGAAGTATTTTGTGCGAGAATTACAGCATTTGTGAAAGCTTCGGTACTGAGCGGACTGTTATAAACGAGCTACTGGTCGTTAGTGCCTGTGAATTTTTTACAGCTGATAGTTCGACGGAGTTCTAAAGCAATAAAGTTTGTATTTCATGCTGACAAGTGGATTCTTTACTAGAACTTCCAACACGTACTAGACTTTAGAACGACGAACAAGCAGAGTTCTCTGCAGCAGTACTATTGCTTTATGGTGAAAATGGCAATATATAGAAAGGTATTGGGTTAAAACAGTTTAACGGGTGTTTATAAGTGCCTAAAGTGACTACATATATGTAAATTAAGATATTTTTTTTTCTTAAAATGCCTTAAATGAACTCTGTGGTAAAAGATTTCTGTGCCATTATCAAGGAGCTCAAACCCAGGTTATCTACAAGAAAGCTTGATTGCTCGACTCGCCGATACAGACATATTACACAAGTAAATATTTTGCCTATTTCAGTACTGTACTGTCACTGAAAACCCCATGGCTAAGCTCAGTTTCAGAACTGTAGGACGAACTGAAGCGGGTAAAATATCGACCACAATTCAAAATAAGTGCAACAGCGCTGAAAACCCAAAATATTTTTGCTTTTATCTGTGGTAAATAATAATTTAAGAGACTTTAGTCCAGCGAAGCAAACTAATTCAAAGCAAATTGTAAATAATTCTTCCTGTATACACCAAGTGATGTAATGTAAAAAAAAGTAAACCCTTTTCTCTGTATTAATGAGTATACACATGTAAACACGTATTTGAAAGTAACATTCGGAGGTATGCCATGACGAAATGAGAGTGAATAAATAATATGTGTGCACAATTTATGTCTATGGTAGATAAAATATTTAAGAACATAAGCGTAGTTATTCGCTCAAGTCCCCGCTCTCCAAGATAATAAAATAACCATTTAAAATTTTCATTCCCATCAATCTGAACAATTCTGAACTCTTCCATCAGTCACCCGAATTAAATATCTTGCAAAGGAAGGTTTGATACATTGCAATATGAAAACCAAAAATACAGACAATGGATTCTTTAAAAAGTAATATCGCATAAATAACATTAATAAACACTTGAAATAATCAATTTAAGAAAATGACACAGACACAAAATGTAGAAAACTTTATTTACAAACACCATGTAACAACCATAAGACAAAGAATTTATTTTTCCTTGCTCAATAAATAAATAAATAAACAAAATAAAAAATAAAGTCTTATTTATTGGTCATTTCGCCTTTTTTGTTTGTTTCAAACGAAAAACATTTTGCGGAATTCGAAACAAATTTAAAATATGACAAAATTTCTCTATTTTTAAAACGGAAAGTATGTCTTTGTTTAAATTGCATCAGAAGTGCCAATGAAACTCTGAACGCTCATCCCAAATTTGGATATGAAATTAAATGTACTGTCGGTTATCTATTATTATTATCATAAAAAAAATTTAAACATTTTTCTGAGTTTCAGCTCTTATATTTATTTATTTATTTATTTATTTTTTTTTTCAGCATCCAGAAAATTTCATCGATTTGATTGACTGTAGAATCAAATTTTGATGGGTTTAATCTACTGAAATTAAAAATCAAGTTGAAATCAAATCAAATATTAGTTGCATGCATAATTAGCTTGAAACAATCATTATATGAATCAAAGTACACCCAATTAACCTATTCCTTAAATATTATTTTAAAGTGTTATATGACCTTAAAAAATGCTAAAAATTTAAAACCAAGTGAAAAAAAAATAACGTTACTACTAATTTCTTTTTAACAGTTTTAATTTTTGCTCATTAAACGTACGTAAGCGAATCTCTAATGAACCAATTAATAACTTGAAATGAAAAATTGAAAAATTTCGAGATTAAAATTTACCTTCAAGTTGAACAATCTTCAAAATCCGAAGTTCTCCCCATCACTACTTCTTGTAAATACATCTGAAAATAAAACAGCTACAAAATGCATTGGATGTGCCATTAAAACCATCCATTAAAAAAAATTGTCAATGTATCAAACCTCCCGTATACGAAGTGCCTGTCTAGAAATCCTCAGAAATTTTGAAAACTTTACGCTTATGTTCTAAGCTGCTTACTGTACAAAAAATCACTCATACAGGATTAGTGTTTATAATATGAATTCCATACCGACTTTCCTCTTGTTAATTCTACCTCAGATTAACTTGCTAAACATTCCAGAGACTCCTTCCATTACCGAAAAGTATCAGCCTAGCTAAAGCTATATCATCACTTTATTTCTCCCTTAATGCTAGTTGGGGTATTTCTATAACAAGACAATTCTATTTTTTCTTTAAATCTAAATTTTAAAGTTGTGTAAGGAAGGGGAAAAAATAAAAAACTTATATCCCTTTATAGCGGCAGGGACATAAAAATAACAGAAACACCCCCTCCTGCCTTTCAGGCCACGTGACTTCCGGAAAACCAGGGTGTTCACCAATCTCAGGAGGCGAAAGTAGCTATTTTCTTAGTTTTAATTGATACAATAGTGGCATTTTTGCACGATTTTAAGTTAAGAAATAAGCATACGTCACTTAACTTTACAGTTAAGGAATGAATAAAATAAGAAATTAAAAAACTTCACGCGTTCTATAACACAGCATATATAACATTCATTTTTTTAGGACGATAAAAAAATAGAATGTTTGATGAACAGCCAAGAGCAACTTTGAAAAGAAAAGGGAATTCACAAAAATCGAAATCCGATTTTTAAATAAGTCGCCTGGAGTAAGGTACAAGTAGCCAAAAATCTTGAAAATAGTATTAAAATAAGATTTTTTTCTTAAATAAAAAATGTCGTCCAAGTTGCTTGATCTTTAAATTAGTAACAAAATTCACCTTTTTAGTCGCCGGTGTAGACCCTGGAAAACCGAGTGACGAGAGGGAGTGGACTTACATGTCTTGTCTCGGTTCTTGCTGCAACCTCGACGACGATTTTTAGGGGGGCAGTTCCACACATTGCCATGCATGCTCTGTAGGATGTTGGAACGAGACCGGGCAGGACTGACAGGCTTTGTATTAGATTCCCCTTCTTCTGGGGAGGGGAGATGTTTGCCTGCAACAATAAAAAATTTAAATGAATATTTTACACGAAATTCTTTAACCCTTTAACGCGCAGTGATCCCGCTCTGGGAACACCAAAATCTGACGTTTTGACTGTTGCCAGTCACGAAGAATAGATTGGATTTCTATAGAAATAGTTGCGGGTGACATAGCTCCACGAGAATCTTTTACGTCATTTACCGTCAAAAAATTTTCACGATTTTGAACAGCACTGGCATCTGCTGAAAAATGAAAGAAAGCGAGACCAGCTGGATAGATTGCTCCATGCTGAAAAAAGGGTAGCCGTTGCCATCGCTCGACTTAACGACCAGCCAGAGGACGGACGATCGAAACGTTCATTGCGTGCCACAGATCGAGAGACCCTTTTATGACGCAGACTGGCTGTGCCGCACAGCCAGCTGTCGTCAGAAAAGGGTCTCTCGATCTGTGGCACGCGATGAACGTTTCGATCGTCCGCCCTCTGGCTGGTCGTTAAGTCGAGCGATGGCAACGGCTGCCCTTTTTTCAGCATTGGGAAAGGGTTGCTCCTTAAAGGGTTAAATTAGTGGTATCTATATAAATAAAATTACACTTTTGTCTGTACATTTCTTGGAATTCAAAAATTTTGCGATTTCTATCCGTTTCAAGCACCCGGGAATCCAATGCGACCCTCAAAAAAAAGTTTGTCTGTCTGTCATTCTGTCCGTGACGCTTTTTCTGTTTAAGCATCACATAAAAACGGCTGAAGCGAATGATATGAAATTGGGTGTCATGATAGGTGGTCACTCAACTTAAAACATAGGCGTCGAATTTAAAAAAAAACTTGATTAGATTTTCAGATTTTGCGAAAATCGTTTCAAACTGCGTAAATTTGTGTTCGAGCATCACGTAAAAACGACTTAAGCGAATGATATGAAATTGGGTGTCATGATAGGTGGTCACTCAACGTAAAACATAGGCGTCGAATTTTTAAAAATTTTCATTAGATTTTCAGATTTTGTGAAAATCGTTTCAAACTGCGTAAATTTGTGTTCGCACATCACGTAATAACTGCAAAGGTCAAAAAATGATATTTGGTGAAATGATAGGTGGTCACTCACCTTAAACTAACTATAAGCATCTAATTTTAAAAAATCGATCCGATTTCGAGATTTTGCGAAAATCGTTTAAAACTGAGTGAATCTTTGTTCCCGCATTACATAATAACGACAAAAGCGAATGATATGAAATTGGGTCACACGATAGATGGTTGCTCAACATAAACTATAGGTATCCAATTTTTTAAACATTTTCATTAGATTTTGAGATTTTGTGAAAATTCTCTCAAAATACGTTTCTATTTCTTCAAACATCACGTAATAACGAGTCATACGAATGATACGAAATTGAGTGATAGGATAGGTAGTTGCTAATCTTAATTTATAGGCGTTGAATTTTTAAAATATTTTGATTACATTTGGAGATTTTGCGAAAATCGTTTTAAAATGGTGAAATTTTGTTCCAGCATCACGAAATAAAGACTGCAGGGAATGAAACGAAATTGGGTGACAGGATAGGTTGTCACTCAACTTAAATTCTAGGCTTCCAATTTTTCAAAGATGTTGATTAGATTTTGAGATTTTGCGAAAATTATTTCTATATTCGTAAATATTCGCATCACATAATTACGACTAAAGCGAATGAAATGATATTACTTAGTGACTCTCTTAACCTGTAATATTTTAACAATACATAAAAATTATAACTTCTTTCTTTACTTTTGGCAGTATATTACATCCATTCTGTGTACTCCTACAACGCTGACGAAAGTTCTTGCTTTTTGGAAATTTGCATTTACTAACCCGTCTAGGACGGGTACTTCAGCTAGTTGTAAATAAAGTTCCATAAACCGCAAAGACAATAAAAGACAATTGTAATTACAGACGTTGTACACCATACAGGCACAAATAGAAACAACTTTTGTTCATACAACATGCAAAAGTAACCAGGAGCAATCCGTCGCGGTAAGCAACACATCGGGGCGCCGTCCTTGAAGGGGCAATATTTCGATGATTCACACCGATCTAGATTATAAAAAGAGGAATTTTCTACGTCTGCACCACATACCCCAGGCCGTCTCTGAAGTAACTAATACTATAACCAATTTAGAAGACCTGGCAACAATTAAGTAAAAATGACACAATCGTTATTTACAAAACGTATATCTATGTTCTTTGAAAATATCACTATATACACATCTATCTATATAAATAAAATTAGGCTTTTGTCTGACCATTTCTTGGAATTCAAAAATTTTACGATTTCTATCCGTTTCAAGCACCTGGGAATGCGGTGCGACCCTAAAAAAAAAGTGTCTGTCTGTTGTTCTGTCATTCTGTCCGTGACGATTTTTTTGTTCAAGCATCACGTAAAATCGACTGAAGCGAATGATATGAAACTGGGTGTCATGATAGGTGGTCTCCCAACTTAAAACATAGGCGTCGAATTTTTAAAAAATCTCGATTGGATTTTGAGAAAATCCTTTCAAACTGCGTAAATTTGTGTTCGGGCATCACGTATAAACTACTGAAGCAATTGAAATGAAATTTGGTATCATGATTGGTGAGAATTCAAATTAAAACATTGGCATCGAATTTTAAAAAAATCTTAATTAGATTGAGATTTCTCGAAAATCGTTTAAAACTGCGTAAATTATTTTTCTAAACATTATTAGATTTTGAGATTTTGTGCAAATTTTCTTAAAATACGTTTATATTTCTTCAAGCATCATATAATATGACTAATACGAATGATACGAAATTAGGTGATTTGATAGGTAGTTGCTAATCTTAATTTATACGCGTTGAATTTTAAAAGTATCTTGATTACATTTTGAGATACTACATCCATTCTGTGTACTCCTACAATGCTGACGAAAGTTCTTGCTTTTTGGAAATTTGCATTCGGTACTAACGCGACAACGACGGGTACTTCAGCTAGTCTATTATATAAATATGAATGTCTGTTTATTTGTTTGTTCGTCCAGGAACTCCTCCCGCACTCGCTTTCAGTTTCCGATTGTCTAAAATAGTGATCATGTGATATATCATCTATATCCTGGGGATAGACACATTAAAAAAGTAGCATATTATAAATGGAATGACGTCATTTTGATCTCACGAGTTTAAAAATGCATTAGAAATTTTAGTATTGTGCGAAACAGTTATCATATGACATGACATACTATCCATATGCTAGAGATGGACGTAACTGTAAAGAAAGTGGGAACTCATAAATTAAATCAACGACATTTTGATGTCACGAGTTTAAAAATGCATCAGTAATCATAATTAGGGTACCAAGCTCGGACAAAATATTGCACCACCAGCAAATTAAGAAACTTCTAGATTATCAGATGCTGTAGAAAAGTAAAATAACGTGCGTTGTTTTATTTTTCCTTCTTTCACTAAATCCTGTTAGATATGGCAACTGATAATCACAATTTTGACGTCATTATAAAAATTCAGAAGTATTTTGTTTAATGCATAAGCATCCCTGGGCAATTTTTGAACACTATGATTTGGCAGCAACCATAATAACGAAAGGAAACTTTATTTAAAATTGTGAGAAATTCAAAAGTCGTCACAAGGTGGAAAATACTTATTAACATGATACATAGTATTCGCTACCGGCTTGACGACGTCCGTAGTATATATTCTCCAAAACCGAGCAAAAGTTTTGACGACTTTTGGCGGTATATATAAGAAAGTTCTGTTGCAAGCGAGAGCTTTTCAACGTCGTAAGCTTCAATATTACTTCTTTTGAAAACTACTGTGTGAA
Organism: Cheiracanthium punctorium; assembly: GCA_038373885.1. Lineage (NCBI taxonomy): Eukaryota > Metazoa > Arthropoda > Arachnida > Araneae > Cheiracanthiidae > Cheiracanthium > Cheiracanthium punctorium. The sequence continues at coordinate 216,291 of JAWZYV010003326.1, read as the reverse complement.
ATAACCAGACTCAACTACCCGGGTCAGAATGTGATGTCATAAATTAAAAATTGATTTAAATTACTAAACTCTGCAGCACAGTTTTACTCGTACATTTCGCAATCTGACAGATTCTAAATAGCTCCGCACACGCAGTTATTAGATTACACATCCCCCCCCCCCCCGAGACTGAACCGTGGAGTATTTAAATCTTGATTGGAAGCGGCTTGGATATTTTCCACCACGGCGAGATGAAATATTTTGCATTGCTACGCCAATCTGACAATAATTATGCTTAAAAATATATGGAGAGATGTTTTAATGGCAACCATTAAAAAAAATGTTTATCGTTTATGCTAATGCAAAACGTCGTAGCATAGTCGTCTTACAACTAACTAAACTATAATCCGACGTTGCGTTAATATATCCCGCGATAGTTTCAACAGAAGGGACTACCCGAACATTTTTTGAGATTTTGTTACGATCTAGAGGCCCCAGTTCAGTGTGGAGTGAGCTCCCGTCAAGAACGATTCGCGCTGCCAATGTGTACGGCACTTTTCTCTGTGATAGAAGCGTTGTTTTCGCACTTGTTTACGAAGCTGATTTTTAAGTGCTGTGTGTAAATTCTTTATTGCTGTGTCTTAAGGGATTGCGTACGATATCTCTTGCATATTTCCACTAAATTTTGCCTGAGGAAGTGTTTTATTTTGTGAGAGAATTACAGTATTATTGAAAGCTTCTGTACTGAGTGGACTGTTATAAATGAGTTACTGGCCGTTAGTGCCTGTGAATTTTATATAGCTGATGTTATACGAAGTTCTAGAAGCAAAAAGTTTGTGTTCCATCCTAGCAACTGGACTGTTTTCTAGAACTTTCTACACCAACTGGACTTTAGAACGAAGAACCCTGGAAACAAGCAGAGTATTTCTGCAACAGTAGTATGGAAATGCTGTTTTTTGATCAAAAAATCGCCTAATCTTTAAATTAGTAGCACAAGTCGCCGACGGAAACCTTGTAAGCTGTTTATAAAACGTCTAAATGGTAACTGAATTGCGCTTGAAATGCCATAGAGCTGTAACATTGTGGAAGTTTTGAAGATAATCGATGGCAAAAGATTGTGCTTAAAGCAGATTGCGCAATACTTAAAAACTCTGCCTAGTACAAAAGTATGCAAATAATAATAAAAATAATAATAATAATAATAATAATAATAATAATAATAGGTGTGCTGGAAAAGTAATGTCTTTTTCTACATAAAATTCAAATTTTAAAGTTCTGAATGACAAGCTGTGCCTAAGCACAGGACTTATTTGCTAAATTTTAAAGCGCGAATTTAATATTTTTTCTCTTCCACCTTTCAAGAAAAATGACCATCTTCCCCTTTTTCCACGTCTACTTTCCCTGGAAGATTTTGTTCGAAATGTCCATCAGTTACGATTTCTGAAAAAGGCTCACTAGCAGTCCTGGACAGGCTCCTTTGGGGGCCCTCGGCTACAGATTGAAAAGGGGCCCCATACTGATCAATTGAGGGGGAGCATAAATACTAGAATATTTAATATTCGAAAATTAGTCTTACATGCCTAAAAACACCATTTAACTATTTTAGAGCTTTTGTAGAGCTATTTTAGAACCCTGACACTTCGCCCCCCCCCCCTCGAGCCGCAGGGTTCCTGTGGTCCTCCGCTGCGCCACTGCGTACAGACATATGATTACTGGGAAATAAATAATCCAATTACTCTGATATACCTATCCAATTAGTATATCCACTTAGAGGGGCCTCTTCGGGGGTTCTCGCCAATCGCCGACCAGGCCACTCCGAGCCTGCTCACTAGCTTCTGTACTTTTGGCTGAGCAAGATATTTATGTACGAAAAAAAGGATATTACTTTGAGTTACACCTGACAGAATCAAATACTAAGGTAAAATATCTCCAGAAGAAAAAAATATGGATTATAACTGAAAATTTATAAAGTGTTGTACAGCGAGACTTCTATGAGCGGCACCCTCCTCCAACGACCCACAACCCTGAATAAGCGACCGGTTCCTATTCCCTGTCCGAAAACTTACTTGCATATTTCCCGGTAATTATGTACAAACAAAAAACCACATTTCGAACCAGTCGCTGCACTGCAAATGCTAAGCAGGAGCAAGTACACAACACGTAGAAATCGAATAGTTAGCGGAGACATGTCTAAGAAAGAGTAATACTACTAGTGGAGCAGTACGTTCAAGTAATCGAATTACACGAAAAAGGAAAATCAGATATAGAAAGTTAGCGGTTCCTTTTGATTGTGGAAAAACCCAAAAAGCAAGTATATTTTATTATGGCAAATACTGAATTCATGAAAAATGTATTTATAAATGCCCTGTTGTCAGATGTGAGAAATAAAGTAGGAGAGAGATAGGAAAGAGAAAAAATAATGAAACAATCCGAAATTTCTAAATATTTAATTAAAAATTTAAAAATAAGTTTGTATAATTACTTATGTGCTAGTATACAGTTTCTTAAATAACAAATCAAACATTAAGCACTTTTTTCTTGTCTATCAAACGCTTATACAGCGACTACCTCTTTTAACGACCGATTTTTCGTGAAACGGAGGGTGGTCGCTCTCGGGAAGTTTCACAATATTTCTCTATAAAAGCAACCATGTTCAGCACAAAAGTTATGAAAACTCAAAATGACAGAACAAACTTTGAAATTACTATCAGACGTGCCAACTTTTTGAAATCAAAATGCCCGAGATCACCTCCTTTTTAATGTCAAAAAGCCTGAGATTTTTTATGCATTTATTTTCAGCATAAAATGGTTACAACATCAATACAGACATACTTTCTTAAATTCCATGCGCGTCCACATAAACCTAAGTAATAGGATAGTAATAAGTTTAATAATGGAAATAAATTCAATTTCAAATATTTGCTAAAGAAGTAATTGAAAATACAAAACATCAATACATACCTAAAAATCTGGGGTGACTGCACTCGACTTTCCGAACACTTACGATTAAGATCATTACCAAGCACTTAAATTTTAATAAATGAATCATTCAAACATGTATACACGAAATTGAAGCTCAATCGAATGTGCCGTTTAAACGCTAACGTACTTTCAAGAATTTTCCCCCATAGGTCATAATGTAAAATAAATCTTTGTCGTAGACCTGTAGAAAAACTACAAGTCCTATACACACGAAAATCAATACCGGTCTTGCGACGGAGGTTTATAACAAATATACCCAATCTGAGCTCAATGGAATGCCCCGTTTAGGAGCTACTGTGTTCACACGCACACACACACACACACACACAACCACACACACACAAACAAACAAACACATATCTCGTAAAAATAGCATGGATGAATTCAGAAGACCCCAAAACGTGTCAATACACCCAAATCCCGAAGTTTAATTTTTTCATGATTACGATACTTTCCTTACATGGTACATGTTCGGGAAGTAAAAATTATAAAGATACAATGTAACAATAAAATTTGAAAGTATCTTAATTTTATATTAAAAACTTAATCTCATAAAGCTTTGAAAATTATAGCATACTTGAACATAAATAATGAGCATAACATAATAAAAATTCATTTATGTAATATTTTTAGAACAGCTTCAGATGCATTATTTTAAATCAAATGCCCTCAGATTGTTAAACCTCATGCAGCACCATGAAAGAAATACTAAGTGATTTTGCGAACCTGATAAAGAAAATCTGGGAAAGGTGTTTTTTTCTGGCGCGTCTAGATCTCATTAAATACTTGACCAAAAAAAATTTTTTTAAATACCCAGTACAACCTCATAATGTCTATTGCATATTTTTGACGCAAAATATGCAAAAATTCGGAAAAAATCTTTTGTTAATAAAAAAAAAATCATATATATTATTTCTCAAAGCTGTTTTTTTCCTGGCACGGCTAGATCTCATTAAATACGTGACCAAAAAAAAAATGTAACAGACTGCATGGTTCCAGATGAATTGAATATACTTTCTTTAAAAATGAGTGGGAAGGACAGGTACAAAATGTAAGAAAAATAGAACAGCTCGGAGTTTTTATTATGTTTTTTGCATAGATTGGATGGATGATAGAAGGTAACTAGAAATAACAGCGCCTTCTGTTGGTGACAAATGTATTTTATTGTCTTTGAAATGCAAAAATGTACAAAAGATGGCGTTTGAATAGCACAAATACTACCGATATATTCAACTTTAAATGCAAGAGGTTCCATCTTCGATATAGAGATCAGTGGTGCAAACTCTAAATATATATACCAATATATATATTTACATATTGATATACAATTAACATTACGTAGATTTTCTGTATGCTTATAATTATTAATTGCTAATATTGTTTTTAAAGAGGTTTTATAAAATAACAGTTAAAATAAATTTATTTCTGTTAAAATAAATGTCTACTTTTTGAATGATTTCCAATCAAACATCTAACTGACCCGTGAAAATATTTAGCAGAATATTATGTACTTATAGACACATTTATTCATTTTCACAGTACAATATTTACAGTTGTAGTATTAAATACGATAGTGTGCGAAATTTTCGCACGGGTCAGCTAGTATAATCTTAAAAGCCCGAGAAAATGAAAACTCCCGAGGTCCAAAACTAAATCAAAGAGCCCGAGACTCTGGCGAAAATCCGGAAACTTGGCACAACTGTACTACGAGTACAGACTGCGCAAAAAAGAAGATTTTGTTACACCTTACTGAATAGCTGCGTTTTCCGAGAACTGAAAAGTGCGACTTATCTTATTTTTGGAGCAAATTTTCACACTTTGAAAATCATTAGCAGTAGTTATATGTACAAAAGAAAAATAAGTTGGCCAAAGTTGCTGAAAAAATTTAAATAAAAATGCTGAAATAAGGCTACATACCCACAATTTGATACCATCCCAAGGAATAAGAATTATCCAGCGTTTCGCACGGGGCAAGAGGACAGACAGCACAATAACCAATTTCGTTCTTCATTATGTGAAATCAGAAGCGGCTGTTTATTTGTAAGCATGTCCGCAGCTGGCTTTCTTCCATTGCAATTTGCAGCTGCTTGCGTTGCACTCGTGTTTGTTTTGACTGTCGTTTTTGGGCATTACTTTTAGCTAGCTAATCAACTTTGAATTCGCATACCGAAAAAGATGAGTTTTTCTTTCATCCTTATCCCCCCGACCCTCCGGTCGGGGGGATAAGGATAGCAGCTGGACATCATTTAAGACATCATCTGGAGCTAAAACATTGGAGCTAAGACATCATCTGGACATCTGGAGCTAAGACATCATCTGGAGCAGCTGGACATCATCTAAGGGAGCAGCTGGACATCATTTCTTCATCACCTTTATAAATACCATTGTAAGTGTATCGTAATCTATGAGTGTACCGTATTAGTTTTCCCTGTTCCGTAAAGCACCTCTTCAGAATTGAAATCTATATTAAAATCGCCTACTAAAACTATTTTACAACCTTCGACAGGCTTATATTCAAACTATACTTTTCTAATAAACTGTCGCGTTTGCCAGTTTCTAGCCAAACTTCGAAGATATCGCCAAGCCTGGTTCGGTTTTGAAGACTTGTGTTTTAGCAACGATCTTGGCGATCCATTATCATAAATTGCAAACCTTGAGCGACTTTCAACATTTTACTCTCGCCCCCCCCCTCCCCTGTGCGATACCTGGCATACACATTTGAAGAATAACATGTAGACAAGTTATGTCGACGCTAAAAAAGCTACTTGGGTAAAATCATACAAGCCGGTGCCCACCCCATGTAAACATGGCGACAGTCGCTGGAGCTTGGCGACCGCCAAGCTCCAGCGACTGTCGCCATGTTTACTAGTCATTCTAGGCAACCAGTGGTCCGTTTTTAACTAAAAAAAACCCAGTGGATTCAGCAACCTAGTTGTACAGCTATCTAAACTAGGCAACCAGTGGTCTGTTTTTAACTAAAAAAACCTCAGTGGATTCAGCAACCTAGTTGTACAGCTATCTAAACTAGGCAACCAGTGGTCCGTTTTTAACTAAAAAAACCTCAGTGGATTCAGCAACCTAGCTGTACAGCTATCTAAACTAGGCAACCAGTGGCCCGTTTTTAACTAAAAAAACCTCAGTGGATTCAGCAACCTAGCTGTACAGCTATGTAAACTATGCAACCAGTGGACCGTTTTTTACTAAAAAAACCTCAGTGGATTCAGCAACCTAGTTGTACAGCTATGTAAACTATGCAACCAGTGGACCGTTTTTAACTAAAAAAACCTCAGCGGATTCAGCAACCTAGTTGTACAGCTATGTAAACTATGCAACCAGTGGACCGTTTTTAACTAAAAAAAAACAACAGTGAACTAAGCAACCTAGTTGTACAGCTAATGTAAACTGGGCAAACACTGGCCCGTTTTCAACTCAAAAAAACATCGGTGGATTAAACAACCTAGTTGTACACCTCTTATAAAGTCAGTATGATTAGAATAGCACGTAAATAGCACTTACGAAAACATAAACACTTAAAATATCAATTTAAAATTCACATTAAAAACCTTAAACATTGCAAAGATTCGTTAAAAAAGAGCACTTACCTCTATTTTTTTTTTTTTTTAAATAACCGCTCAGAAATGTCCCCAACACCCACCGGCTTATAACGTACTATATTTCTAACAAACACACACAAATTCTTTTCTTATATTAACATAACACATTTCATTCCCTTCCATCAATAACGCAAACAATTTCAAATTCCCAAACCTGACGAAACACGTATTCTTTATGGTTGCCAGTCACAACTACCACCGGCAGTTGGCGGTGCATCGCTCACTCTCGCGTCAGATTGTTCGCCAATGATTTGTAAACAAACCATTGATATGTAAACAAAGCACCGTATACGGAATATAGTCCGCTACTTGATTTCAATAGCAAAAAAATCAAGTAGCATTTTTAGCGTCGGCTAGAACTTAATTATTTTTATTCATCTTCGGAGAATTTCCGTACTGAAAAGTATCTGATGTGGACAACATGTCTTCCTTGCACGTCTATTAAGTCAAAAATATTTTCGGCGCACTTCATCTAAACTTTGTTTAAAAGAGATAAAATACTGCAGTAATACTGCTAAGGTTTAACGATTTCTACCCAAATATTTCGATATCGCCAAACTGGGATCAATTTGAAGGACTTGCTTCTGACACTTAATTTGGCTATATTTCACCAAAAGCCGACAAGCTTGAAATAGTTTGCGAGATTTCGGGGATAGCCAAAGTAGTCATTGACCACAGACTTTCAATGAATTGAATGTATCCATACACCTTAATGTATTTTAAATCATTTGGCTGACCCAGTAAATAAATTACCTAGTCGCTTACAATCAAAAAGATATTGAAAACAGATAGATATTACAATAGTTCTAAATACAAAATTTGAACATTCTACGGTTAAAATTCTTACAGTTATGCGAAATGTCAAATTATTTTCGGCGGCAAATTTGGCGATATTTCGCCGAATTTCCCCAAGGTCGATGATAAATGGCGAAATTTTGGGCATGTACCAAACAATGACTGATTACAGCTGTATTATATTGAAGATGTCCATAGACATTAATGTATTGAAATTCTTTTGGATGGTCCTGTAAATAAACTCTTCATTAGATTGGGACCAAAATTCAAAATGCACAACTAGATGTCACAAAAATTTATATGAAATTTCAACATTTTACGACTAATAGTTTTTGAGATTTGAGAGTTAAATACATACACACGTACACCAAAAGTCGCCAAGCTTGGCGACTTTTGGCGCAATTCTTGAGGGAGGCGCGTGCCCGTGGTCGGACCTTTACCTACCTATAGGGTAGGACGGTATTGTGCTTGAATTATATCAATGTCCCTAAAACTGACTTGACCGTAATGTGTTGGAAATCTTTTGAGTGTTTCTGTAACAGAACTATAAATGATAAAGACACCTTTTTCGATGGAGAAATTCATTTTGTAACCCTTAACAGCATATATCACTTCCGAGTCCTTTGAAAATAGCCTAACACCTCTAAAATACGCTTTAATGAATTTCGGCCCGTAGAGTGTAATGTATTTCGAATCTTTTGGGCGGTCCTGTAGATAAATTATCCAGTCGATTGGACCAAAAGGGGAGGTGCACAACTACATGATACATCAATCTTAAATATAGAGTTTCAACATTTTACGACCAATACTTTTTGAGATATAACGTTACGTACAGACGGAATGGAAAAACTGGTCACAATAGGTTCGCGTTCGGTCAAAATGTGTTGCAAGTGCATGCTTGCGTAGGATGACATGCTTCGAAAAAGTTCTTAAAAGAAAATTTAGTGGTAGTCGAAATCTTGCCCCCGAATTTTTTCGGAATCACATCACTTCCTTATACTCCGGACAATGAAGTAAAAATAGAGAATTTTAATTTAAAATACTCTCTGAAGAAACCGCAAGAAAAAGAAATAATAAAAACATCCAGCTTATACTATGAAGCATCAACAAAAATTATATTCTTTTAGATATTTTTTTTTCATCTTGTGTTTTATAACTGCATATTTATAATGTATACTCTTGTATATTAGTTATTAATAGCATCGTGCAGCTATATACAAATAAATATTATATACAATTTAGAGCTAGTAAAAATAAACAAGAAAACAATTTATGACTGCTGAATCATACTATTAACCATGAAACAATAAAAATATGATAATTCTATTGCATATTATAAAAATCACATTACATAAAATTACTAAAAGTTATATTGCTTTTCTCTTTCCCCTACCACGTACATCTGAAACATTTGAAGCAATTCAATAAGCTTGTAAAATAGATTATTTATTGCAAGAAGATCGCTAAAACATTCAGTATAAAAATCTTACCTCCTAAACTTAAAATTACAGCAGGGACCAAGTCGATTACAATATAAATCTCAGCTACAACAAACCACTGCTGTCAATACTACAGATTGCGCGACATGTTTATAACTAAAATAAATGGCTTCGTAAATAACACGCACAGGGAGAATCTGATTGGTTCAGAGGAAAACTACGTCAAAGCAACGTGCCGTCCACCGGCTGCTAAATTTGCATAACTGCTAGAGTTGAGCTTAAAAAGTCTTATCCGAAGGCTTGCTGTAATAAATTTAGAATTTGCGTTTAAACGAAGTTATAGCCCACTAATAAATGATTGTGATTGGTCCAACACTGGACGAGTAGAAAAGTGTCGTCGTTTGCCCTTAAACCATACGTTACACTGTAATTTAGCCTAAATTTTCAAAAGGAAGCTTTGGCCGGAAGGTGCCGGGTTATAGAGATTTGACGTCACTGTAGCGAAACTATGGCTGCATTCGTAAACGCCAAACGCGTTACACTTGTGCAATGAGTTTCCATCTAAGGCGTTCGTATAGGAAACTGAGTGCGATTAGTTTCAAACGAAATAAACCGTTCTCTGCTAAGGTTTCGTCAGTTGTTTAGAAGATAAACTTGCTGCATGTTGTTGCTGTTTTCAAATGGCGTCCGTTGTTATGGAAAAGTATGTTGTTGTGAAAAGTGTTTTACGTTTTCTAAAGATGCAAATATTATTTTTTCGAGGGAGAAATTCATGCGTACGTTAGAAAATGCTGCGAAGGTACATAATTTTTCAAAGGAAATCATTTTCTTGTATTTTTCATTTTAGTAAATTCAAAAATGCATGTTTTAGTGTTGATATTGAGTTGATTTAATCCGTTATTAGCGAAATTTGAACTTCTCTCGCTAAATTCTTTTGAAAAAATGAAGTTAAGTTGAAATTTCTAAATTTTGATCAGTGCACTTCAATTATGGCCACTCTTTCTTTTAAAAATCCTGTTGATTTTATATTGAGTATGTACTCAAAACTCTCCTCAGCAAAATTAACGCATTCGCGAATTGTAAACAAACACGTCTCCTAGACGACGAAACTAAATAAACTGAAGTTGTTTGTAAAGTCAAAGGAAACTGATAACCATTGACAGCACTAAACACACGCATTCCAGTTTTCTTACGAAAACTCGTGCAACGAGTTTGTCGTTTACGAATGCAGCCACTGCATCGGAGTTTCAAGTATTTTACTTTTGCTGAAGCTTCAAATATTATTTTTTCGAGGAGGAAATTCATGCACACGCTAGAAACTGCAACGAAGGTACAGTGAGAGAATTTTTCAAAGTTAATCTTGGATTTTTCATTTTAGTAAATTAAAAAAATGCATATTTTTAGTCTTGAGATTGAAGTTAATTTGAACCGTTATTAGCGGAATTTAAACTTCTCTTGCTAAATACTTTTAAAAAATCTGATGTGTCCAACACATGACTTCCTTGCACGTCCATTAGATCAAAAATATTTTCGACGCACTTCCTCTAAATTTATTTGTTTGAAAGAAATAAATTATCAATAATAGTAAGGTTTAGCGATTTCTAGCCAAATATTTCGATATCGCCAAGCTGAGTTCAATTTGAAAGATTTCCTTCTGACACTTTATTTGGCGATATTTCACCAAAAGCCGACAAACTTGAGATAGTCAGCGAGATTTTGGGAATAGCCAAAGTAGTCATTGACCACAGACTTTCAATGAATTGAATGCATCTATACACCTCAATGTATTCAAAGTCATTTGGCTCACCCTGTAAATAAATTCTCAGTCGATTGCTGTCAAAAAAGATATTGAAAACAGTTAGATATTACAATAGTTCTAAATACAAAGTTAAAAAATCTACGGGTTAAAGTTTTAGAGTTATACAAAATAGTAAATAATTTTTGGCGCCAAATTTGGCGATATTTCGGCGAAACTCGTCAATGTCGACGACATTTTTCGAGACTTTAAGCATGAACCAAACAATGACAGATTATCGCCAAATTTGGCGATATTTCGCCAAAACTCGCCAAGAACGATAACAAATGGCGATACTTTGGGCATGGACCAAATGACTGACTATCGCCAAATTTGGCGATATTTCGCCAAAACTCGCCAAGGTCGAGGACAGACGGCGAGATTTTGGGCATGTACCAAACAATGATTGTCTACAGTTGTATTATATTGAAGATGTCCATAGACATTAAGGTACTGAAATTCTTTTCGGTGGTCTGTAAATAAACTCTCCAGTAGATTGGAACCAAAAATCGAGATGCACAACTAGATGTTACAACATTCTTATATATGAAATTTCATAATAGTTTTTGAGATTTGAGAGTTAAATATGCATACACATACACCAAAAGTCGCCAAGCTTGGCGCCTTTTGGCATAGTTCTTGAGGGAGGCACGTGACCGTGGTCGGACCATTACCTAACTTATGTGGTAGGACGGTATTGTGCTTGAAATGGATGAATGCCCCTAAAATTGCTATTGACCGTAATGTATTGGAAATCTTTTGAGTGTTCCTGTAGCAGAACTATAAATGATAAAGACACTTTTTTTTAATGGAGAAATTCATTTTCTAACTCTTTACAGCATATATCACTTCTGAGTCGTTTGAAATAGCCCAATACCTCTAAAAAACGCTTTGATGAATTTCGGCCCATAGAGCGTAATGTATTTCGAATCTTTTGGGCGGTCCTGTAGATAAACTATTCAGTCGAATGGAACCGAAAGGGGAGGTGCACAACTAGATGTTACAACAATCCTAAATATAAAGTTTCAACATTCAAAGCCTAACAGTTTTTGATATATGCGAGTTTAATGAATTTCGGCCCATTGACTGTAATGTATTTCGAATGTTTTGGGCAGTCCTGTAGATAAACTATCCAGTCGAATGGAACCAAAAGGGGAGGTGCACAACTAGATGTTACAACTATCCAAAATATGAAGTTTCGACATTCTACGCCTAATAGCTTTTGAGTTAGGCGAGTTTAATGAATTTGGGCCCATAGAGCGTAATGTATTTCGAATCTTTTGGGCGGTCCTGTACATAAACTATTCATTCGATTGCCACCAAAAGGGGAGGTGCACAACTAGATCATAGAACAATCCTAAATATCAAATCTCAACATTCTACGACCAATAGTTTTTGAGATATGCGAGTTACATACATACGTACGTACGTACAGACGGCATGGAAAAACTGGCCACAGCAGACTCGCCGCTGGTCAAAATGAGTTGCAGACGCGTTAATATGATCGTGCATGCTAGCCTACGATAGGATGCATCGAAAAATTTTTTAAAATTAAATTTAGAGGTAGTCAAAATCGGTTTTTTTTGTCGAAATTTGGCCCCCAAAATTTTTCGGTATCACATTACTTCCTTATACTACGTACAAGGAAGTAAAAATGGAAAGTTTAAGTTGAAATTTCTAAATTTTGATCTGGAAAAAATCAGATTTATACTGGGTATGTACTTAAACTCTCATCCACCAAAACAACGACTGACGCGAATTGTAAGCCAACACATCCATTAGGCAACGAAACTAAATAAACTGAAGTTGTTCGTAATGTCGAAAGAAGCTGATAGCTAACTAAGCTGACTAAACAAGCGCATTCCAGTTTTCGAAAGAAACTCGTTCAACGAGTTTGCCGTTTACGAATGCTGCCATTGCGACAAGCTAAAGATCAAACGCACTCGCAGTGATGACAAAAATTTCTCCTATCAGGCGTTTGCAGAATCTTATCGGATTCCGATTTCGAATTTAATGGGAAATTTTCCAAAGCTTCTGCATGGTCAAGGGCCCTTACCATAGTTTGGATCCGGGCCAGGACTGGGATTTTACGGCACCATGAATTTAACCCTTATGTGACCTGAGTTTCAAATTAGATACCGGACTCTTAAAAACATTCACTGCCGGATAAGAGTAGAAGCCAAATTTCTTAAGTCAGCTCCACTTATAAAATATCCCGGAAAATACCGGAAAAGCAGCTCCCTCAATTTTCAAGGAAAATCGCGATCTGTGGGGGGGGGGGGGTGGATGAACGGTATCGTGATATATGCCGTTCAAGTGCCCCCTTTATCGTTAAGTGAAGCTGGATTCATATTGTGCATTCCGTGCAGCTAAGACGTCGCGATGACGTCACTCATGACGTCAGAAAGCATTGTTCTGACATCACACTTCGCTGGCATAGGACGTGATTTCATTGTGTATCACAATGAAAGTTTTTTCTGACCACAGAGAAAGGCAATTTTTACAAAAAGGGTATGAGTGGGAATCGAACCAACGACCGTACGCTAAGCCGCTGCAAGTCTCCGACCAGTATGAATCCACTTTAAGGGGGCGTTTATTCCGTATTTTAACGAAAGAACGTACTGCACGAGAACAGCAGAGGGGGGAGGGGGGCTTTTGAAGTAGTTTACGGTGGCTTTTAATAATAAAGGATTCATATTGTGAATAATTAAAATTTCACTTAATTCTTTCAAACTGCTTGTTTTTCAAAAAATTAATCAGTTGTTCACAAAACTGATGCAGGAAATGTACACTCATGGCTACTGTGTGATCGGCAGCGAACGTCAGGGCCCTTGCTAAAGGGGAGGTGGGAGGGAGAGTTTTCCCCCCCCCCTCTCCCCCAACAATCGCAAAATTCTATTAAACTTGGCAAAATTAGATGCCTAGTCGGCAAAATTGGTGAAAAAATTTTAACGTAAACGATAATTTACTTTCTGTTTCTGGTACACTTGACAAAATTACGCAAATCTAATTGGCAAAAGTAAAAAGTTAATATTATAGTAGATAAAAAAAATAGAGAGTTCGTAAAAACCGATGTTTGGCTTGGGAGTTTATCGGCATCCCTCTCCCCCCTATAAAAGGCTTAGCAATGGGGAACGTGTTCGAAATTCAGGCTTTTAAAGTAATTGGCCAGGCTGAGATTTGACCTTTCTCCTTGGAGATCGAAACAGACGTACATTTTTGTTTATTGACTTGTAAGTATTTAAAAATAATCGTTCTTTCAGGCTAAATAAAAGTAAGCAATAATATATTTTTCCCTGCACTGCGCATTTTGTTTTGTTTTATGTTAACCCAATTTTGTCTAGTGTCCCTTTTTTGGGACGGCATTTTCGCTATTAGTCGAAAACGTTATTTATTTTTCCTAGCCTTTATTCATGAGTACTGAGCCTCAACTCTACAAAATATTTTAACATGATCAAGTAGGATGTTGATATTTCGATTTTTATGGATATTGATTTTAAAAGAAATCATCCCTTGTTCAAGAAGTGGACATCAGAAATATATCTATTATTTCTGTTATCAGTAAAAATCGAAGAAAGTCGCAAAAATATCCAGGCACAAATGGGTTAAACATTTTCCCCCTGTCCTTCAAAAAAATTCTGTGTTCTTTACTATTGTTATGCTATTCAACTACGTTTAGAATTGAGAGTTCAACATATTCTAAAAGAATATGAATTCTAAAATATCAACGAATGTAATAAAAAGGTAACTTAAGGGACCATTTCTTGGATTCTACCTTTCCTTTCTTTAGTTACACCCTCCAAAAAAAAAGTATTCGAGCAAGAGAGAAATTTCCTACGTTGGTTTCGTATATTAAAAATTATTTATCATAGAATATGAACTGGGCTATCTATAAATATGACTTTCCATATTGCTATCAAGTTGTGCGTTTTTCAGAAACTCAATTATTATTCGCAAAATCTAAATTAGGAAATTTCTCTCTTGCTCGAATACTTTTTTTGGAGCGTATACCTACTATTGGAATTTGTTATTAATACTATTTCCGATTGCTAACTAGCTCAGCCTTTATTACACAGCAGCAACATTTCGTAACTTTGGAAGTGAGTCCAGGACCTTACTATCGCATGGGCAAATCGGGACTTTGCCCAGGGCCCGCAACTTCATATGCTGTTCTAAAATATTCAATTTTTCATATCAAAATTTTATGAAAAATAAAACACATTTTATAGATGGCGGGCCCTCTAAATTCCTCAATGCCCGGGGCCCCTGTTGGTCATAATCGGACCCTGAGTGAGTCCCAAGAAAACGATTGAATAATAAAAAATAACGGGTAGTATTGAAAATTTCAATATATTAACTGAAAAAGAAATATTTTGATAGGCTTGCCGAAAAGTTAAAATTTAAAAAGAAAGTAAAAAAAAAAAAACATGCAATCTTACCCAGAGCCTGATTATGACCAACTGGGGCCCCGAATCTATGAAATTTGTTTTATATTTCCTAAAATGTTGATATAAAATATTCAGCCTTCAGCTGAAATTAGTTTCCCCTCCGCTAAAGAGGTTTTTTGACAGAACCTTTTAATTTGTATTGGCAGCCATGTACAGGATGTATTTGCATGTAAATCAAACGGGGAGAAACCAACCGTTCTTCCAGTTTTTCAGATTTGAGAGTTAAATATGCACACACGTACACCAAAAGTCGCCAAGCTTGGCGACTTTTGGCATAGTTCTTGAGGGAGGCACGTGACCGTGGTCGGACCATTACCTAACTTATGTGGTAGGACGGTATTGTGCTTGAAATGGATGAATGCCCCTAAAATTGCCATTGACCGTAATGTATTGGAAATCTTTTGAGTGTTCCTGTAGCAGAACTGTAAATGATAAAGACACTTTTTTAATGGAGAAATTCATTTTCTAACTCTTTACAGCATATATCACTCCTGCGTCGTTTGAAATAGCCCAAAACCTCTAAAAAACGCTTTGATGAATGTCGGCCCATAGAGCTTAATGTATTTCGAATCTGTTAGGCCATTCTGTTGATAAACTATCCAGTCGAATGGAACCGAAACGGGAGGTGCACAAATAGATGTTACAACAATCCTAAATATAAAGTTTCAACATTCTACGCCTAATAGTTTTTGAGATATGCGAGTTTAATGAATTTCGGCCCATTGAGCGTAATGTATTTCGAATGTTTTGGGCGGTCCTGTAGATAAACTATCCAGTCGAATGGAACCAATAGGGGAGGTGCACAACTAGATGTTACAACTATCCAAAATATGAAGTTTCGACATTCTACGCCTAATAGTTTTTGCGTTAGGCGAGTTTAATGAATTTCGGCCCATAGAGCGTAATGTATTTCGAATCTTTTGGGCGGTCCTGTACATAAACTATACACTCGATTGCGACCAAAAAGGGAGGTGCACAACTAGATCATAGAACAATCCTAAATATCAAATCTCAACATTCTACGACCAATAGTTTTTGAGATATGCGAGTTACATACATACGTACGTACGTACGAACATACGTACGTACGTACAGACGGCATGGAAAAACTGACCACAATAGACTCTTTGAAAGTTACTTTGAAATTTTTCAAGTATCCATTATTCCAATCATGTGTCGGATCTTGGTGTGTTTCAAATTTCCGTGAGATCTGTAAGATTTTATTTACTATCAATTATCATCCACGACTTTTTTTGTCTGCCCAAAACTATTACCCTCTTTAGCGGAGGGTAAAAAAAGATTACTCCATAAATGTAGAACGAAAAAGACTGCTTTTTGCCTCATGATGTCTGTGAGGTTCGAAAGTATTTCCCCCCCCCCTCCCCCCTGCACTGTTCATTTTTTGTATGTTAAACATTTTTTCCAGTCCTTCAAAAAGATCTTTACTATTGCCATGCCATTCAATTTCGTTCAGAATTGAAAGTTCAATGTACTCTAAAGGAGTACGAAATGTTTTGTTTTTTTTTTTAATAACTTTCTTATTTTACTATACTTAATTAACTTCACTTAAATTTTTATAACAAAAAAATTAAAGTACTACCCTAACGCACTGAATGTGTTTGCATTTATTTGACTGCAAATGTTATTTACTCATGCTTTATTAACTTAATGTAAGTTTGCATGTTTTGAGGCCGGGAAAGTGGCATAGTGCATAGAGCACTAAACTGGGAGACGGAAGATGCCAGGTTTGAACCCAGGTCTCTTCCGCCGACGTAACCGTTTACGACCCAAAGGTTCTTATTTTCCAACTCTTTTATCTAAATTATGAGAGCCAAACCATTTGGGGAAAAAATATGCTTAATAATATTTTTTTAATTAAAAAGATTACTATTATATTTTAAGATATTTAACTATGCAATTTAGTTTAACTTTGAATTCAAAAGTAGAATTTACGTGCATTTCATTTTACATAGGAGAAACTTTTGTACTGGTATTCCTTTATCAAAATGTCATCAACACTGTACATTTTTTGTTTGTTTGTTTAGGCAGGCGTTTGAAATACTATCTCTTCTAACTCATTAAAATATGTAATTATATTTGAAATTAAATCATAACTTTACAGAAAACGTCTCACTTTTTCTAGGGCTAGTAAAGCAGTACCATAGGGTGGGACAGAAAGGCCAGTTGCATCATTAGCATGTTATTTATCATCTACACCCGTAACTCATCAAAAACTGTGTCGGCGTCCGTTTACTTCATATTATAATTTTGACGCAGCTGGCTGTGCAGCACAGCCAGCTGCGTCAAAAAAGGGTCTCTAGATCTGTGGCATGCGATGAACGTTTCGATCGTCCGCCATCTTGGTGGTAGTTAAGTCGAGCGATGGCAACGGCTGCCCTTTTTTCAGCATTGGGCAATCTATCCAGCCGTTTATCGATTCTCTCTTTCAGCCAAAGGATTCTCGTTCAACTCTGTCACCCGGAACTATTTTTATAGAAATCAAATCAATTCTTCGTGACTGGCAACAGTTAAAACGTCAGAGTTGGGTGTTCCCAGAGCGGGAACACTGTGCGTTAAAGGGTTAACCCTGTGTATTCAGGGACGACGATGGAGAAAAGTACGTCTGCGTGACATGTTTTGTGAATCACACAATTTCATTTCGCGTATAACTGAGCGAGACAATTCAAAGTGGTGCTTATAAGTGAGAGACCTGAATCATTATTTTATTATTCCTCGTCACGGGATCTTGCAAATTCGCATATAAAAGAGGGACGCGTATAACTGAGAGGTCACTGTAAATGTGTAATAACATAGATAAAAAAGGTTCTTATCAACTGATTGATGAGTATCTTTTTTTCAATGCCTATTATTAGTTCACACTCTCCCTATATATATCGTGAACAAATTTTCAATCGTTCATAAAATACTTTTTATTCATCCACTCAAGTTCAAATACATTTTTTTTTAAACTTGTAGTGGATGACACTGGATGTTAATACAGGTTTGGTCCCAATCAACTGGATAATTTATCTACAGGACCGCCCAAAAGATTCGAAATACATTACGCTCTATCGGCCGAAATTCATTAAACTCCGCATATCTCAAAAACTATAAGACGTAGAATGTTGAAACTTTATATTCAGGATTGCTGTCATATCTAGTTGTGCAACCGCCATTTCGGTCCCATTCGACTGGATAGTGTATCTACAGGGCCACCCAAAAGATTTTCAATGCATTACGCTCTATGGGCAGAAATTCATGAAAGCGTATTTTAGAGGTATTAGGCTAGTTCAAACGACTCAGAAGTGATATATGCTGTTAAGGGTTACAAAATGAATTTTTTCATCGAAGAAAGTTTCTTTATCATTTATAGTTCTGCTACAGGAGCACTCAAAAGATTTCCAGCACTTTACCGTCAATGGCAGTTTTAGGGACATTCATCCATTTCAAGTACAATACCGTTCTACCCTATAGTCAGGTAATGGTCCGACCACGGTCACGTGCCACCCTCGAGAATTACGCCAAAAGTCGCCAACCTTGGCGACTTTTGGTTGTGTGTGTGGGAGAAGGAAGATATAATACAATGACGTGGAGAAGATATTAAACAGACGCACAATAAGATCAGCTTATTAAAAAAAATATTGTTTCTTGGTTTGTTAAGTTTGGAAATATTAATTTAAATTATATTAATATTTAAAGTTGTTTATAGCGGTTTCAGCTTGCCTTTTTCCGAAAAAATCTAAGAATACTGCCTGGAAGGTGTTTTTTTTTTTCGGGTAATCTACTGTTACAATAATAAGGCCAACCTACATTCTAGCATTCACAGCATTACTCCCACACAGTGATTTATCGCATATAATTTCTCATCAAAATTCCCCATGTTTTGCTGCCATATTTAAACTGCCATCCTATTAAGTGTGCGCATTAATACATTTATTTTACGCAAACATCGCGAGAAAATTTCATTTTAAATAGAGTGAGAGATTTCAGAGATAATTAGTCAAACCAGTAGAAGATTTTTATCATGAACTTTCAATCTCATATCTTACGAAACGAACGCCTACGTTCATATCCGCTGTAATAAATGTTCCAATATAATCGTTAACTACCCAACGTATCTTTCGACATTCGTTTGTGTTTTATACTAATACACGTAATAAATACATTTATTCTGTGATTTGTTTCTGAATTCATTTGATCTCAGAAAGAGATAAAAGATTAGAGCGAGGCTGGATCTGGCATAGCTGATATTATTAATGACCTATTGTTGGATATATATTTTGCATATATATTTAAGATATTCTTGTTATGTACTTTGGAGGAGATAGGTAGTATTATGTCTTTTTTTATACAATAGTTTCTCCAGGAAATATTAAGAAAAAGTAGACTGAATGCATAAAATTGTTTTCTTGTTATTTTCCAGTAGCTGCATATTTTTTAGTTTTTACTTCGGTTTGTGTACGTACGATTGAAATAAATTTAACCCTTTGAAGCGCAACCCTTTCCCAATGATGAATAAAGGGCAGTCGTTGCCATCTCTCGACTTAACTACCAGCAAGATGGCTGTCCCGCACTGCCAGCTGTCGTCAAAAAAGGGTCTCTAGATCTGTGGCACGCGATGAACGTTTCGATCGTCCGCCCTCTTGCTGGTCGTTAAGTCGAGCGATGGCAACGGCTCCTTTTTTCAGCATTGGGCAATCTATCCAGCTGTTGTCGCATTCTTCCGTTTTTCAGCGGATGTCAGTGCTGTTAAAAATAATCGTGACCATCTTTTTGACGGGAAAGGACGTGCTAAAAAGGAAAGGATTCTCGTGGAGCTATGTCACCCGCAACTATTTTTATAGAAATCCGATCTATTCTTCATGACTGGCAACAGTCAAAACGTCAGACCTTTGATGTTCCCAGAGCGGGAACAATGCGCGTTAAAAGCGTTAAGGGAAAATGTGTTTGCTAACACTCGTGAAAAATCGAAAGCGCGAATAGAATACTTATTAAAATTTTTTCATCCTACTGTATAGTTACGCTGATCCCTGACTCACTGACTTACTCTCTAACAATTTCGGGCAACCACTGCAAGATAAAACTTGTATAGCCATTACTCCAAGAAGATTAAAAAGTTCAAAAAGATCAAAAAGCACAAACATCGTAATAACACCTACGCCATTTGTATGATCCGCTTGAAATTATCCATCTATCTATATAAATAAAATTAGACTTTTGTCTGTACATTTCTTGGAATTCAAAAATTTTGCGATTTCCATCCGTTTCAAGCACCCGGGAATCCGATGCGACCCTCAAAAAAAAGTTTGTCTGTCTGTCATAACAATAAACCTAACTGATTAGACTGTGGGGTAAGAGCTCACGCACTAAAGTGGCAGAAAAACGGAAACACCTCAAAATTAAGAATGAAATCTATACACGCAGCAGCTCTATTTCTATTAAATTGTAAAGAATTCTCCACAAAACTTTACAGTACACTACAAACGTACATTTTTCATTTCATTAAGGAAGAATGATTAATTTAATGATCATTCCATTTGCAATGCATAATACAAAAATCATAAAATTACGTCTTTAAAAATCGTCTTTTGATTTAATCGGAAATTTTCATTTTTTTTTCAATTTTTCTTTCCACAATTTAATTTTATGAAAAAGTCTTTCAATGCTATGCAATTAATATGCAAATATTAATTCCCACAGGACCTTTTATGTGTGATAGAATGTTGAAAGAAACATGTCGGATATTTGAAATTTATTATTTTTTAACAAATGTCCATTTTTTAAAAGAATATGTAAAACAAAGTTTCAACAAATATATTCTAAAGCCATTTTTTATCAGTTCAAAGAAAAAAAACTCAATGTAGTGTTAAGAAATCATTATCTTACTTCAGGAAATACTTATTTTTTCATGACCTTTAAAAAAGTAAAATTTGCCTAACAAGCAACTAAAATGAAAGTATTAAAAAAAAATCCGGTATTTTCAAAATACGAATTATTTTTTATATGCATTCTACTTTTCCCATTTTTTTAGGGTGAGGTAGGGAGTATAAATGAAAGGATGAATGGAATGATATAAAATTTTACTCATTCATTAACTTGCTCAAAATTCCTAAAATGATTAATTTTTTATTTCTCTGTTCAATGCATTAAAACGGATCGTTTTTAAACATATCGCAAGATAAATAATTTTTAAGGGATTTTCATTCCAAATACCATTTGTCAATTTCTGGTTTTTATTTTTCATTTATTTTTCATATATATTTTTATATTTTGTTACATACATATTTAAACAATTTTATTGGTATAATTTTACAGTATATTCTTTATTATTTCCCCTTGATAATTTATTTAACTGTTTCAAATTTTAAAAAATCCATACCACAAAAAATATTTCATAATTTAAAGAATAATGTTGAAAATGTGCGCTTCGAACTCGACAACTAATGTGTGACACTTTGGATGTTTCAAGCCAAACGCCGTAGGGCGAAGAATTCATAGGTATACACTGATTAATTTATGAGAAAATTCCAATTCTTATCGAAAAAAAGCTGTGTTTATACAGAAGTTTTTTTAGCTGAAGTGAAGAAAAGATAAAGGAATTCTAGTTTTGTATAGAAAACTGCTCTTTCATAGTGCTTTTTGAAAGTAAAGAAAGAATTTCTTTACTCCATCCAGTTAAAAAAAATGTGCTTAGCAAGAACTTTAAAAATAATTCAGAACGATTACTTTTCAGAAATTCAGAAAAATGAATTACAATTTAATATGAAAAATCTTGCTGACTTATCTTCCTCTTGCATAAAACGTCCTAGAAAGTTGAGACTAGTTCACCACTTCTTTCCACTTCACTGATGCAAAAAATTAAAGATTGTCATGCCATCTCTCTGGACATGCTATTTTGAAACAGCAGGATAATGTGCTGTTGTAAATATCACAGGTCTACTAGCATACCTTCTTATAGAGTCTATTTCAGATGGTTTTGAACGAAACTGCAGTGCCACCAGCCAAGCAGGGATGCTGTAAGAGAAAGTCGCATTAATTGTTCAATTTTTTGTTTTCTTCTCCAGGCTGTGAGCCTTAACCCTTTGAGGCGCAACCCTTTCAAAATGCCGAAATAAGGGCAGTCGTTGCCATCGCTCGACTTAACGACCAACAAGATGGCGGACGATCGAAACGTTCATCGCATGCCACAGATCGAGAGATCTTTTTTTGACGCAGCTGGCTGGGGGCAAAAAAGGTCTCTCGATCTGCGGCACGCGATGAACGTCTCGATCGTCCGCCATCTTGCTGGTCGTTAAGTCGAGCGATGGCAACGGCTGCCCTTTTTTCAGCATTGGGGAAATCTATCCAGCCGTTCTCGCATTCTTCCATTTTTCAGCAGATGTCAGTGCTGTTAAAAATAATCTTTTTACGGGAAATGACGGGCTAAAAAGTAAAGCATTCTCGTGGAGGTATGTCCCCCGCAACTATTTTTATTGAAATCAAATCTATTCTTCGTGACTGGCAACAGTCAAAACGTCATAGTTTGATATGTTCCCAGAGCGGGAACACTGCGCGTTAAAGGGTTAAGTATAGGTCCTAATTTGGCGTTTCTGTTCGTCTTCGATCTTGATTGGGTCTTCAGTGGACATTGGCTTTCTCCACGCTAAACAGTTCCAGATGCTGAACATCACATTGTATGATCTTATCTTATAAATAAAAATGAAATTCTGTTTGTTTGTTTGTTTGTTTGTTTGTGGATTTGAGTTGTATACAAATCCACAAAAATGGACCTATCAGCCTGAAATTTTGCACAGATATGTAAAATAATATAGAATAAATCATAGTCCACTTTAAAACTTTGAAAGTCCACCCGTTCCCGGAATTTAAGAGATTTTTTATGTTCTCCACGCAAAAAGCTTTCCGTAATTGTAACCCCTGTAGTGAAAAAAGTGTGAAATAAGGATCGTGGTTGCCATGTGTGGCGATTTTGCCGAATAAGATGTTTTAAATTCTCAAAGTAAAAATAAAAGAATAATAATGATTTTTTTTGTTAGTTTATATTCGTAAGGTTATATTTTTTAAAATTATAATATCGTGTGCATGGGAAATCGGAGCAGGAATGAAATGTTTTATACGCAAAACAATAAGAATTCAAGATTTCCGAGGCTAATATGTTAAAATTTTTTAGTTTGGCGAAAAAATAAAATCTCTCAAATGCCGAGAAAGTGAGTTCTAGCGGTTTGCACAGTTTCCGGCTTGGCGAAATTTACTGAGATCTTAAGGAAACGGATTTTTTAAAACAAGTGCAAAGGCTTTATTAGAATACAGCGTTAAATTTTAAAGATCCGTGCGAAAATAATGCAGTTATTAAGGGATTTCCAGCGATCCATCTTCAGCATTCTCGCGATTTTGAGGAGGATTCTAACGCTTGGCGCTATTTATCGTAATTTAATCGTCTGCTATTTGGGTTATGAATACACCTGCGTATAAGTTTTTGAAATTTTCATTCAGTTGGAATTGTGCATTTTTCTGAACAGCTTTTCTGCATCTAATGTATTACATCCAGAAAAAAGGATGTTAGAAATATCAATTTTAATTTTGTTTAATCACACTCATGAATAATGATACACTTTCCAACTTAATGAAAGAAGGAACGAAAATAGGGAAGACCCATGGATTATAACTCTTTTTATATATAGCACTTTAGTGCGTATTTAAAAACCTGAAAGTGTGTCAGATTTTCTATGATTCTAGCGCTTGGCGCAATTTAATGAGAGGGTATTTTTAAAAACAATCGTAGGTTATCTTATAAATAAAAATGAAATTCTGTTTGTCAATTTGTTGATTTGGGTAGTATACAATTCCACAAAAATGGACCTGTCAGCCTGAAATTTTACACAGATATGTAAAATGATATATAGAATAAATGATAGTCCACTTTAAAACTTTGAAACTCCACTTAAAAACGTTTTCCTCCTGAATGGTTCTCTTAATTTCCGTTCCCGGAATTTAAGAGATTTTTTATGTTCTCCACGCAGAAAGCTTTACGTAATATTAACTCCTGTAGTGAAAAAAGTGTGTGAAATAAGCATCTTGGTTGCCATGTGTGGCGATTTTTCCGAATAAAATGTTCTAAATTCTTAAAGTAAAAATAAAAGTATAATAATGATTTGTTTTAGGTTATTTTTTTAGGTTATTTTTTTAATTATAATATCGTGTGCGCATAGATGAGAGCAGGAATGAAATGTTTTATACGCAAAACAATGAGGATCGAAGATATCCGAGACTAATATGTAATTTTTTTTAGTTTGGCGAAAAAAAAATGGCTGATAGGCCGATTTTTAGAGAGTGAGTTCTAGCGGTTTGCACAGTTTTAGGCTTTTTGGCGCAATTTACTGAGAGCTTAAGGGAATAGCATTTTTGAAAACAAGTGTATAGGTTTTCTTAGAATACAGCATTAAATTTTAACTATCCGTGCAGAAATAATGCAGTTATTAGGGCATTTCAAGCGATGTAGCTTCAGAATTCTCGCCAATTGAGTACATTGATTTAACTTGGGGGAAATCCGCCAAATTTCAGAAAATTGAAATCTTAGCATTTAGTACATCGAGGTAACGATGAATAAAACATGTTATAGTTGATAATTTAAAAAATGCGGCTGTATTAAGGGATTCCACTTTTCAAATAAATGCCTGGCGGTCGAACCATTTCTCATTTTGATTGCTGCTAAGTCAATGCTTCGAATGATTCTCTGAAAAAACTCTTGCAAAATGGCGTATTCTGGCACTTTGGCGAGGCTTAGATTTGAAACTGGATTTTACTTGAGACTGGTATATACGTATAATAAGACTGGTTATAGATAAAAATGAATGTTGGTATGTGTGTAGGAGGTTGAAAAACTCCGGCACCGTTTCACCGATCACCACGAAATTTGGTTCACCTAAGTCTTTTATCATGGAGAAAGTTTTTATGCTATCCGTTTTCCTCTAACTTTTCACTAGGTGGCGCAGCAGAACGTCGAATTCTATTCCGTTTAGCCGTTTGCTATGCGAATATCGTCCAACCATTTTCGATGAAATTTGGTACACGCGAATATTAGAACACGGAGAATATTTTTCACTATCCATTTGCTGTAACTTACCGCAAAATAGCGCTGCAACGCATCAACTTCTATACCGTTCGACTGATCGGCATAAAATTTTTTATACTTACACATTTGAGAACGAAGAATATATTCTAACTGCGTTACTTTTGATGTTACTCACCACTAGATGGCACTGCAATGCATTATTATTTTAACTCGCCACTAGATGACGCTGCAGCAGGCCAAATTTTTGACCATTCAAACGGTGGCTATGAAAATCAGTATACATAGCTATTTGAACAATGAGAATATTTTGGCGTTATCCATTTTGCTATAACTCGCCACTTGACGGCGCTGTAGCAAATCATTACTTTATTGAACCACTAGATGGCCCTGCAGTGTATCACTTCTTGACTGTGCGAATGATCGCTATGAAAATAGGTATACATAGATATTTGAACACGGGGAAGAGTTTGGCACGATCCATTTTCCTATAACTTGACACTAGATGTCGCGTCAACACATGAACTTCAAGATTATTCAGCCGATCGTCATGAAAATTCGTATACATCGATATCTGAATGCGAAGAATATTTTTGCCGTATCCGTTTTGCTAAAACTCGCCACTAGATTGTGCTACGCCTCATCGCCTTCTGCACCGTAAAAACGATTGTCTTGAAATTCAGTATGCATGATTGTTGAACACAATATAACGCGATATCCATTTTGCTATATCTCTTTATTACAATAAATAATAATCACAACAAATATTAATATCAAAAAGTCCATTCATTCCCGTGCGAAGAACGGGTACTTCAGCTAGTATATAATAAAATCCGAGAGTAAACATTGTATGTAGCTATGTAGGTTTGTAGGCAAGTTTGTGACCACCGATCTTTTTGCGCGCGTCTCTGGATCGCATTGCGCTGAGACGGTTTGTCGCAGACCTACTGAATTTTGCATACGGCTTCACTAGGACAGATCCTAACACGCCTCGGAGCGATTTCTTCGAAATTCGAATTAGAAAATGTTTTATTTTATGTTTTGTGCGATTTTTAGCGATTTTTCTCGCTTAATACGTAATAACGCCGGTCATTACACTCGCAAGAAAACGAAATTTACATTATCGGATAGAGGAGAAAATTTTCTTTTAAAAATTGTTTGTTCGGACTGTGTAACATAATTGGCAGATTTTTGGGAATTTTTCAAATAAAATTAAATTTGACGCTGACTTTCGTAAAATATTTTTAAAATTGCTGCATCTTGAATTCTATCCGTCACAACTTTTTTATATTTTGTCAAATGACGGAGCATACGATTCGCCCGCTTTTAAAAGAAGAACGGAGGGAAAATATAAATTAGGAGTTTTTTTACGAATTTTTAAGTAAAGAACAATTTTCATTTCAATTGCCGCAGCTTAAATTGCTTGCGTTCTGGTTGTCTTGGAGACAGTAACAATGATTAAAATTGCCAGTTGAAAAAAAAATTACTTTAAAATAACTGAGTTTTCGCATGTGAAAAGTGCGTGATTTTGATGTCATAAGTTTAAAACCTCTTTTGAAACTCAATCAGAACGTTGCCAGATAAATAATTGAATGCTGTTTTTTCACCAGTGAATTAATTATCCAGCATTATTTTCGATTGAGATTTTAAACGGGTCACGTTTTCGAATAGCAGGAAATATAATGCGGTATTAAACAGGGCCTGATTATGGCAAACAGGGACCCCGGGCATTAATGAATTTGGCCTCCATCTATGAAATTTGTTTTATTTTTCATAAAATATGTTTAAGAAAAAGAATATTTCAGAACAACATTTGAAATTGGGGGCCATTTCGAGCCGGAGGCACTGGGCAAAGTCCCGATTTGCCCGTGAGATACTAGGTCCCTGGTGCTAAATACGCCAATCTGACAATAATTAATCATACAAATGTATGGAGAGCTGTTTTAGTGGCAACCATAAAGTGAAATGATTATCGTTTATGCTAATGCGTAAATTGCAAAGAATCACCAAAGTGTAAAAGGCTACATTCGTGGCAAATATCTAAACCGTTTTTTTTAAATTAAGCATTAACGGTTGCAAAACGAAAATATATTGTATTGGTATCAGTAAAAGATAGTATAATTAATAGTAAGTAGATATGATAAGGCAATATTGATCAAACCACAATATACCGCATTAATAAATATTTTGTGTACACTATAAATATTTTGTGTATAGATTTTTTGTATGTCTTCTATTCATTTTTTAACAGCCGTATTACATCACAGCTAACAAAACATTAAGTAATTCTACGTCGCGTTAATATATCCCGCGGTAGTTTCAACAGAAAAGACTGTAACAGAACTTTCTTTTTTCTTGGAGATTCTGTTTTCTCACAAGTATTTATGATCACATTTTTTAGGAAAATGTTCTCTTCTTGCCTTGCAAAGAGCGGGTACACAACTATTTAATTATAAAATAAAACGGTTCTCCACTTCATGTAGTATCTAAGGTAGTAATGGCATAACTTAAATCTAAAAAGCATGTAGTATGGCATAACTAAATCTAAGTATGATGCAGAAATGAGACATTTTGAATATTAGGAATTTTCACTGCGAACCGTCACGCTTTTCTTTGCTGATCGTGAATGACACGGACATAGTTTTTTGCGTCATAATATTAACAATAGTCTCAGGTCAGTACTTATACTAACTTTACAAATAACTAATGAGTAACTTTACACCAAGAGTCAAATCATTTTGCTTATTTTTAGATCCCATATCACTGGAATCAATTCGAACTATACATGTAAGAAAAAGTTTCGTTCCCTACCGTGCGGAGAACGGGTACGCAGCTAGTAGTCTCATAAAGTCTGTTACAACAACATATGTTTATCTTCCTTCTATTTGCCCCCGTATAAACATGTGATTTAAGCTATCTTACCTTTGTTTGACACTCAAAGGATTATTTTGTTATTCTGTATTTAATTCTTTTGTAAACCACGTTCCTCAATGTTTTGATTGCTCAGTGGCATATCTTGTGAGTTTGATTCACGATCTATCTGTTATTTCTTTTCTGAATCTTTTCATATTATAACTATTTTATTTGAGAAACTAAGCATGGTCTATTTCAGGAGTGCTTGAATGATAAAACTTCTTTTCCATTTTATCGGACATGTTGGGCATTAAAGGAAACCCTGGTAGTGAATGTGAATCATACTTCTCAAATAAACTGAAAAATATTCTATACAGCATGCATATACTGTTCTACGCATTGTAATCTGTTGCTAAGCCATCAAGAAGATTCTTTCTAGAGATAAAGCCCTAATAATGCATGATGATACATAAAGAAGGTTCAATTTCCCTTTCATCCTATGTGATCGATACAAAGAGTTATTCTGTTAAGTTGATGTCTACAAAGAGAGATTTAGCATGCTACTAATATGCTACTATTACTTTTAGTACTCCTCAAAATCCTTTAGAAATACATGATATATCTTCATGAATTCCATGAACCATACAAAGAATACAATATGGCCGCGGACCATATTGTATTCTATGTATGGTTCATGTATGATACAATCACAATCCATGTTCCTAATCAGTAATCATTTCTATCTCAAAGTCCTAATCTCAAACGTAATATTTACTCGTAAGAGAAAATTAATTCTTTTTAATGAACTCATTCTCTCCCTAGAATAGTTGTCTTTGATATATAAGTATTTACAGAAGAATCCTAATTAAATAGTGAAACTTGTTCCTAAGTCGTCTCATATTAGTTTAGGCTAATTGCAGAAATCCCCGAAGCTTTTATTAAAATGCATTGTTTGTCTTAGTAGGTGGAATTTTTTTAAGAACTGGATTTTTGCAGTGGTACTAATGATTAGTATTGTCCGTTACGTGCAGTTGGATCAAGAGGGATTTTTCCGGATACGGTAAATAACACTGAAAGATTTATTTGATTAAGAAGAAACATCACAGAGGGTTGTGTTATTTTTTGAGAGGAAAATGGATAAACACCGTATTGTGTGATGTTTACTGATAAGCATTTTTAACTCTCTTACTAAAATACTTTAAATACTCAAAAACTAAAAGTTGTATCGAAGATAAATTTTATTTATTTTCAAACTCTTTAAAAATATATGCAAACCTTAATAATTACGTAATTTATGCCTATTTGACTAAAGTAATAAAATAGAAAATTTATTTCGCATTGAACTTATTATGTAATCAAATACATTTTAATTGAATGGCATCTAAATCATACTGCTTAACATATATATGTTACCGCCAAAGTATCGAAGATAAATTTTATTTATTTTCAAACTATTTAAAAATATATGCAAACCTTAATAATTACGTAATTTATGCCTATTTGACTAAAGTAATAAAATAGAAAATTTATTTCGCATTGAACTTATTATGTAGTCAAATACATTTTAATTGAATGGCATCTAAATCATACCGCTTAACATATATATGTTACCGCCAAAGCCCGAAATCGGCCTGTTCGCGAACTGGCCGGCCAATTTGCGTTTTGGCCAACGTTGCTGTAAACTTACCGGCCTATGTCCGATCTTTTCTTGATTTTGGGCTTTGGCCGGCCGATTCGCTAGGTGGCTTGGGACGATCGGCCAAAGTAGGAAGAAAAAAATCAAGAGTAGATTGTTTTACACTCGGTTAAAAATGAAGTATTTAAAAAGGAGCACTTCTGTGTACTGTTTTTTTTTTTCTTTTCTTTTTTTAAAAGTACAATTGTTCAAATATAAGTGTCATCTCTGAGTTAAAAATAAGCTTGTAATATATAAAAATAGGATCTCGTGTTATTCTGTTCTCATGTTAAAGCCATAATAGAAATTATTCAGTGAGAGTATACGCTGAAACAACGCGATAGCGTGAAGACTATTGGATTTGCGCCCTTCAAAATGACGAATTATATCTTGAGCAAATACGTTGCGTAACTTGTATGAATACAAAGGCAAATTGAGTACCCAATTTGTCAACTACCTTTAAGGGGTATCCTTAGTCTTTTTCTGCTCCATGCAATGGTAAAGATCCATGATCACATTGTCTCCCAAAATATCGCCTCAAGAAATATGAAACTTTTTGCAAAGGCAAATAGATACCACTCAGTCTACCATTATGCACAAGATAATTTAATTAAAAAATAACCTTACAAATAATATTGAAAAATCGTCATTTTTTTTATTTTTACTTCAAGAGTCCGAATCATTTAATAAACGTGCCAAATATGGCGAATGAAGTTTTCGTCTGCTATTTTTCTCATTGCAGGTTCCATTTCTTCATGTTTTTCTATCACCGTGTTCTTAAACCGTAGTTTTCGCCTGCTGGTTGGGTTCGATCGCAGGCAGCTTCCGCTTTTCCAAAACCACGTGAGCGTTACTCCAGTCAGAAAAAAAAAACATCTGAGTTACTCTCTAGTTGCGCCTAATGAAGTTTTACTTCAAAAATATGATCTCGTGTTATTCTGTTCTCATGTTAAAACCATAATAGAAATTATTCAGTGAGAGTATACGCTGAAACAACGAGATAGCGTGAAGACTATTGGATTTGCGCCCTTCAAAATGACGAATTATATCTTGAGCAAATGCGCTGAGTAACTTGTATGAATACAAAGGCAAATTGAGTACCCATTTTGTCAATTACCTTTAAGGGGTATCCATAGTCTTTTTCTGCTCCGTAGACCTAATGCTAAAGATCCAAGATCACATTGTCTCCCAAAATATCGCCTCAAAAAATATGAAACTTTTTGCAAAGGCAAATAGATACCGCTCAGTCTACCATTATCACTTCGGGTATGCCAAGGATTCCCAGCCACTTCACGAAATGGCCAGCGAAAGTGGAATATACAACAATAATTGCAAGTACTTTGGACTTTGGCCAAAACGCGAATCGGCCAGCCAAATCGCGAACTGGCCAAACTTCGGGCTTTGGCCGTAAGATATACACGTGCAATATGATACTGTAAACCTAAATTAGAGTTTTATTACGGCAGAAATCAGCTTTTTAATTGTTAAAGGACGAAAGGAAAGTGTGTTTTACATAGCGTCAGAAACCAGAACGAAAGTTGTAAACAAAAATAGTTCTTCTTCCAGAAAATCACAGAATCAATTCTTCAAACAAGTCATAAAGTTTAATCAGAATTTATCAAAACACTAATTTTCATTTATCATTTCATTTATTAAACAATCATTCTCAGCAGCTTTTGAAGCTACAGATCACCTTCAGAGCACTCGCTCCACAAAATTTCAGCCATGTAATTGAAGCACATTCTGGCTAAAATCCATGTGTGGTATTTAGAACACAGTTCTTCAACTCTAACGACCATAATAGGAACACTAAAAAACTGGTGTTTGAGGGATAAAATTACTATAATGAACTTTTTGAAATAACACACACAAATGGAAATATTATATAGCATGATGTTTTTAGATGGTACAGAATGTTCATCCTTCCTCAGCTGTAAAAATTTCCACTACCACACAAGCAGAAAACTGTGATCACTTTGATACTTGATTTGAAAGTTTCCACTCATTTCAAGACGTTTAACCCTTTAACGCGCAGTGTTCCCGCTCTGGGAACACCAAAATCGGACGTTTTGACTGTTGCCAATCACGAAGAATACATTGGATTTCTATAAAAATAGTTGCGAGTGACATAGCTTCACGAGATTCCTTTACATTTTTGCACGTCATTTCCCGTCAAAAAATGGTCACGATTCTTTTGAACAGCACTGACATCGGCTGAAAAATGGAAGAATGCGAGAACAGCTGAATGGATTGTCGAATGCTGAAAAAGAGGCAGCCGTTGCCATCACTCGACTTAACTGTGCCGCACAGCCAGCTGTCGTCAAAAAAGGGTCTCTAGATCTGTAACACGCCATGAACGTTTCGATCGTCCGCCGTCTTGCTGATAGTTAAGTCGAGCGATGGCAACGGCTGCCTTTTTTCAGCACTGAGAAAGGGTTGCGCCTCAAAGGGTTAACTACCCGTTAAAGCTCATGTATAGAAAAACAGAATGTAAGGTTTCATGAGCACTGCAATCTCTCTTTCTTGAACATGTTTTCAAGGTACAAGTTTTTTTGTGAGATATTGATAGAACATTTTACATGAAATATCTCGTATGTCAGATTTTTTTTATAAGATTTTTGTACTGAAAAAACGCTTTCTTCCGTCAAGTTTCGAGTATTATTCTTTCTTATGAATATTCTTAAGGGGCAGAATGTAGCAAAGAAATGTAATCTTTTGAAATCCCTCAACGTTAGTCTGTGAGGTACGAATTTTTTCCAAGAAATAAAATCTTTCGCATTTCACTTTTTTTAGTTTTTCTTGGGAGGTTTCCTGCAATGCAGAATGTAACCTACAAAGGCAAACTTTTGTAAGATTTAAGAAATATTCCTTCTTATAATTGAATGGATGAGTGGAGAAACCACCTCAGTCACAAAAATGCGAAAAATCGTTTTCGATGAAAATAAGCTTAGAAAGCCAAGATGCTTGTTGAGGGCAAGAACGACGTTAGTCCGTTGAGTAGTTTCGTAGATACGGGGCTTCTTTTTCGAACGATGGGCGACAATGATCAAGGGTCGACACACGACAATGAATCAATGGTCGAGAATGATCTATTTTAACACTATTATTGGCCACCTGCCCTGCCCTAGGGATGGTTTTCTAAAAAAATAGTTATTCCAGCTTCAATGTTAGATTTTCATCTCCATACTTTTCTGCAAGCAAAGCACTTTTTTTCTCCTAAATTCCTGTTCTTGACTTTTGTATACCATAAATATGGTTAGACAATAAATGGTGATTTGATTTGCTTTGATTTTATTTGAATGATTACCTTTTTCAAGTTTTCAGCTGATGTAAAACCAGTTGAGTGCAGAAACAGCATAAGTCCGAATCCAATTTTAAATTTTCCTGAGCCTAATGGATGTCGAAATTATGTAATATTTGCATGACAGAAACATAAATGCCTGTTATGACAGAGGGAAAAAAAAGTTTAAACATTTGAAAATTTAGAGGAGTTATGAAGTTTTTTTTCTCTCTCCTGAAAAATTTCCTTTTTGTGACTGAGGTGGTATCTGCACTCACCGATTCAATTGTTCTTTCACTGCAGAATACAATCTCTTAAGTCAATATTTCTCTAAATTTTCTTCGAGTGCAATGTTGTGAAGCTTTGTAATTACAGAAAACTCAATGTTAGTATTTTCTACAACAGCTTCTTGCGTTTTGTGGGTAATACTAGTATAATAGTTTCATTACGTAAAACGCAATTTCGTCTACATCTGATTACGATTAAATTTAGCGCACAAGAAACCTCACATTACATAATGTTGCGGACTGAATGGATATTTATAAATCTTTCTTTTTATCCATAAAAGCTACAATAAACACGCATATTCTGATGTCTAGTAGCATTTTTCTATGAGATAAACGTACATTGATAAAACAGTTTGTTGTACAGTAAAAAACATTCTGAATTGCTTGTTTGTTATGTAGAAGTTCTGAGAAGTACACACGCGCAAACAAACAAAAAAGAAAGAAAAGAAAAATTGTGTTACTTTTACCAGCACAATGTTTGTAATTTTTTGGAAATACAGCGAAATACTATATCATAGGTAACTATAGCACAATATGAGGAAAAGAAGAAACGAAAGGTTTTCAGGTTACAGTTATGAGGCATTTGTCACATGAGTACGTTGATCGCAGCATTTAATGGAAAACAATTAGAATAACAGACCGAACTGAGAAATTATTTAAGAGAATATGAAACAGCAAAACGCAGTAAAAAAGTTAGTGATGTCATAGAATTTTGTAACATGTTTAAGTACACAAACATTGTAGCGCAAACCTCAAAATGAAGTTTTAAAAAATAATGAAATAACTGAATTATTCTTTAAACCAAAGTTCAGGATTAAACACTATGCTTGTTTAACAAACAAACCATCTACGATATTGTACCTATATATGCAGGGGCGTAGCCAGAAATTTTTCATGGGGGGGTTACGACTAATGCACCTCACATATATACATACATGTGCGTGATAAGGGAGTGAAGAATATACATTTTGTATGGCAAAAATTTCCTCATGGGGGGGTTATGACCCCCCTAACCCCCCCCCCCCGTGGCTACGCCCCTGATATATGTAATATACACACAGAACTTTGTATATTAATCTTTAATCAAAATTCGTTTTTTTTTGCTACAGTTTACTTTATAGTTTTTATTTTTTTTTCTTGCCCTTGGATATAGTATTAAAATTTAAAAAATAGATGAAAATTGTAAAACCTGAAGACTAAAGCAAGATGGAAATCTAAACAATATATAATTATTTGGAAAAAAAATCCTGAAATCGAATTTCATGCACTTCTGGAAACGCGCGGAAACTTGGCATTTGAAAGATTTCGTTTTGTGTATACAGCCATTCTTATATCCATGTAGACGATTTATATGTGAAAAAGAAATGAAACTATGTTATCTGGAAAATCTATTTTAAAGCAATTGAAATCATTCTTTCCTTTCAAAGCCTGATGACCGTGATGAATAGGACGTTATATCAATTGCAGCAGCTCATTTTGTCATGCAAATAATTAATTTTTTTAACTCTAGGAAATATAAGAAAGCTGAAAATAGCGAAAAATCGCTTAAAAATGAGGGAACTGGCGACCAGTTGGTTCGCCATCTTAATAAATCTTGTTCGGAGAGAATCCTGTTCCTCGCCGGCTTCCTTGGCACTGAAATCTCTCAGATTCTGAATGGAATTGAAAATTAAAATGGTTACAAACAGGAGCGGCCATACGGTAAGTGTCGTTACCTGCTAATATAAAAAAACACGCCCTCTTTTATGCCATACTTAGTTTTTGAATTCGAAATGACGGCCCTTTGAAGCCGACGTGCAGATGCGATGCTTACCGTATCGGGCCGCCCCTGGTTACAAAAATAAGATGGTTAAATGATAAAAGCATACAAAATGGTACAAATTACTTTTGTCCTATAATAATTCTAATGACCTACTGGATATATTGGCCTTTATCAAAAAACGGAAAGAGAAAAAAAAAAGGAAGAAAATCTGAAACACTTTCAGATTTTAAATACGAACTAAAGTGCTATATATTAAAAACCTATTATAGTTCATGGGTCTTCCCTATTTTATTTTCTTATTTCATTCAGTTGGAAAGTATATCATTATTCATGAGTGTGATTAAAGAAAATTAAAACTAATATTTTTAACATCCTTTTCTTGATGTAATACATTAGAAATAGATGGGGAAAAGCTGCGCAGAAAAATGCACAATTCGAAGTAGCAGAGGCAGGCGATAAATTGCGCCAAGCGCTAGAATCACATCTTCTCAAAATCGCATATCAACCATTTTATTTTTCGCCAAATTAAAAAGTTGCACATTTTAGTCTCGAAATATTTCCAAATCCTATTTATCTTTTAAGTATAAAACATTTCATTTCTGCTCTGACTTCACATGCACAAGATATTTTAATTAAAAAATGACCTTACAAATAATATAAAAAATATCGTTATTCTTTTATTTTTACTTCAAGAGTCCGAATCATTTAATAAACTTGCCAAATATGGCAGCCTCGAAATGCTTAATTCTCAGTCTTTCCATTGCAGGGTTACAATTGCGAAATGGCGAAGAGGAAAAATTAGCCTTTTGCGATACGTTTTTTTATCGATATCACCTAAAATAATTGGAATTTCGTAAAAATCGCTTCGATGTATGTCGGGACCAGTCCTGGAGAATTTTCATACAAAATCTGGTAGGTCTAGGATCACCCGTCTAGGGGCTAGGTGAGACACAGGCAAACTATCTAACTAACTAACTAACCAACTGAAATTTTACAGCTTACTTTATTTATACAGATAGATTATGAAAAAAATTTCAAGCGGATAGTATAAACAGTGTAGATGTTATTACGATTTTTCCGCTCTTTAATCTTCTTTGAGTAATGGCGCTAAAACATTTATATTGAAGTAGTTGCCCGGAATGTTTGTGGAGTGAGTCAGGAATCGGCGTGACTATATAGTAGGATATATATATATATATATATATATATATCGATCATCTTAGAGACCATTAAGGTTCGAGAAATCTATATATTTCTGTTCTACATTACAATCATGCACGGCATTTAGTCATTAGAAGAAAGTTTCATCTAAGAAACCGAATTTAAGACATTAAAAGATACCAGCTATTCCAAATCAAAAGCAATCCAGACACGATAACTAGGAAAAAGTTTTCTTTGTGCATCGATTTATTAGCTAAGCACGGACAGAAATACTTTATTTTTAATTTCAAAGTGGTATTGCCTTAAAGTATGGAATAATCAGGAAGTATTGAAGTATAAGTGAAAAATCAGGTTTTTTTTTTAGTCTTTCACAAAAGCTGCTCACACGAAAATGTTATTTCAGTGAGTTATTCGACTGAAAGTTTTCAGCAGTTATTGCCAATCCCTATGTGAGATTTCTCAAATTGCTAAAAAATAAATGAAGTACACAACGAAAGAAATATTTTAACGACTCGAGATTGCAAGGAAAAATAAATGACGATCAGCAATATGTTATTAGAATATCAATGCAAATATAGTACTTTTTGATTTAAATATAAAAAATATTTCAATAGTTTTAAGAAAATTTCTGTTTTAGTTTCAGTTTTGTATAGTTTCACGGATAAAAATTTTAGTTTTACGTATCTTTTACTAGCGTTACCTTTCAATGATTAAAGTAAAACCATTATAATTATCTGGATAGCGTTTTGCGGTATTTCTTTATAAGATACATAACTGCCTTGGCATTGATTTTGAATGGTATATTTGATTATGGACTGTAGGAAATTTAATAAATGAAAGAACGAAAGAAACAAAAACATGCATAAAAAATGTCTTGAATTTCTCCACAACACCTCAGTATGAGAGTTTAAATTGAGTTTTCATAAATATTATATTAAAAAAAACTAAATTTTTTGCCAATGGCTTTTCATAAAAAGAAATTTCATTTTTCTCACTAGACATTTTTGTGTAAAAGATGACCCATTCGTTTTATTTTCTTTATTTTAATATACTGCCCCTTAAAAATTTATGGTTCCAAAAGTAACTTCATGTCATTAGAAAACAATTTTCGAAATTGAATTATATGTCTTAAGCTAAAATTAAAAAATACCGTTCTTGCCAAGCAGTTTGAAACACCAGATATATTCGTAAGTTGGCTTTTTGTACTTAGTTCATTTGTTTATTTATTTGTAAATACTAATAAAATCTCATTTTTACAATTAGGAAGATAAGTAAATTTTACCCTACTAACTCTACTACCCTAATAAACATAGTAAACATTTCACAAAAGAAAATTCTAAATTAGCTTAAACAATTTGAATCACGATTTGGTTATTAAACTAATCAATGGAACCGAATCATTCTTCAGCGTTTCTATTTAACAAGTTTGCAGGTAATTAAGTACCATTGTATGGTGAAATTTTGAACTACCTCTATTAACAGTTTAAATATTCTACGTTTCCCAATGCAATTTTTATTCTTTCTTTGAAAATCAATTTATCACTTGAGAATATTAAAGCAGCAAAACGAATCTTAGTTACGAAAACTATTATGAAAAAAAGCATAAAATATTAAAAAATGTTTGTTTCTACCAGAATTATCGAATTTGTTAATATATTGGATCTTCCTTTCCTGTATTTTGGAAATAAATTATTTCTTATCATACTCGGAAAGATTACTTCTTTTTCCTTTAGAATTTTTTTTTCTACGCTTATCTCATTTTTCCTTAAACAAAATAAATTGTATGCACAAGTTAATGTAAAAGTCGTTCTAATACTCCTTTTTATAGATGTGGCCAAGTAAAACGAAAATGCTGAGTACGGAAGTTTTAGCATTAAAGCTTATCTTTGATACATCCATAAAATTTTCCTGTGTGAAAAAAATATGAATAAAAAAAAAGAAGAGAGAGCCTTTTTAGTAAAGATACAATTTCTTATTTTTCGTGAGCGGAAATTACAGATTAGCTTTGAAACGTTTTCTATGTTCTAGTAAAAATCTGCTCACCTTTTCTGATATTTAAATTAAATAAAATTTTAATTAATAAATGCTGAAAAAAAATAAAAATGTTATGGAAGTACTGGTCTACATAAAGCATTTCTGCTCCACATTGCGAAAGAAAACTTTTAAACAATTTATTTACTAAACTTTTAAATGTCTCATTTTCCTGCTTAGTTTACACAAAAAGTAGTAGAGCTAATAAATAATGAAAATAAGCTTTCCTCACACATTAAAATAAGTAATTTAAAGAATTAATTCAGTAGATGACGCGATATATAATCGTGGCTTCATAGGTTAGAGGAAGAACCGAAATTTAAAGTTACTTTTATCATGCACAAATTTTACATGTTTTAATGAAGTAAGGAAAAGTTTATTTTAACAAGTATTCGAATTTGTTTAGGAAAGTAGGCTTTGAGAGTTATTGTATGGTTTTAAGTTGAAATGCATTAAAAATGCATAGGAAAGACGAGGTAAGATGGCAAACTTAAGCAACTATGATTTTTACTGACCACACTCAACTACTGTTGAGTCTAAGAACTGAGATTTTTGTGATAACCTCTTTCGGATCTTGCCATATACCGCGAATTTTTTCAGTTGCCTACTTCAGCTTTCATAACGCAAAACAACGGTTCTCTAGGTAATTTTCGTAACCCCCCCCACACACACACACGCAAACAACAACAACAACAAGTTTTGTTGGCAAGCAACTACAAAGGGGAATAGCATAGTAGCAGTTTTCGAATAAATTTGATGTTTCTGGGAGAAGTTAAGGAGTTTACTAAGATATATGTCATTATGAGAAAAACATAGAATCTAATTAAAGAATCCACCCCACACAGCACACTATATCCAAATCAGGTCTAATAGATATCCAAACTGATCTATAACATCCAGGACATTTAAAGGATATTTATATGCGGAGAGAAATATATATCTATAGGACATCTAAATCGCTACCTCTATAAGATATCCTTAGAGGGCTTCTAGATATCTAATAGTCATTCGAAAAAGGATCTCTATTGGAAATGTAAGAAATCCATCAGTAGACATCTTATGTAGCTAATGAAATAGATGTCCCATAGATATTTAATTGCCATCCAAAGCTACAAATCTATTGGATGTACGTGTATAACATCCATAAGAGATGCATTTGTAGACGTTTTATTTACGCAGAAGATTGGATGGCTACTGAAACAAAAATTTACATTGTTTGAAAGAATTTTCAGAAAATCTCAAAATCTTATGAATTTTTTAAAAATTCGACGCCTATAGTTTAAGTTGAGTGACCGCCTATCATGTCACCAAATTTTATTTAAGTCACTTCAGTCAGTTTTACGTGATGTGCAGACAAACTTTTTCTTACAGCTGTGTACTGAGGTCCCAAATGCTTAAAACGGATAGAAAACGCAAAATTTTGTGATACCAAGTAGTGTACGGAAAATTCTAATTTTATTTATTTAGCTACATCAAAGTGTTTTCATTCCGAAATTGAAGCAACAATCACTTCAAACTTTAGTCTTCTCACCACGAATCGAGTCTTCCTGGTGGATAGAACGCTCGTCTTTCACGCCTTGGATCCATGGTTTGATACCAGCCGAAGAAAATAGGTTTCAGTTTAAAAGTAACTTGAAGTTCTTATGTATGATAATAGACAGTAGATGGCAGCACCAAAATTCACAGAAAGGAGGAAGAATACTCAGTGGGTAAAAAAAGTCACAGTTATGACGTCACAATTCACTCCCCCCCCCCCCCCCGAGTAATCTTGGATATCTTGGACGTCCAATTAATATATATATATGCTACTTGGATATAGATCTCTTACAGACATCCTGGATATTATGCATGCTGTCTAGTCCTTAGAGAGATCACACCCCAAATCTCTTATAGAGGTCTATTTTATGTTATCTGGAGGATCTTGGACTTCTAATAGATGTACCCATTATCCAATCTGATTCCTTATAGATAACCAATGGATATCTCGTGCTGTGTGGGACAATTTTTAATTGTAATAAATTCGTGAGCTTTTGTTTATATTTTTGTCTTCAAAACTGCAAATCAACAGAATTCCGCCCGACTTATAAAAATAGGCATAATACACATAATGAAACATAAAAGAAAGTTGTCGCGAATTAATTGTTTCATCTGTTCTATCTGTAATTTGCAGAGGAAGATGATAAATACCAACGGTTCTAATGCGAGAAATTTCAACTGGGAATCGTCCCAGAGAAGCTCAGTGGTAGAGCACCCGCACGTTATGCGGCATTCCTGGGTTCGATTCCCAGCTCTGGAATTTTTCGCATAGTTGGTGAAAAATAAAAATAATCAACCTATACACTCCAACTTGCCTAATATCAGAGAACCATATCCACTCCTAAAACTCAAAAACATCTAAGTCATCCGGAAATCAACAACCTTTTTCCAGTCCAATCAGCGTGCAGTAACCAGTTGCAGAACGTCTACCCATCTACTTCCCGTCTCTCGCTTACGTACTAAGTCATATATAGGTTTTCATAGAATCGTCAACTTTTTTCTAATAAATTACAAAACATTATATACTTGTATTTATGCTAAAAGTCATTTTCAATCTTCAACGAAGTGCAACATTCGATGAA
This sequence comes from Cheiracanthium punctorium, assembly GCA_038373885.1. Taxonomy (NCBI): domain Eukaryota; kingdom Metazoa; phylum Arthropoda; class Arachnida; order Araneae; family Cheiracanthiidae; genus Cheiracanthium; species Cheiracanthium punctorium. The sequence goes on along the minus strand of JAWZYV010003326.1, from coordinate 175,506 downwards.
ACCATTCTATTAAAGAGTCTGAATGGCATAAATATTTCCAATAATATCTATGTAAAAATTACTTAATTTCATGTTAATTAGATATCATTAATTTATATCATATAACTGATAAAAGCAAAACATACTTTTATTTGACGTTGAATTTACTTTGACATTCAAGCAGTTTTCCTTTTAATTTATAGGCACATCTGTCAACCCTACACGAAACTCACACGCAATAAATATCTAAGATTTATACGCTTCTCACAAAAAGACCCGATATCAAGTTCTGTAGAAATCAATAGCCAACTTGACGCGATAAAATATTGCTGTACTCTTTGTGTATTCAGCCGTAAAAAGCATTTCTTTTCCTTTATAAGACTGATTTTATTTTCTTAGGAGACATCTCCCATGTGTCTCGTTTGTTAAAATTTGGCGAAGACTTGTTTATATCGTGAAGCTTTTTATGTTCTTTCTCCGAGAAATAAGTGGCGTAATTCTCTTTATACCAGTTTACTTTGTTGTGAATTCAACTGTGCAGAAGAATGTGCAATAGCATAAAGTTCACATAATCCTACTAAATTGTTGTTGTAAACATTTGTTGAGAAAAATTTGTTATGTTATGAAAGCAGTCATGCATATTTATTTAAAGACTAATGACATTGGTGTATGGATTAATTAATTGGAACACCCCGTTTCTTTATGTCTTTGAAAAAAATGTATTTAAAATCGTGTTTGACCCTTTAACGCTCAGTGTTCCCGCTCTGGGAACACCCAACTTTGACGTTTTGACTGTTGCCAGTCACGAAGAATAGATTGGATTTCTATAAAAATAGTTGCGGGTGACATAGCTCCACGAGAATCCATTACTTTTTAGCACGTCATTTTCCGTCAAAAAATGGTCACGATTCTTTTTAACAGCGCAGACGTCTGCTGAAAAATGGAAGAATCCGAGAACAGCTGGATAGATTGCCCGATGCTGAAAAAAATGGCAGATGTTGCCAACGCTCGACTTAACTACCGGCAAGATGGCGGAAGATCGAAACGTTCATCGCGTGCCACAGATCTAGAGACCCTTTATGGACGTAGCTGGCTGTGCCGAACACAGCCAGCTGCCATCAAAAAAGGGGTCTCTAGATCTGTGGCACGCGATGAACGTTTCGATCGTCCGCCATCTATCTGGTCGTTGAGTCGAGCGATGGCAACGGCTGCCCTTTTTAAAGCATTGAGAAAGGGTTGGGGGTCAAAGGGTTAACATTAAAACGAACCTAGAATTTTATCTTGTTCCTGACATTTTCTTTTTAAAATTGGCGTATCATTCGAGGAACGATAAAAAAAAAATCACTAAATTATTTGTTACGAGAAATATTTCTATACTTATTTTGCCTTCTTCATATCTTTGATTTTCTCTTATTTACTAATCGTCTGTATTTCAGAGTTTGAGAGATTAAAAAATAGTTTTATATTATCTTTTTGTTGATATTTCATTTAAAATAGGAAAAACTATAAGTAAAATTATTTGTTACGATATATTTACAATAATTTAAAATGAATTTAAACATCAATGTTCATATTTTACAGAAACTACTTGCGAATGATTATCTGATATTAAATTGGACGCATTTACATGTACATGATGTAGGGTATTTTAAAATTTTGAAACTTGCAAAAACTTTCGATATCCCAATTTCTCCTGCATGCTCTCTGATGCCATTATTCTGCGTATCAGACAGTGTAACCCACATATGGGCAACCGCCGGCCCGCGGGGCGGATGCAGCCTGCCACGGCTTTTCATCCGGCCCGCGGAGCATTTGAAAACTCCGTATAAACCATTCAATATCCCATATAAATCCCAATTATACGGCCCGCCACTTCTCTAAAATCCGTAAGTTTGGCCCGCGACTTCGCTAACATCCTAAAGTTCGGACCACAAATTTTCAAAGGTTGCCCATACCTGGTGTAACCACACTTTTTCAGGGACATGTCACGTGAGCTCTTGCTTGCAGGAGAAGTTTAAATGCGTGGTGCGTTTATTACTCTTTACTTTGTTGCCGTGCGATCGACCAGCTTCGGCCGTCAGAACTATTTAACTGAAACGAAATTTGTTAACAACCCTGCCGACCGGATTGTATGGTAGGTAAACAACCGTACCACGGTTTCGGGTTCAACTCCCGGCGGTCGGGGTTCGATCCCCTACTGGGCGTGGTTGTCGTTTCTCAGTTCCTTTATAGCACGTCATTTCCAGTTAAAAATTGTCGCGATTATTTTTTAACAGCACTGACATCTGCTGAAAAATGGAAAGATGCGAGAACGGCTGGATAGATTGCCCAATGCTAAAAAAAGGGCAGCCGTTGCCATCGCTCGACTTAACGACCAGCAAGAGGGTGGACGATCGAAACGTTCATCGCGTGCCACAGATATAAATGACACCCCTTTTTGACGCAGCTGGCTATGCCGCCCAGCCAGCTGCCGTCGAAAAAGGGTCTCTCGATCTGTGGCACGCGATGAACGTTCCGATCGTCCGTCGTCTTGCCGGTCGTTGAGTCGAGCGATGGCAACGGCTGCCCTTTTTTCAGCATTGGGAAAGGGTTGCGCCTCAAAGGGTTAAGGAACGAGCCGAAGTATTCCTGGTTCTCAGATTTCCAGTGGCCGTGAAGAGACCCAGTCCTTCACAGAGTCCTTGAGTACGTCGTTAACGAGTTGAAGCACTTCCCTTTCAGATGTTCTTTCAGGGGACCCAATGCATGCAAATCGCAGGGCGACATGTCCGGACTCCAGGGCGGATGATCAAGCTGTTCCCATTTGAACTTGGACAGTTCCTTGGCGAAAACGGACCCTCCATTTTCTCGTTGACTTGTGGGACACACAATCATCCCTCTATACCATAGGTTCCCAACCTTTTTTGAACTGGTGCCCCCTTTTCTAGTCAATATTTCTATACCGTCCCCCTCCCACTCCAGAGAAACAAGAGCGTACGTAATGCATGGTGAAAACAAGAATTAAATTAAAAAAAAAATTACTAATAGATTGAATATTGTTGGAATTGAAACGCTGCTGAATTTCTTCTTCATTTTAAAAAGAGGAATAAAAGATATGATAATAAGAATTGATGATAAGATTAAGAATTTATTTGATAAAGATTTGATGATAAGAAGTAATAGATAATAAACTATTGCTTTCTAAATAAATAAACTGACAGTGTCAGAGAACAATCAAAACACATACTTAATTATATTAAAAAGAATTTTAATAAAATATTATCAGCGTCATTTTTAAGTATTTTTAGACTATATTTGGTTAATCATCCCACGCCCCTCCGTGCCATATCAACGACCCCTAATTTTCTCTGTGCCTTTTACCGCCCCCCAGAAAGCCTCAAACGCCCACAAGGGGGCGTTATCGCCCACGTTGGGAACCTATGCTCTATACGGTCATCATCCGGTGATGAATAGTGGCCGGTTTAACACCTTCCGCTGTCAGAAGTCGGATAACGCCTCGCTGCTCCTAAATCTTCAAATTTTGCAATGTGAACGACGTCCTGTCCTCATCCACACTGCCACGTCAGTTGGACGTAAGAGGGTGCTTTTTATATGAGTTTCTGCTCTCTCCTGCTAGCCCTCCACATGTTACTATCCAAGCCAAAGACTCCAATCGCATTCCTAGATGCCTCGATACGTTCTCCCATAGCGGCACATGCAAACATGGGAACGGTTAAGTTGTTACGACGTTTCGTACCTTATCATTTGAGCCACCCTTGTACAAGTGTCTGGAGTTATTATACAGAACCAATAATAAAAAAGTCTGGTGTGACTCCACTCGACTTTCCGAACACTTGCGATTAAGATTATTACCAACCATTTAAATAAATTTTAATCGATGAATCATTCAAACATATATGCCAAATGTAAGCTCACTCGAATGTACCATTTAAACGCTAGCGCACTTTCAAGAATTTCTCCCCATACGCCATGATGTAAAAGAAATCTTTGTCGTAGCCCTGTAGAAAAACTATAAGTCCTATACACATCAAAATCAATACCGGTCTTACGATCGTGGTTTATAACATATATACCCAATTTGAGCTCAATCGAATATACCGTTTAAACGCTAGCGCACTTTCAAGAATTTCTCCCTCATAGGCCATAATGTAAAAGAAATCTTTGTCGTAGCTCTGTAGAAAAACTATAAGTCCTATACACACCAAAATCAATACCGGTCTTGCGACGATGGTTTATAACATATGTACCCAATTTGAGCTCAATCGAATGCCCCGTTTAGGAGCTATCGTGTTCACTCACATACAAACACACACACACACACACACACACACACACACACACATACATCTCGTAAAAATAGCATAAATGAATTCAGAAGACCTCAAAAGTGTCAATACACCAAAATCTCGAAGTCGAATTTTTTCATGATTACAATACTTTCCTTACATGGTACATGTTCGGAAAGTAATAAATATTAGTCAATTTCAGATACTATGTTCGAGTCATCAAAGGAGTCCATTCATGTCCAATTAGATAATTAAGTGATATACTTACCTCCCTTCTATAACTGTATTAAAATTATTCTTAAAAGTCCGGAGTGCTTACCGCAAGCAATATGATTCATGCTTGACTTTATGTTTCAACAACATTACACATTAGTGTAAACTCATATTTTAAGTTAAGTTTTATAAATCTAGACTTAATCTTCAACAGAATCCACAGAATATCTTTTTCATGATTTATACTCTTTTCAGAAACGAATAAAATTTAAAAAAATTGATGGTCTTTCTGATGCAGCGAAAAGAATAAAAACGAAAATAAGCTTAAAAGCTGGGAAATTTAAGTGAACAAATATTTTTAATAGTGAACATATTTTTTGTGTATGTTGTTTTATATATGTTCTGTTAAGGAGTTTTATTTATAAAATAATGCCAACATGTATCTTAAGTTTCATGTTTATAAACCAATACGCATATTTTGAAAGGATTTCATGTTGAATGTAGCCAATTTAAATCACAGAGAATATTTTGACTCAAAATCCGACAAAAGGTTTTAAAATGTCCAGATATTCTTTTTATGTTAGAAAAACGGTCAATATTGAAAAAAAAAATCACTTCAATTCGGATGCACTAGAGAATAAGAAAGAGGGATATTTCGAAAACGGTACAATCTTCTGAGCAAATATTAACTTGGCATATGGCTGTAAATATATTCTGCCGAATATATATCTTTAAAATGATACTTTTGTACTTGTTAGTTATTTGTGTGTTTCTTTCTCTGTAGCTGGAGTGAGACTGTTTTCGTGTTTGTGAAAGTATCACATAGTACGTACCACAGTGGTGTGACGAAATTCACATATTTTTCGAGTCTAAAATAATGTTATTTTGTTTTGTCTTTCTAAATCAAATATTCCGTATTAATCTCTCTCTCCACTTTATTTTTCGGCTCGATAAATGCTTCTTTCTTGTACGCGTCGTTATGTTCGCGATTTGCGGGTTCCCCTTCTAAATTAATTTCGCTTTAGCATTTGCTGTGTAAGTTCTTGGTGCCTGTCGGTCGTCCGTCTTTGCTTTCTCACGGGGGTTGTAGGCTTTTGTTTTGGCGTTCGCCAAATTCTGGCACTGCTGCCTTGACGATATGCTGATGTTCCGTTAATTTCAAATTTTTATATTTATAACGCCTACCGGACAGTTGTTGTCACGTGGTCAGTGTCTTATGAATGGCTCATCTTTTACTCGCCAACCTGTAAAAAGCTGGCAGTTTTGTAAGAAGTTTTTAGTGGACTTCTTGATAGCTCTCCGTCAGAGGAGGTTGTATCCGATCATTATGGGTCTCCGGCACGCTCTGTGGCCGGAACGATTACATCAGTGCCTGGTGTTATTTTCTACTGAAGCAATGTACTGCATGAGATTGAACTTGTTTCCTTTAAAACTGTTTTGCTGATACCTCCAATAAAAGTAGCTTTGCAGAATTCTAGTCGTCTGCCTGTTTTCTAAGTCTTCAGCGTAACTCATGGATTTTATTAACACACTATACGTTATATAAAACGGCCGAGGGAAAGTTTCTTAATCTACCTCCGACAACTCCCATCACAAGTGGTCTAGTCACTAAACTCAGTTCCCGTAAGAACACGGAAAGTGAAGCACCTCCCGGTCTGGCCCGTGTTTGGGAGGGTGAATTCCTCTCCCGGATGGACTGCTGTGGGACCGTGTATGCTAATGGGAGCTGGTGCATGTAAAATCCATCGTAGCTCCATTGTTCTCTACGTTCAGGCATTAACTCTGGGGTTACCGATTTCTAGTGTGGCTGATCCCTCATCTGGAATTGGTTCAAAGTAGGGACCAACAAGCAGAAGTCCAACCCCCTCGGGGTAACGGCACCTATTTCTATGGATAGTGCAATCGTCTGTCCATGGACACGAGAACAACAACATCACATAGGACACAATCAAATTAAAAAAGTTAGGATTGGGGATTTAAATAACTTCCAGTATCAATTTTTTGTGATGGGTATTGTATTATTCGCTGAAAAGTGCCAATTACAAAAATATTTTATATATATTACTTCCTTGTACGTAGTATAAGGAAGTAATGTGATCCCGAAAAATTTTGGGGGCCAAATTTCGACATAAAAACCGATTTTGACTACCTCTAAATTTAATTTAAAAATTTTTTTCGATGCATCTCATCGTAGGCTAGTATGCACGATCATATTAACGCGTCTGCAACTCATTTTGACCAGTGGCGAGTCTACTGTGGCCAGTTTTTCCATGCCGTCTGTACGTACGTACGTATGTATGTAACTCGCATATCTCAAAAACTATGGGTCGTAGAATGTTGAGATTTGATATTTAGGATTGTTCTATGATCTAGTTGTGCACCTCCCCTTTTGGTGGCAATCGAATGGATAGTTTATGTACAGGACCGCCCAAAAGATTCGAAATACATTACGCTCTATGGGCCGAAATTCATTAAACTCGCCTAACTCAAAAGCTATTAGGCGTAGAATGTCGAAACTTCATATTTTGGATAGTTGTAACATCTAGTTGTGCACCTCTCCTTTTGGTTCCATTCGACTGGATAGTTTATCTACAGGACTGCCCAAAACATTCGAAATACATTACGCTCAATGGGCCGAAACTCATTAAACTCGCATATCTCAAAAACTATTAGGCGTAGAATGTTGAAACTTTATATTTAGGATTGCTGTAACATCTAGTTGTGCACCTCCCCTTTCGGTTCCATTCGACTGGATAGTTTATCTACAGGACCGCCCAAAAGATTCGAAATACATTACGCTCTATGGGCCGAAATTCATCAAAGCGTTTTTTAGAGGTATTGGGCTATTTCAAACGACTCAGAAGTGATGTATGCTGTAAAGAGTTAGAAAATGAATTTCTCCATTAAAAAAAGTGTCTTTATCATTTATAGTTCTGCTACAGGAACACTCAAAAGATTTCCAATACATTACGGTCAATGGCAATTTTAGGGGCATTCATCCATTTCAAGCACAATACCGTCCTACCACATAAGTTAGGTAATGGTCCGACCACGGTCACGTGCCTCCCTCAAGAACTATGCCAAAAGTCGCCAAGCTTGGCGACTTTTGGTGTACGTGTGTGCATATTTAACTCTCAAATCTCAAAAACTATTATGAAATTTCATATATAAGAATGTTGTAACATCTAGTTGTGCATCTCGATTTTTGGTTCCAATCTACTGGAGAGTTTATTTACAGGACCACCGAAAAGAATTTCAGTACCTTAATGTCTATGGACATCTTCATTATAATACAACTGTAGACAGTCATTGTTTGGTACATGCCCAAAATCTCGCCGTCTGTCCTCGACCTTGGCGAGTTTTGGCGAAATATCGCCAAATTTGGCGATAGTCAGTCATTTGGTCCATGCCCAAAGTATCGCCATTTGTCATCGTTCTTGGCGAGTTTTGGCGAAATATCGCCAAATTTGGCGATAATCTGTCATTGTTTGGTTTCATGCTTAAAATCTCGCCAAATGTCGTCGACATTGACGAGTTTCGCCGAAATATCGCCAAATTTGGCGCCAAAAATTATTTCCTATTTTGTATAACTCTAAAACTTTAACCCGTAGATTTTTTAACTTTGTATTTAGAACTATTGTAATACCTAACTGTTTTCAATATCTTTTTTGACAGCAATCGACTGAGAATTTATTTACATGGTGAGCCAAATGACTTTGAATACATTGAGGTGTATAGATGCAATCAACTCATTGAAAGTCTGTGGTCAATGACTACTTTGGCTATCCCCAAAATCTCGCTGACTATCTCAAGTTTGTCGGCTTTTGGTGAAATATCGCCAAATAAAGTGTCAGAAGGAAATCTTTCAAATTGAACTCAGCTTGGCGATATCGAAATATTTGGCTAGAATTCGCTAAACCTTACTATTATTGATATTTTATCTCTTTCAAACAAATAAATGTAGAGGAAGTGCGTCGAAAATATATTTGATCTAATGGACGTGCAAGGAAGTCATGTGTTGGACACATCAGATTTTTTATGTAAGCATGTACAAAATATAATTTTATTTAATACAAGGGGTAATTACATTTACTTCAAAGTAAATACAGCTTGTACTTACCATAAAGTACTTTGTAATAAAAATTACATGTACTGCAAAGAGTAACGTTTGAATTAACGTTTGTTTTCGCTGAGTTACATCAAACTCGTTGTGTTACATCGAGTGCCATTAAAAATGTATAGCTTGCAGGTAAGAATAAATGATGGAACATTCTGCAAGTATTTTTATTAAGATGGATTGGTCTAATATGAGCATTGTAGACAGCAACGGCTGTTCGACGAATGATGGAATGCGTTAAATAAATGTCTTCCGTAAGATAACCGTGTGCTAAAAGGTACGATAATTGGTTATGTGGATGGAGAAATGAACGTTAATAAAAAGTTCAGTGGAGGATACAAAAGTGATAGAGCATCACCTTAAAGCGCAACTCTGGGTTTTGTTCTCTGGGGTCTTTCCATTTGGAAAATAAAATGTAAAAAATCTGGAGTGACTCCACTCGACTTTCCGAACACTTACGATTAAGATCATGACCAAGCATTTAAATAAATTTTAATCGATGAATAATTCAAACATATATACCAAATTGAAACTCAATCGAATGCACCGTTTAAACGCTTGCGCACTTTCAAGAATTTCTCCCCATATGCCATTATGCCATAATATGAAAGACATTTTTGTCGTAGCCCTGTAGAAAACTATAAGTCTTATACACACCAAAATCAATACCGGTTTTAAGACGGTGATTTATAACATATATCCCCAATTTCAGCTCAATCTAAGGTACCGTTTAAACGTTAGCGCACTTTCAAGAATTTCCCCCCATAGGCCAGAATGTAAAAGAAATCTTTGTCGTAACCCTGTGGAAAAACTATAAGTCCTATACACACCAAATCAATACGGTCTTGGACGGTGGTTTATAACATATATATCCAATTTGAGCTCAATCAAATGCTCCGTTCAGGAGCTATCGTGTTCACTCACATACACACAAACACACACACACACACACACACACACACACATACACACATACATACATACATCTCGTAAAAATAGCATAAATGGATTCAGAAGCCCTCAAAACGTGTAAAAACATCAAAATCTCGAGGTGGACTTTTTTCATGATTACAATATTTTCCTTACATGGTACATGTTCGGAAAGTAAAAATCAAGATCATTAGAAAGCTAGGAAAATGCATGCATGGTATCCACCGACGACTAAAAAGGTGGCTTTTGCTACTAATTTAAACATAACGCTTCTTGGGCAACCTTTTTGAATAAAAAATGCCATTTTCATACTTTTTTTAAAGTTTTTGGCTACTTGTGTCTTACTCTAGGTGGCACATTTGAAAATCAGACTTTAGTTTTTGTCAACTTCCTGTTTTTTCAAAGTTGCGATGAGTCGTACATCAAAGATTCTAATCTGTTTTTTTAACCGTTCTGTAAGAATGAGTATACTATATGCTCTGTAATATGTAACGCAGAGTTTTTTAATTTATCTTTTTATTCATTACTTCTTAAATGAAGCTAAATGACGTATGTTTATTTCTTAACTAAAATCTTGCGAAAATGCGAGCATTTTGGCAACTAAAATTTAGAAAATGGCTATTAAACTGGCGACTTTTTTAAGTCGATGAGGCTACTAATGGTACTATTTTTGCCTCTTGACATTGGTGGACACCCTGTACATGCAACAATATACCCATAAAGACATTTGAAATGCAATTTAAAGAATGGTTTATAAAGCGGTGGCGTATTCTGTGAATAGTATTTTGAAAAAAAAAAATTTTTTTTCATTCCCTAATGGCAAAAATTACCAAGTAATCTATGTATTTTCCTTTAATCTTTGATTACTAGAACATACACGTAAAGTTTTGTAAAACTACCACGAGTGTCATAACAGAAAACTTATTATTTTTAAAAGACTAAATATGTAGTAGATATTTTACAAGTAAGATATTCTTTTAAAAATGAGTGTTTTGCAGACTGGATTCGTATAGAAATTTCGTGTTTCCAGAGTCTATTTCAGAGCTGATTTAGCTATAAATATATTATTCAAAAAAGTAGTTTCCAAGATACTTCTCATCACGGCTTTTGCAAATTTAATCATGTCTCTTTTAAAAAGAAGTCTTAGGTACCATCTAATATTAACCTCCAGCATTTACCTTAGTATAATCCTTATAATTAAACAACTATTTTGTTTCGTAATTCCGCGTAGTCACTGACCATAAGCTCAGAAAAAAAAAAAATAAACAACAACAGTGAAACTTTCATGATATATCCGTCTTTATGATGCAATTAGTATTATTTTTATTATTTGAGTCTAGACTAATAAATAAAACTGTGTCTGACGATGTAATGGGCATACTACCAAAGTATTCTACTATGGGATTAGCTAATATTTCTTTCTTTTACTTTTACTGATATTTTAATGGTACAGGAGTCCTATATATAAATGCAAGATATAAATGATTATTTTATATGGCATCCAAGCATGTTAAGCTTTTACACACAAAGCGTAATTTTTACATAGAGTTAGATAAGACGATGGTATATACAGGGTATCCCCAAAAGGTGGTAAAGGGTTTTAATTCTTTATCTATTAGAGATGATTGGGCAATGCAAATTGAAAAAAATGTTCAAAAAAAGTTCAGAAATAATACTCCGACGAGAAAAAAAAATCCTGTCGTTAATTTTAAAAAAGTTATGCTTTTAAAATATTTATGCGACCCCCAGTTCGAAAAATTTCTAATTAATAAAATGTTGCCCACACACTAAAGATGAGGTGACAAAATTTCAGCCTTTCATCATAAAACATCTTGGAGATATCTATAAACAAACATGATAGGGGGGGGCATACATGAATTTGATTGTAAACATTTATTGCCAGAGTGGAAAAAAAAATTTTTTTTTCGTAATTTATGTACGACCCCCAGCATGCAATCATATGATGTTCCTTCGTTTTATTTTTTCCTTGGAAGGTACTGAAAAGTATTTAAATCAGCATACATTTATCTTCATACCTCTGACAGTTTTTAGGATATACTTCTCAAATTTTGTCCATCACCTCATTAGTGTATGAGTCGCATTTTACTAATTAGGATTTTTTTTTACGGAAGTTGTGTACAAGTTAAAAAAGTGTCACTTTTTGCAAATGAACTGGAAGAACATTTCTTAACGGAGTCTCATTTTTGACCTTGTTTTGAACATTTTTTTTTTTTTTTTTTTCAATTTACATTGCCCACTTATCTCTAATAAATGAAGAAAGAAAACCCTTTACCACTTTTTAAGACAACCCGTATATTAATATGCTACAGAAGGGAACACATATTTTAGTGCACGAATAATACAACAGCTTTTCAATGTTGCAAAGTTGAATCAAGATTTCAATTTTTTGTGTGTGGACGACATAGAATTATTCTAATGTATGACTTTTTCTGTATTTTTTTGTACACTTAGTATGTACGTATGTATGTTCAAGATTTACTTTGGTATGTAAGTCCATTCGTGTAAAAGAGTCGACTGCCTGTTTTTTCTTCAATAATTCACTCAAAATTAAAGCTGTTGGTTCACGCTTAACCCTTTGAGGCGCAACCCTTTCTCAGTGCTTAAAAAAGGGCAGCCTTTGGCATCGCTCGACTTAACGACCAGCAAGATGGCGGACGATCGAAACGTTCATCGCTTGCCACAGATCTAGAGACCCTTTTTTGACGCAGCTGGCTGTGCTTGCTGGTAGTTAAGTCGAGCGATGGCAACGGCTGCCCTTTTTTAAGCACTGGGCAATCTATATAGCTGTTCTCGTATTCTTCCAATTTTCAGCAGATGTCAGTGCTTTTCAAAATAATCGTGACCATTTTTTAACGGGAAATGACGTGCTAAAAGGTAAAGGATTCTCGTGGAGCTGCGCGTCACCCGCAACTATTTTTATAGAAATCAAATCTATTCTTCGTGACTGGCAACAGTACAAACGTCAGAGTTTGGCGTTCCCAGATCGGGAACATTGCGCGTTAAAGGGTTAAACCCAAAGAGCGAAAAAAACGATACATCCGGGCAGCGATCCGTTTCCATGGAAACCTACCGGTATTTCCGCAAAAGTGCTCTTTAATAGTCTTTTTTTCTGAGAATTCCCTCCTCGCTTCGTCTTTTTTTCTTAGAATTCCCCTCATCGTTTCCTCTTTTTTCGGAGAATTCCCCTACTCGCTTATTATTATATTTTGCTCCGCTCTTGTGATCGAAAAAACGCTCCTAAAGGAGATGACCACTTTTGAAAACTGGGCCAAAAATCGCTCCGACTGATCAAATTTCGCATTCATGTAGACAATGTAAGTTGTCTACATGATCTTTAGAGTATACCAGTGAACTTAGCAACCACTGTCATAACCATGTTTGAGTGACATAAAGAAACTGCTTGTGATTTGTTTCCAGATTTTGAACACCAAGAAATCCTTTGAATTTAATTTTCTGTGACTGTAATGATTTGAAAGAACTTTGTCTTCCAATACACGGTATATTCATACATAGTTAAATAAGAGTTCATCGAAAGGCTGCCCAAGGTCTAGAAAGGACAGCATGCAAAAAGATGACTTTAAATCACAGAGAAATACTAATTAAAATGAAATTTAGCAGAGCTTAATATCCGTTTCAAAAATCTTTTTTTTTTTTCTGAATACATATCAAGAACATTTTTAGCATGATAAATAATCCAATATTTACTTATTTAGAGCTTGGAAAATGCTGTGTAAAACAATCTGAAAAACTTTTAAACGAGTCTTTACAGTAAAAATCATTTTTGATTATACATTTCTACTGAACACCTTTTTTTCTTTAAAAAAAATCTGATGTGTCCAACACATGACTTCCTTGCACGTCCATTAGATCAAAAATATTTTCGACGCACTTCCTCTAAATTTATTTGTTTGAAAGAGATAAAATATCAATAATAGTAAGGTTTAGCAATTTCTAGCCAAATATTTCGATATCGCCAAGCTGAGTTCAATTTGAAAGATTTCCTTCTGACACTTTATTTGGCGATATTTCACCAAAAGCCGACAAACTTGAGATAGTCAGCGAGATTTTGGGGATAGCCAAAGTAGTCAGTGAGCACAGACTTTCAATGAATTGAATGCATCCATACACCTCAATGTATTCAAAGTCATTTGGCTCACCCTGTAAATAAATTCTCAGTCGATTGCTGTCAAAAAAGATATGGAAAACAGTTAGATATTACAATAGTTCTAAATACAAAGTTAAAAAAATCTACGGGTTAAAGTTTTAGAGTTATACAAAATAGGAAATAATTTTTGGCGCCAAATTTGGCGATATTTCGGCGAAACTCGTCAATGTCGACGACATTTGGCGAGATTTTAAGCATAAACCAAACAATGACAGATTATCGCCAAATTTGGCGATATTTCGCCAAAACTCGCCAAGAACGATGACAAATGGCGATACTTTGGGCATGGACGAAATGACTGATTATCGCCAAATTTGGCGATATTTCGCCAAAACTCGCCAAGGTCGAGGACAGACGGCGAGATTTTGGGCATGTACCAAACAATGACTGTCTACAGTTGTGTTATAATGAAGATGTCCATAGACATTAAGGTACTGAAATTCTTTTCGGTGGTCCTGTAAATATACTCTCCAGTAGATTGGAACCAAAAATCGAGATGCACAACTAGATGTTACAACATTCTTATATATGAAATTTCATAATAGTTTTTGAGATTTGAGAGTTAAATATGCACACACGTACACCAAAAGTCGCCAAGCTTGGCGACTTTTGGCATAGTTCTTGAGGGAGGCACGTGACCGTGGTCGGACCATTACCTAACTTATGTGGTAGGACGGTATTGTGCTTGAAATGGATGAATGCCCCTAAAATTGCTATTGACCGTAATGTATTGGAAATCTTTTGAGTGTTCCTGTAGCAGAAGTATAAATGATAAAGACACTTTTTTTAATAGAGAAATTCATTTTCTAACTCTTTACAGCATATATCACTTCTGAGTCGTTTGAAATAGCCCAATACCTCTAAAAAACGCTTTGATGAATTTCGGCCCATAGAGCGTAATGTATTTCGAATCTTTTGGGCGGTCCTGTAGATAAACTATTCAGTCGAATGGAACCGAAAGGGGAGGTGCACAACTAGATGTTACAACAATCTTAAATATAAAGTTTCAACATTCAACGCCTAACAGTTTTTGAGATATGCCAGTTTAATGAATTTCGGCCCATTGAGTGTAATGTATTTCGAATGTTTTGGGCAGTCCTGTAGATAAACTATCCAGTCGAATGGAACCAAAAGGGGAGGTGCACAACTAGATGTTACAACTATCCAAAATATGAAGTTTCGACATTCTACGCCTAATAGCTTTTGAGTTAGGCGAGTTTAATGAATTTCGGCCCATAGAGCGTAATGTATTTCGAATCTTTTGGGCGGTCCTGTACATAAACTATCCATTCGATTGCCACCAAAAAGGGAGGTGCACAACTAGATCATAGAACAATCCTAAATATCAAATCTCAACATTCTACGACCAATAGTTTTTGAGATATGAGAGTTACATACATACGTACGTACGTACAGACGGCATGGAAAAACTGGCCACAGTAGACTCGCCACTGGTCAAAATGAGTTGCAGACGCGTTAATATGATCGTGCATGCTAACCTACGATGAGATGCATCGAAAAAATTTTTAAAATTCAATTTAGAGGTAGTCAAAATCGGTTTTTATGTCGAAATTTGGCCCCCAAAATTTTTCGGGATCACATTACTTCCTTATACTACGTACAAGGAAGTAAAAATTAACAAATTGTTAATTTAGTTTTTTTAATAAACATCTAATGAGTTTAATTTGTAAAAAACGGCATTCGAAATTCTCTTGAACAGAAATTAACATCAACTCAAATATTATTCAATCAACTCAAATTAACACCAACTCAAATAAACAGTTTCTAAATAGATAAAAACAATCATTTTCAACCTCACATGCAATCTGATACTTACTTATTTCCCCGCTTTAAAAAGTTCTGTAAGGTAATCGAAAAAACATCTAAATAAGTCTTTGCACTGCAGTAAAAACCATTTGTGTAGAGTCCTGAAAAAGAAATCACTCAATAATTCAGGACTTCATCTCTCTGGATGTTTTGTTCAATGCAGAGACAAATAGCTTTTTTTTTGTCTTTGTTTAATCCTTTCAAACGATGAAAGTGTTTCTTATTCAGTACAGAGCATCTGTTGAGAAGTATACGAAACGAAATGACAGTGAGTGCTATTTCTCATGAATTTGGAAGATCTACCATAGGTAATGTTAAGTATTCAGTTATAGAAAAGTAAAAGAATAATTAAGAAATAATTCAGGAATTATTTTTTTTTCTATAAATCACATTAAAGAAAATAACTATTGTACATTTAAGTGTTAAGTAGTCATATAGTATAAATAATGAAAAATATTATTTATTTACAATTTAACAATGTGACCATACACCCATCGCTTGATGGAAAGTTATCTAAAGTAATTATTTAAAATTTATTATAATTGTGTATATAATACAGTAACTGTTTAAGATTAGTCTGTGCAAAATTTCTACCTTAAGAGTAAATTCATGTTCGCTTTTAAAATTTTAATCCTATTTTCCTATCGAAAATTAGAACATATAATGGAAAAATCATATTTCGCATTAAATAAGACAAGTTTTTGCAGAATGAAATGCCTTACGCAAAAAGGATAAATTTTTAGCGCATTCTTTAATTACCAATTCTGCATAGTCTTTTTTTTTTTGAGATAAGCAAAATAATTTCGAAATAATTTCAAAATATTTAAGCATAGAGATACAACTTCAACATATATAAATAAACTGAGTTGAAAAACAAGGTATTCTTAAGTATATAACGTTCAGCTAAAAATAATGTTGTTTAATTTTCTTCAATTATTTATAAATATATCGATTGTATTGCAAGTGATAAAAATTACTATAACCTTACAAAATTTGTTTCATCCGTTACATCTTTTCAGACGGAGTTCGTTTAAAAAAGAAATATTATGCATGCTATATTTATTTATTTATTTTTTTATAACGATGTGTAGAAAAGAATGTTGTCAAAGTCTGGTTTTACACATATTATTATTATTCAAAATATGTGTAATTATATTTTCTTGTGAAAATCCTTTGAACCCGCTATTTATGTATTGTGTTATGCATGTATTATTTATGGAAGTGTTATTAAAAAATCAGAGAGAAGTCATCGATTTGAAGATTTATTTACTACCTTATTTCTACCTTAAAATAATATAAAAGGGACTTAATCATATTGATTTTTTCTTTATTCCTTTTCTTTTGAAACTTGCTTTAAATATATATATATATATATATATATATATATATATATATATATATATATTTAATGCATTTAATAACTATATATATATATATATATATATATATATATATATATATATATATATATATATATATATAAACATAAACTTGTTTATAATATATATATGTTATTATTCAAAAAATAATATATATTTTATCTGCTACTTTAACAACACCTTCATTCATTGCCTCTTTGTCCCACTGTCCCTGTTACTTTTCCTAGTATAATGTCTTGGCATGTTGTTCTAAAACTTAAATTATCCGCAGAACAGTAGCCATGCAGTAAGGTCCAGAAAAAAAAATAATAATTAGAAAACCAAAATTATTGGGTTGGCAACAAAGTAATTGCGTTTTTCCGTATGTCAATATTTCGCCTGGCCAAAACTACTGAAGTTAATTATGCGAAATTTGGCACGTACGTAAGTTCTTCAACATAGGTGCTAGATCAGAGAGCATTTTCCAAAATTCGTAATCTTAGGGGGTGTAAGGGGCCAAAAAGTTCTTTTCACATATCCCGCGTGATCTCAAATAAAAATAGAGATATCCGTGAAATTCTTTTTGTAAAATACAGCAGTCACGAATACCTAAAAATTAATTTCAGGACATTTTTAATAGTGTCCTCTAAGGAGGATAGAAGCGAAAAAAGGGGGATGGTGGCCATCTTTTATGGACGAAAAAAAATACTGCCAGTGAAATTCTTTCTTTAAAATGTAACAAATATGAATCATATGTTCAGGCACAGCTTACCTGTAATTAAAAACTTGTTGAAAACTTATTTGCTTGAATTTTATACCAGAAAACGCAATTACTTTGTGGCCAACCCAATATATTATGTTTCTTTCCTTCCGGCTAGCATATTCAGATTCAATAACATTTCTTAAAACAACATATGCTTAATTAAATATCTTATATTAAATTCCAAATGATAACAGTATTTGTGTCAGAAAAAGCAATTAAAGTAGTACAATAGTTCGCTGCTATTTATAGATGAAGAATTTGCATAAAAATAAACATTGTAGACATTGGCAAAACACTCTCTTTTCAGTTCAGTTCAGTGTGCTCCTTGTGACGAAGGGCTTTGACTGACGAAGACCAAAACAATTTTTGGTCGAAACATACGTATCTTCTTGCCTATAACATCTTATGTGTGTTTTTTACATTTTATTTACTTTAACGTAGACATGGTTATATATGAAAAGAACACATTCGTACTGAACATAATTTAATAAGGATACGCATATGATAGTGATGGAAAAATTTGAATACTTTCAAGAATCGATACAAATGACGTTCGTAGCAATAGTTACATATTTTAAAGTGTCATTTTTAACTCATGAAATAGTAAAATTTCCAGAAGAAATTTTTTAACATTCCTTTAATATTTCCATCTCAAAAGATAAATATCAAAATAATGAGGTTCAGAAAGAGATGAGACCATCTGCGTAATTCAGTGAGGACTAGATTGGTCTGAGTGCAGCATACGCCAATTTCGGCCTCGTCCAGAAAAGTTAGATTTTTTATTGAAAAATGGAAAATGAAGCCCTTAAGGGTAGGCGAAAGCCGTCCCTTACTAACTCTTGATGAAGAAAGCTGATATTGTAGGTAAATCCTTTTTTAATAATGTTGAAAACAGACTATTGATTTCACTAGCCAAAGTACCCAATTCGTTGAGGGAATGCTATTTACATATTCTTAAAAATATACAAATGGTATCAGGTAAATATTTGTAAATAAATAGAATTTTTAATTAAAATTTGAAGCTTAGTGCAAAACCTTTTGATAAAGTAAAGTACAACGTTAGAAAAACAGGAAAAGGGAACATCACTAATCTGTGTTAAGTAAAATTTTTACAGTGCTCTGCAAGACAGTTTTTTTTTCAAAAGTAAATTTTTAAGGTTTGTCGTTCATTGAACAGAAGTACTTTTTTGGAGGCTTCAGAAAACTGAATTTTATCATTCATTTTTAATATATAAGATGTACAGAAAAGCACTCTTCGATATTAAAATTTAGTAACTCGAATGTAATGATGACAGAACAGTAAAAGAAAAACAAATGTTTAGTTTGAAATCTTCAATGCAGAAACTTCAAAATTGATTATAACCATACTCGTTGCGCTGTGCCCTATATCTATTAAAAAAAAAAAAAATCGAATGCGTGCCAACTTAGGCGTATAGCTTGAACAGAATTTTTTTTATTCTATAGAGTGGGAAAAACATCAATTTCAAGAAATGGAAAAAAAGAAAACGGAATATTCCTCTTAAATTTCGAAAAAAATATTTTCAGTCTAAATTCTGACAAAACTGGCTCTCTCGGGGGGGGGAAGCCCGTAACCCCTAGAGAGCGCTCCCCAGTTGGCGGATCGGGGAATGCCTCCATTGTATCCCAATGGGTGGCAGAAGGGAAATAAAATACCATCTGTCGAGCAACAGGTTAGAGTCCAACCTCTTGAGGCTATGCCACTCCTATTCCATGGAGAGTGGAACTTATGAAGCTAGAGTAGATGTTACCGCGTCCGTGGTAGCCCACAGTCCAAGAGCTGATGCCCGGACTTCTGTTGGGAAAATTGCGACGAGGACACTAAAGGTTTTGCAATTAAAATATATGAACAACGTATCGCCAGATGACAACTCAAGATACTTTCTGCAGAAATTGGCCAAATACTCATTTAACGCCAGACCCTATTTTTGACTGCCAAGCCATTATTATTTTTGTTTCCAATTTATTCATCAAGCATTTTGCCACTACTAAGACCCCACTTATTAAGCCATTACGCATTAAGCCACTACTAAGAAACACGTATGGCCTGAAAATGAACACACTACTAAGGCCTGAAATTACTGGTCATTTCATTATTGGGAGCACTCCTTATGAAGGGACGGACAAGTTAACATCCAAGCCCAAGCCGGTATTCGAACACGGACCCGAGGCGTACTAAAATGGTTCTTAAGTCACTACACCACCTGGGCGGCTGCCCTCTCTTTCTCAGCTTGGCAAGCCACCCCAAGACATCCTTTATAGCCCCCTGGGTCCAGACCTGGCCGCCCTCATTTTCAACGCTTTTGGCTCCATTTAGCTGTCACGTATGGACACGACAACAACAACAACAAAACTGACTAATCTTATCAGTACTGCATATCAATAAATTGTTTGGACTTCATAGTACTCTCTATAACGACTTGTTCGATTTTTATGTTTATGTGTAGTGCCTCCAGTTGGTAACATGCACAACAGATTTTGAAATTGATGCATGAGATTTTCACAAAATAAACAAATTTTTTGTTTCATTCTTTTATCATTCTTTATTTTCGAGTTATGTATTTTTAAGATTATTTAGTCCTTATCTGGACCTCATATACAAATATTCTAAATGTTTGATATAAAAAAATAAATCTTGAATAACTTAGAATGACATTGATTAAAGTCTGTTCCTTCTTTTAGGAATTACAGATATCACTGAGAAGAAAAGATAAATTGCGACGCCTTCAAAGAAAATGCCATTAAACACTGCCTCGTATCCACCTTACATCAATTTATCGCACAATGACACTGTGGACACGTCTAAAGGGGACGCTAATGATGTCGTGTTTATTCTTACCAGTTCATTCCTCATATTTACAATGCAATCAGGTAAATATTTGTTCAAACTTTCCAGCAGATACATTTTCTGCTACATAATTCATGATTGATAAATTATGTTTGCTGCATTGTTGCAAGAGTAGAAAAAATTATATAGAAAACAACAATTATTTTCCAAGAATAATCTCTTTGAGGGAATGCTTCATGAAAAATACTACTTAAAATTTGAAGAATTTTATTTGCGCGATTTGCAACTATTTAATGATTAAAGGAAATTTGCGTAACTAAAGTGATATTTTACTCGTACGCGCTCTATTTTATGCAAGTTTTTCAGTTATGCGCGTTTTTTCTGCAGTCCTGGCCTGGGACATATGAAAACAATGATAATTCAAATTCATTATGCACCTTTCGTAGAAAGCGCCTATCTTATATGCTCGTCATAAAAGAAAGATTCTAAGTTCAAAAAGTAGATTTTTCAATCAAACAGGTTCTGCTTATCACAGAAATTTGACATTTTTAAGAATTTTGCGATTTTAATTTATTTTGTGAGAAAGTAGTAATAGGAGTAAAACGAAGCTTCGCATGTCCCCATTTCCATTTTCCCGCGCTGTTCATAAAATTAAGTAAAATTCACTAAAAATAAAATTCATTGAATTTTGAAATTTATCCTATTTACATTTTTTAACTGTAGATGTAGAATTAATTAACAGTATGAAGTAATTGAATGTACTGATGCATGACTTTTGAGCTAATTTTGTAGATTTTCCTTCATGCACATCACTCACTTATGCGAGTTTTCCTCGGCGTCCCCTACGCCCGCGCATAAGTGAAAGATCACTGTATCTGATTGTATTGCTTGATAACTTAAAAATAATTGCAGGGTGTGTGTAATGACTAATCCCAGGCAGCATAATAGCATTAATAGACTTTCAGTGTACTTTATTGTAGGGGGTGTCAAAACTAAGCCTTGCAGCCTTCTGCTTGATCTTTGCTTCAAAATAAAGAAGTCCTACCTTACGATCGGCAGTACTGCCCTCTATCGGCTCCTTAATGAAGCAGAAATGAACTCGTCGGGAGTTTGTGGTAGAAATTGGCAAATACTGCCCTTGGCAAATACTGCCGCTATCGATTTAATCTGGATTTGGGGTGGGTACAAAATGCTGTAAAAGCAGAAGTGCCTAAGTCCCTATAATCCATTAAATGATAACAAGACAAATAGACAGAACTTTATTGTGCTGTTTGGAGTGATTTCAAACACAGGACTTCCAGTGTGTTAATTTAGGCGTTATCCTGTTAGACAGGATGGGTCTTCCGAAGAAGAAGTGCAATTTGTCGTGATTGTGATCCTGTGTCCGCCAAATTCTACTCTCTCTACCTACCCCTAGAAAGCTAACTGAAGGTTGCCAGATGGTGTGCAGGCACAGAATAAATTATAAAAATAAGTTTTAATTATGAGTGAAAACTTAGCATAGGACATTATAATTTTAGCTTCTTGTGCAACAGTCATAAGCTTTTTCCAAACAGTGCGCGGATATAAAAATATGGAACTGTTGTTCGATATGGACTATAGTGCCAGGACGTTAGTCCGAGATATACTAACTAGAAATTACACAGTTTCCCCTTGGAAGTTTCTTGGTGCTTTAAATAATCAAAACAGAGGGAGTAGGTAAAACTTTTACTTGAATTAAAATTGTGATTTTATTGAAGCTACATATCTATACGAAATTCATATATTTCAACGTTCAAACGAACTACTCAGAATGTGATAATAAAAGAACACGCTTAAATCTATTAAGTAAAATAATAATCAAACGGAGTATATTTTTACTCAATTTTTGACTTCAAACAGCCATTCTCCCGATTGAGTAAAATTTGCTCAATTCATCGACAAATATCAATGGAGCGAAAAATTCTCAATTTTTGAGCATTATGCAACAGCTCCATTTAGGCTAAATAATAATCAAAAATGAGGAGTGTCTGTCCGTTTTTGATTAATATAACTGTACTCAATTATGATTATTATTTAAGCTATAGAATGAGCGTTTTTGCAAAATCAGCCCTTTTTTAATTAACATATCTGTACTCAATTAAGATTATTATTTTAAGCTAGAAAAAATGTGTTTTATTAAAATTTGCTGTTTTTGATTAATATATTGAATGATTGGTTTTCTTCATTTTTTATTATCAGAGCTGCCATCTATGATTATAAGCCCGAGGAAATAAATTTTAAATCAAGGCAAATACATTACATATATCTTAATACACTATAAAAAAGTATTTTTTTAATAGATAGAATATAATTTCACTATAGTCTCTCGTTATAAAACGAATTCACAGTACAGTCAGAATACAGAAATGCAATCATGGTTAAACCAGCTGTGAGATTTAATTAAAGAAGCAACCCAATTTATTGACATGAAAAAGGTAAAATACTACTTACTCACTTTGGGTGGAGATATCATAACTTCGTTTGTTTTAGAACAGCTTTTTATAATCCAATCGTAAGAAACTATGTCATTAAAGCGAATCTTTACCTAAAGCATCTCCTCCATATCTAGGCTGAATTTATTTCACAACTCTGAATATGAAAAAGATGCATTTGGTATTCGGATATAACATAAAATTATCAACAGCGAATACCCACACAACTATGCCCGACTATGAACCGTTAGCCGTTGAACAGCGTGGGCCACGTGATACGATAGTAATAGGGTATGGGTCGTGGGGAGAAGAGACAGACAGAATACTCAAATAGACAAGATTTTTGCGGAAAATGAGTTAAATAGAATACAGCGGATGGGGAGTGCTGGGGCGAATTGAGGCATTCACAAATTATTGTCTTGAATGAATATTTTTTGGCGTAAAAGGATTTAAATCGGCCGATAAGAAATTTAATCAATAAATGAGTGTTAGTTTTAATCAATAGATTTAAGCGTGAATATTAAAGCGAGCATTTAAATTTGGAATTGCCTAAAATATATCGACGTATGCAAATTTAGTATTTTTAAACAAAAATTAAAGTAAAAAAAAAAAAAATATTTCAAGTCCATTCTTATCATGAGGAAAATATAGTACACAATGCGCAAGACGTACATACTCACTCACACAACACTTAGAAGTTTTTAATTTCACCTCTAAGCTTCAGTAAACAAACTGTGAATTCGAAAAGAATCTTACTGCAAAGGATTTAAATCGGAGGAAAATAATATAACGAAGATTAAATGTAGATTGAATTTCTATAAGAGAGACATCTTGCAGAATAATGCGAGTTAATGTTAATGAGTAGTAATTCTAAGCTTCAGCACAATTGAGAATTAGTGTAAATACGGCACTCTTTGCAAAAAAAGCAGTGAATTGAAAAACACCGTAAAGGAAACATTTGAAAATTTGAACGAAATCCGGATTTGTTTGGGTTTTGTTTTATCGGAAGATTTATTTGCATTTTTAAACTCTGGGACATAAGCCTATAATGCAGAGTAAAGATTATTTATCAAATCGTAGGTTGATGTATTAACTTAAGAGGATAAGAAGATTTCTTGTATCAAATTGATTTGGAAAAAAAAAGAACTAGTGCTAGATACTGTAATGCATTAATTTTCAACTACACATAACGGAGAAAAGAATACATGTAACTTAACTAGAACATTTGACGCAAACTAGTATTAAAAGATAATATCACCAAAGTTTTGTAAAACTAAGGGCCAAGGACCCTAGACTTGCTACACTTGTTTTTCGTATGAGGCATTCGGGCCCCTAATAAGGCTTATTCGTAAAAAAGGCATAATTTCAACAAACAAAACCCAATGGTTGGATCAGATAGAATGTTATCGAGCTACACATTGCTTGGTTCTTGCATGTTGCTTGGAACATAAAAATTTAAAATTCGCACTATTTTTAATTATGTGGAACCCATGGAACACCTTGCGTATTAGCCAATTATGGCGAATTTTCATATTTTGGTGACTTGCGTATATGTATAGTTAATAATTGGCTCTAAGAAAACAGTACATCATATGTTTTCTTTGATAAAAACTACGTAACAGCTTACCACCAACGGCGACTTATAATTATTTGGCGATTTACACATGCTCACAACCTATAATTACTGCTCATGTAAGGTTCCCGGAAAACCGTTATCCATACTTTCATATACATAATCCTTTGCAGATTGGCATATTTAGCACCACGAATTATATTCTCTCGCCGCGCTGGCAAATATCCTAAGTGTACTATAACTGCTGTAATGGCATAGTGAACGCCACCCAATATTTCTAATCGTAGCCAATACTCCAGCTGGACCAAACCGGCTTTAAAATAATCTGCATTTTAATAATTTTTTATTTTCAAGATATTGGGTTCTAACATTTTTGAACTCGCGGTTTAGATTCACCCTACTTGGAAAGATATCATTTTGCCAGATAGTACCTAATGCCAAGATGGCGCTTTCCAAATCAGTTACAATTAGTTATTCTGCTTTGAAAATACGAATAGTCGCTCATTCTAAACTCCTGTTGTCTAAGCGAACTTACTATTTGAAAATTGTCAACTTGGTGTAGCAGACTTTGAGTTATTTATTTCATATACTTTTTAATTTGGCGTAAAATGGGTGTCATTCTACTTCATGTTTGTCAATTTCACGCGATTCTACCGACTTACAATTGCTTTGTTGCAAAGTAATGGATGATTTTATTCCCAAATCTGGCAACCATTATGTTTCCTATAACGGAGTATCTACCAGATTAATTTTAGCCAACCTAAACAATTGTCAAAATTTTTAGTTGATGTAGAGAAAGTTTAATTTGAGGGAGTTTAATTAACAGTTATTTATTAATTAACAGTTATGATAATCAGGAGTTGAATTAATATTTGCATTTAATAATGCATATCACCATTGTGAATACAAAACATGTGTAGGTTCTATAACAGAAGTAGGATGAATTTCGTTATGAATATGAGAACACATTATGATTACACACTAATATCCAGTAATAATAAAAAGAATGCTTTACAGTTCTCTACCCCTCATAAAAAGCTAATAATAATAATAATAACAACAAGGTTAGTAGAATATGTTAAATTTAGATTAAACGGATTTATTCTGAGTTACTGAAACTTTAAAGTAAATTTTATTGAAGTTTTTTCTTGTTGAACACATAAAAAATATTTTCTATGCAATCAATCATAGTTTCACTGTAATTTGTTAAAATGCTAATTTACGCAAAAGTGTTTTAGGCAACCATGAGACTTATGTACGTCATTAGAAAGGGTTATGTTAAGGTAAATGAATTAAAAAAATGGAGAAGCAGTATTTGAATAAGAAATGAAATTGTGAAATACTTTAAAATATAGCATTAAAAAATACAAAAGTACTGCCCTACTGGTCCACCAAGTGGTTCCACATCATTATCCTGTTCGTAGAAGTTGTTTATCAAATATTTAACCCATTTATGCCTAGTGTCCCTTTTTTGGGACGGCATTTTCGCTATTAGTTGAAAAAGTTATTTATTTTTCCTAGCTTTTATTCATGAGTATTGAGCCTCAACTCTACAAAATATTTGAACATGACCCAGTAGGATGTTGATATTTCGATTTTTATGCATAATGATTTTAAAAGAAATCATCCCTTGTTCAAGAATTTGACATCAGAAATTTATCTATTATTTCTGTTATCAGTAAAAATCGAAGAAAGTCGCAAAAATATCCAGGCACAAATGGGTTAAATTATAATCCATGACTATGTCACGATTAATTAAAAATATGAGAATTTGTTAGATTATTTTGTACGTAAAGCGACATTTACGCTAGAGCTAGCTATTTTCACTGCATTTTAAATACTTTTCTAAACTTGACATCAAAATGACATCGATTTTGCGATTCAATAACTCGGAGTCATATTTGAAAACAGTGTTTTTTTTAAATACACTATTATTTGATGTTTTTTTTTTAGTCACAACGACGTAAACCAGGAACGTTGTGGATATATTAGTAAAGTGCTAACGCACCAGCTAACTTAATTCAAAATACTTCTTTACTCTAAGGGTGTCAGATACAACAGAAATGAAATCCGAAAGTGATCCAACAGATGGGAGCACCATTCAGACCCTTGATCTAATCTTAAGAACTTGACCCACTAACGAGGGATGGGAGGCCCTGATGGGTTACTTCTGGTTCATCTTTTAGTTTCGCTTCACGTTTGTTGTAGTTTTAGATTCATTTTTAAGTTCTAATTCTAGCCTTTTGAGGCGACATTCAGATGCTACATCGTAACAAAGATGTCAACTCACTGGCAGTAATAGTCTGTTCCTAATATGTTAGAATTAAATTCAATATTCACTTATCCATATGCGTATTTCATGCAACTTTAACGCAGTGTCTCACTTATTCATCCTGTTGGATTTCAGAAGTGTCCAGAATCAAGGAAAGGTAAGCAATTACCTTATTCTATATTCACAAAGATCGAAGCTAAATCATGAAGATACTCATATTCTATAATTATGAACGATATCCTACTTATATTCGATATTATACTAGAGATTCTACATATTATGAATCCAATTCTAAATTCATTCCATACAAAGGGCGAGATTCAAGTTAAACGCGCGCGATCGAATTCGAATCGAACGTTTTTCAGTCCCCAGTTCCCAGTTCAGTCCCCAGAATGCTTCCAATGAACAAACCTATCGCGCTGTCACGTGATCAAAACGCGATTGTCTTGTTTCAGTTGAATAAGAAACATTGATATTATTTAGAAGTTTCCGCTGTTCGACGCGGAAAACGTTCGAATTGTGTTTCACTTGAATCTCGCCCTAAAATTCGAGGATAGATCCCTAAATTACTATTCACAAAGGGCTATAAAAACTTTAAAAGGTAATAGTACGAGTCTGAATAAGCAACTTTTCCCAAAAAAGTTCATGGTCGATATTCACACGCAACAAACAATTTCCATCATATAATGCATGGTCACTATAGTATAATGAAAACTCCCTAGAAAGCGTCGAAGGTGATCTTATTGGACAAGACATGATTGTATAGCCGCTGTCGCGCAAATCACTGTTTAGAACTGTTTGTATTTTAATAGGCCTTTGTGTGCTTTTGTCCCAAACAAGATCACCTTCAGCGCCCTCTAGTGGTGCCTTTGCGTCTTAATTCCAACGATGCATTATTTGATGAAAGTTATTTGTTTGGATGTGTTGGAGTTGTTTGTCTGGTTTCATTCGCTTTAGTCGCAATTATGTGATGCGCGAGCGAATATTTACGCATGTTGAAATAATTTTCGCAAAATCTCAAAATCGAATGAAATTTTTATAAAAATTCGACGCCGATGTTTCAAGTTGAATTACCACCTATCATGATACCAAATTTCATTTCAATCGCTTCTGTCGTTTTTACGTGGTGCTCGAATACGAATTTACGCAGTTTAAAACGATTTTCGAAAATCTCAAAATCTAATCAAGATTATTTTTTTTAAATTGGCGCCTATGTTTTAAGTTGAGTGACGTCCAATCATGATACCCAATTTCATTTCAATTGCTTCAGTCGTTTATACGTGATGCTCGAATACGAATTTACGCAGTTTAAAACGATTTTCGTAAAATCTCAAAATCTTATCGAGATTTTTAAAAAAATTCGACGCCTATGTTTTAAGTTGAGTGACCACCTATCATAACACACAATTTCATATCATTCGCTTCAGTCGTTTTTACGTGATGCTTGAACAAAAAAAAGCGCCACGGACAGAATGACAGAATGACAGAACGACAGAACGACAGAACGACTGACAGACAAACTTTTTTTTGAAGGTCGCACTGGATTCCCGGGTGCTTGAAACGGATAGAAATCCCAACATTTTTGAATTCCACGAAATGTACAGACAAAGTATAATTTTATTTATATAGATAATTATAGGGAAAATTTATCCCGTGCAAACTAATGTACAAAAATATAAAACTTTCACTTGGTTCATGCCAAACAATGCATTAATTGTAAACTTTATCTAGCTGAATTTTACGTATCACTCTTAAAATTTCTCTTATTTGTTGCAACATTTCACAAAAAAAAAGTACTTGAAAGTTGGCTCCGTAAGATGATGAAACCTTGTTCCAACTTATAGTGCTGTGTAAAAGTATAATTAAACCTGAGCACCAAATGTCGGATCACAGCATTTTATGGAGCCAACTTTCAAGTACCATGTTTTGGTGAAATGTTGCAACAAATTTTTAAGAGTGTAACTGCAATATTTCTCTTTCTAGGATACGCTCTATTAGAGTCCGGCATCGTTTCTCGAAAGAATGAAGTGAATATTTTGGTAAAAAATGCAACCAATATTTTGATTGGTGGCATGTCTTATTGGGCTTTTGGTTTTGCTCTTAGCTTTGGCACATCTTATTCTGACCTCTGGATTTCACTTGGATATTTTTTCACAACTACAGGAACGAACGAAATGGGTATAGTGTACTCGAAGTTTGTTTTCGAAGTAAGTAATACTTTGCATAATAAACAGTTTCAAATTCTGGAAGACTTACGTTGAATGTAATTTTAAATATGGTACAAATTGTGATATAACTCTTAAAAGACTTAATATGTTGTTTTAAAATAGTTATTATTTCTTAAAAATAAAATAAATTCAGCCCAATAATTGCTTTACAATACAACAAGATAATTAAAAGTTTTTTTCTTAAAAGAAAAATTATTTACAAAAATTCTAGAAGATATTTAGAAGATATATATATATATATAACACTTTCTCTTTGATTCATACTTTCTACTGAGTGAGAGTGGTATAATTTGCCGTTCCTTAAGTGGAAAGGTGGTTTCAGTAAGGGAAAAAGGGATTTTGATCGAAGCCTGGAGCAAAATTTACCGCTTGATTTTACCGCTTCTGCTTAAAAAAATGTAAAATATTAAACATTTTATATTTTTAACCGTTCTTCTTTCAAACGATTTAGGAAAGAACATTCCGGATAAGTGAAATTGTCAAGTAGGTAGAATGTCTATTTTTCATATAACGATGTGAAGGAATTCACAGCAATAATTAATCATTCTTTCGAAAAATAATATAAAATTAAAAAAAATAGAGAATCGAAATTGGTTGGATCATTTTCAGAATTAAAAGAACTTTTCGATGAAGCAAAGATACAAAATATTCGGCCAATAGTTTGGAAAATGCGAGTCGATATTTTTGAGAAAGAACACAGTTTTTGGAACAAAACATTTAATAATTTCAAAGAAAAAGGTACTGAAAATTTTAAAACAGCAGTACTCAGTGTCATTCGAGTTACAAGTACTCAGTGTCATTCGAGTTACATGTCATTCGAGTTTGCGAAGTTTCAGCTTAATTCGACGATAGGAAGTGTGTTAAATTTTTTAACAAATTTTTAACTGAAACGACAAACATTGACCAAGCAAATAAAAAAACTTAAAAATAAATAGTAATGTCGCCAGCTATTTGCCATTTACTTCAAAATAAAAAAAGCACTTATGGGAGAGCCGTGTAATATGGACATCTAACAACGAAAGGCTCTAAATGTGTGGATTTACATTTTTGAAGGTTAATTTTCTGGTTGTAAGACAAGGTATGAATGCCATAGTATGAGATTTCATCTTATGGTAAAATATGGAAACTTACGCAAACATATGCAGTTTTCATTTTTTGGGAAAGGGTCCATATTACACAGCTATGCGTGTAATATGGACTACTGTGGTCCATACTATACACTTTTATTGCAGGTGTAATATGGACCACGGTCCATGTTACACGATTAGCAGTGGTACGCATTACGCGACGCTTAGAACAGCACATGATCCCAAGAACGGCATTTCAAGGAATCTGCCCGAAATTGTAGGTTAATACCCTGTTATGTGCTGCTCAAACTTATTTCGAACTCTAAGCTAGTGATCGCGAATATTCATAAATTAAAAATCCACCTACCTGTTATCTCGATTATCCATAATTTTGATTTCTACCGTTTTCCACATTGAAATTTCAATTTCACGAACACAACACAATGGGAGCTGGTGAAAACATAAAAAAAACGTTTTCACACAGTGCATACACGTCTACCTCTACCGGATTACGGCGCGGGTCCATATTACACGCAGGTCCATATTACGCGGCTCTCTCTTGTCTCGAATATCAGAAAGTAGAACAAAAACCTGAAGACAATATTTTCTGCTATTACAAACATACTGTTGCCTTGGACGCCTACTGAGATAGTTTATCATATTGCTCGGTATAGTAGAGCCTTTTTATCGACCTTCCCGTCCGTGTTAGTTTGCTGTCTTGGGGGGTGGCGGCATAACCCAACACCACCTAGAAATACAATGCCTGAGAACAGAAACTTTTACGTCATCACTAGGTCCACTAAAATGAAGTCATCACACATTCAGTTTTACAAAGTAAAACTATTCAAAGCTTGTGGTGAATTTATTCCCGCAGTAAACATTTTAATGATTTAGGCTAGAAAATTTAATTTTACCACAAATAGTAAATTTTAACTATCGCTAATTATATAATATGCTACAGCTATAGAAAAAGATCATAATAAATTAGTCTTTATCAGAAAGGTATTTTAATTTTTATCTTAAGTTAAAGATTTTTATCTGAGTTAAAGATTTTTATCTTAAGAAAATATCTCATTTTCTGAAATTTGCATCATTCACCAGAAATTTTAAATAGTTTTACTTAGTGAAAGTAAAACTGTGATGACGTCATCTTGGAAGATCTAGTGATGACGTAAAAGCTTCTGTACTCAGGCCTTCTATATCTAGGAGGTGTTGCATAACCCCGTATGGCGACATTCCTTGGGTCTTCCCTGTCACTGCCGGAACATTCCAAGTAAAAACTTCATATTTTTTTACCTTTCCCATTTTGCCCATATGCTTTAAAGATTCCAGAACATTTTCTTGAAAAAATAATGAAAAATATACCACTGCGTAATAAAAAGGATTTTCTTTTAAATACAGTATTATTTTCTCAAAATGAAACGAAGTCTGAATCTGCGTGGCAGTTATTGAAAATAGATACAGACTGCTGCAGTTCATAAAAGAAATTCGTAAAATACTTCGATATCAATCCTTTAGAGATATAAAAGAGATTTTTCAAAAGGGTTTTTGTGTACATGTCAGCCTTTATTAAAACGTAATACTCCTATTCCATTTATATAAAAAAAAATGCTCTACAATTCAGATGAAACAAATTTCGATAGCGAACTGAAAAGTGTTTGTTTCGGAGATACAGATATTTCAAAGCAAGTGAAATAAAATGTCATTGCGTCACACTATGTTTTGAAGACTGGATTTTTCATGGAATCGTAAATTTTGAGTAGTGTGGTCCAGGAATTCATAAATTTAGTCTATAGAAGTAAACGCATGGTTGGGAAATTTCCCAAGAATGCAACTTTTTTGAGAGCATGGTAAAAGTAGCTCTTAGTTGATAAGTTTTTCTTTTTAAAACTTTTTTTTTTCAAACTTTTACCTCCCAGGGAGAATAATGATTCTTTTCAAAAGCTACTTTATTAGAAATAGCTCGAAAATTGCGTATTAAATGGTACAAAACCCTGAAAACTCTCTCCGCGAATCGAAACAAGCAATCTCTATGAACTGTCATTATCTATTGGTTTCTTGTTGTCTATTTGTTTCTTAACCCTTTGAGGCACGGTGGCTACACCGGGAAACCACCTTATTTCAATACTTTCATTGTTAGGCACAAAAACATTTTGATTAAATAGTCCAAACACTGAAAAAGTTAGCCATTGCCATCGATCTATTTAACTACCAAGAACATGGGGGTCGATTGAATCGGCCATCTGCCATCACAAAGAAATTTTCTGAAGCAGCTGACAATGCACCCAGCTTTCATTTAATGCATCATCAACTGTAATCTGTTAAACTTCTAGTTGGAGTCAATTTGATTACTGTAAAAGCACTTATTTTCACGAGACTTTAATTTTCGCGATTTTCAACGAGCCCGTTGTAATCGTAAACACTAAATCCTCGCGAAATATTTTTTTTCGCTTAAAATAATTATTAAAAAACAGAAATTTTTCACTTACCAAAATATTATCATTTATTGCACAGTTGCAAACTCTTTCTTTGCAACTTTGTTTCTTACAAATTTCTTGAGTATAAAACAATATTACAACTAATAGAATGCAGCTCATTCACTTACAATATTTATTCCAGTTTCTTTGAAGCCATTCAAAATGGGGTGGGGGGGGGGGGAACACAGAACTTTTCAGACGAAAGGAAGTTCCTTAAAATGTCTTATGCGAAAGAGGTTCTATATTTAGGTACTTTCAGGATTTTTCAACTTTCAGTTCTATTCATATAAAATTCGCGAAATTATTGATAATTTCGTTTTTGCGAAAATTACTGCACGCGAAAATAAGTGCTTTTACAGTTCATTACCGCTGGCTTCAATAGGAAATACAGGCTGAATAGCAACGCTCACCTTTTAATTAAAGCAACTATCTTTGTTTTGAGTGGAGTGAAAACTACCTACATCAGATGTGGTAAAAACTACTTTTTTTTGTAGCGAACTAAAAATACAACTACTTTGCGAAAACTGTAGTTATCTACAAAAACAACTACTTTTCGACAAATGTTGTTAGCTACAACTACTTTTGAAACATAATCACTACTTCGCTACTTTTTCACTACTTTCAGGAGACAAATTTTGCTAAAAAATTCAGTTTACATTACATTCATATTTAAGGATATTGATTAGAGAAAATTATTGATATCCTAATTAGAAAAATTTATTGCTCTAATAAACAACTACCACTGGAGAATTTAAGGGGAATTGAATGGGTGAGGTGGGCCCGCTTTTAAATTGTAAAGCAATTATTAAAAAGGAGCTATTTTGAAACATTTCTATTAACTCAAGTAACATTAAGGTTCAAAATACCAGATCGCCCCCCACCCCTAAATGGAAACCTACATATATGCTACTGGCAAATGTTGCTAATTATTAAAGTAGGGCTGAAACTAAAGTTTTAATACCTCTATGATAAAGTTTTAATACCTCTATGATTAAGTTTTAATACCCCTATGATAAAGATAAATTGGGAAAGTGAACTCTGAAAACAAGAGAAAAATCATGAGAACAAAAAAAAAAAAAAAATTAAAAATTTTTTTTGGATGTTTAACGAAAAAATAAAATGTTAAAATAGTCAATGCAGGTCAGTGTACGTATGCTTTGATAGTCAATGCAGGTCCTAGGCATTTTTCTAAGTAGTGTGAAGTGCAAAAATGCACCCTCCAACACAAATGTTCATGTAACTATAAAAGTTCTCAGAGAGGTGAAACAAGGATTTCAACCATAAACGGACATTCAAGTATGCATATATTATGAAGTAAAGTATTTTGGCGCCCCCTTAAAGAGGGCGCCTGATGCGGTCGCACCGTTCGCTCCACCCTAGGACCGGCTATGTATCTAGTAAAGGTGGCCCTGAAGTAAACTAGTGCCCGGGGCCCTATCTAAATATGATCAGCTCTGGACCTCACTTTCCTTCTTATTTTTCTGTCTTCTCTTTCTGGCAGTGGCAATTATGCAAGCAATACCCAGAATTATATCAAAGAACAATCGCCGGAAAGCGATGACGCGGCAAAAGTAACTTAAAAAAGTAGATTCCAAAACGCGCTCGAAACTACTGATTTTTGTGAAGCGCATTACATATTACACTAACTTTTAAAAAAAGTAGCGCACTACGCTACAAACTACAAAAAAAAAGTAGGGGCTACTGTAGTTGTGTTATTTGTACTGTAGTTATGCTACTTCCCAGCCCTGCCTTACATTACAGGGGGGGGGGGATGCCGGGGATCGTCCCCGGCTGAAGAATGTAATATCCCTGGCTAGAGAAAATATTAATGGATCCCTGCCAGGGATACTATTTATCCCCCTGCTGACGAAATATTAAACTGGTGAGTGAAGATTTTGGGATTCAGATAAGGGAAGTCAAGGAGTCAAAATGAAGGTGGTATGTTATCGTTTGTTACTATACTCTAAGGCGACTGCCTTAAAATTTCGTCTCTTTTCTAAGCTAAAAACCCTCAAGGGTGGCTTCCAATACATGTACATTGTACGTAGCTTGTGTATCTGTGATTCCATAGAACAAACAATCGATGACTTTTATTTGAATATAAGCCACCCTAGGACCGGCAAATAACGTGCCGGCGACTGCATTTGTCGAGTAATATCATGTGTGGGAAGCATTTCCCTACTAGCAATTTTGCTCGGGCCGTCATCGGCTGGCTGCGTGGCCGGTGGTAGCCCGAGCAAAATTGCTAGTAGGGTTGCACCTTCCCTCCTTCTTCTTTTCAAGTGTCCCCCCCTAGAGAATGTTCACTTTCAAATGTCCCCCTCCCTGGAGAAAATGTTCAGTTCGCACCCTGCTTACATATTTGTTCTTTTCTTTCTGTTAAGTTGAAAAAAAAAGAGTATAAAAAAAGATCGTGTCTTGCAGTTAGCGTACGCCACAACCGCCACAACTCTCATATCAGGCTCCATGGCGGAACGTTGCAAATTCACCAGCTACTGCTGTGCCACCGTCTTGATCATCTTCACGTACAGCGTTCCGTCGGGCTGGATGTGGAGGTCCGACGGTTTCCTGGCTTCGATCGGTGCCGTCGACGTCGGCGGTTCCGGGACAGTTCATCTGGTCGGGGGATGCTGCAGTTTGGTCGCGGCCGCCATTCTCGGGCCAAGAACGGGCCGCTACGACCAAGGTACGGATCCACTTCCCATGGGAAATCCCACGAACGCACTGCTGGGTTTGTTCATGCTGTGGTAAGTTCTTGAAAGTGCCCTCGTGAGTTAGCAAACGGGGATATTATATTAAAAGCATATCGCTGTGAAGTAAACGAATGTCGCGTTACTTGTACAACGTTATTTGTCCTTTAGTGTAGGGGGAAGTCGGGTAAGATGGCGAGTTCGATATATCTCCAGATTAATCATAGGTAAAAGCATCTGAAAAAGCAATTCATGAGACTCTAGTATTCGTGTAGCTCACTACAAGTAATGTAAGTTTCGATCGTAGTGTGAGTTGTAGCAACACCTCCTAGACCTTATAAAGGATAAAGTACACGGGAACAAAAATAACTGTTCATACCGTCTGAATAGTGTTTTTTCTGGGAAAAAAAAACAAAAAAAAACACACCTCTAAGTATACGTAAATATATGGTGACATTATAAAACAGTCGTTGCTCGTGCTGGTCGATATGGTTGACAGTGCTGCTGAAGTCATTTATTTATAATTAATATCTTTGAATTGACAATGATACAGGACTGCTACAGGAAAGAATGAACTTGAATATATTGGACATATAGGGAAACATCAAAGGCAGTGTGCCAAGGTAAATGTTGTAAAGTGGAGGTTGCTCATTTTATTCTTCTTACTTTTCTTATTTTTACTCTTTATGTTCTTTTGTTGTTTGTTCTGCCGCAGGCTTCTGAGTTCTCCCTGCGGCATAGTTTGTATTTTTATGATTTTAAATAAATGTTGCCCCAGAAGGATTAATGCCGTAAACCCTTGGGCCTTCTTACACGCTTACACCTCCTAGATATGGAAAGCCTAACAACTGCTACGTCAGCAAGCATTCGCGTCATCAGTAGGCCTTCAAAAATGACGTCATCGCAGTTTCGTTTTCGAAAAGTAAAACTATTTAAAATTTCTGGTTCTTTTTCTCACGCATAACAACATTTTAATGATTTGAGTTAAAAATTTAATTCTACGAAAAAGGGCAAGTTTTTAGCTGTAACTAATTATGTAATGCTTTTAGGAAATAGATCATAATGAATTGTTTTTATCACAACGGTATTTTAATTTTAACTTAAGATGCTCTCTAATATTTGTAGCAATCACCAGAAAATTTAAATAGTTTTAATTTATGAAATTAAAACTGTGGTGACGTCACTATTTGAAGGCCTAGTGATGACGTCAAAACGTCAGTTGTTAGGCTTTCTATATGTAGGAGGTGTTGGTTGTGGCCAGTCAATCGTATTTGATTAATCTTTGCTTGTAAATTTTGGGACACAGTGCAAAAATTTTACACGTGTACGACCTCGACAATTTAAATTTTCCCCTCCATAAAGTACTCTCAAAATACAAATCTTAACCCTAAAATCATATGTTTAATAGTTATTTACTATAAACTTAGATATTATACGTAAAATTTAAATAAAAAATGGCGATGTGAGGTAAGATGACAAAAAACTCTTCTTTTAAGATAACTATAACACAGTTTCTCATCTTACATGACTAGTTTTTGACTAGTACATCCGACACGTTTAAAGGTACACTAAAAATAATATTTTGTTGATTCAACAAAATTTTGGTTGGCTCTATTTCAGTGAAATATTTTTGTTGAATCTACAAAATTCTTCTTAACGAAATATTTTGTTAATTTAACAAAAATTTTGTTAAAAAACAACAAAATTATTAGGTTAAAATAACGCCAACCAAATTTTGTTGAATCAACAAAATTTTATCGAAACATATTTTTCAGTGTACCTATACTTCATAAAATGATTTTCTTTTTTATAATTTTGATTTTCCAATTATTTTTTCGCTTTTTTTTTCCTGCATCTTACTGCATGGTTACTGTTCTATGGATAATTAAAGTTTTATAACAACATGCAACGACATTATACTAAGAAAAGTAACAGGGACAATGGGGCAAAGAGGCAATGAATGGAGCTCTTGTTAAAGTTGCAGATAAAAAATATACGTATAAATGATCCGGCAAAAAAAAAAAGAAAAAAAAAACTGAAATTCTTCCAGATTTTATATATGCACTCGGCTAGAAGCATTTCAGTTTTTTTTTTAACTATTCAATTAATTCTGCCATACAAAGGAAAATGATAACTGTAAGTGCTCATGCAGACTCCTGTTCACATAATTTTGTTACTGAAAATGGCATCCATTTTTGTTTGGCCCCTAATGGTGAAATGTTTTGGATGAGTGCGTACTGGAAAATTTAAAGTATCTATTTCAGTCATGAAATCGGATCCTTGATCGGAATTTAATTCTATGTTAAAATCTCCTACTAATTCAGTCTTACAATCATCCTCCTTCAGCAACGTTTCGAATAGAGCGTCTCATTTATCTTCATAAGAAATTCGAGGACTAGCGTATGTAACTGGAAATCTCATTTTATCTTGGATATACGCAATGACCCTTTGAACACCCTATGGCTTTTTGTTTTGGAAACCACTGTCTATCCATTCGACCCAAGTGAATCCTGGTATTTGAAAATCATCTGAAGGGATAGTCCATATTTACGTTAGCAATATCAAACCACTCTGCAGAAAACGTGGATCAAAAGGAAAAGTGACCACGGCACCCCGCGTAGACAAAAATCTCGTGATTGAAAGAAGAACACTAAGTGATCTCACTAAATCCCAAGAACACCTAAAAACTCCCAGAACATTAAAAATTTGTCATAAACTAAGAAAACGGAAAAGTGACCACGGCGCGCCGCGTAGACAAGAATCACGTGGTTGAAAGAAAAACACTAAAAGTGTTCTCACCAAATCCCAAGAACACCCAAAATTTTGCCTAGAACATTAAATATTTCTCTTAAGTAATAATAATAATTAAAAAAAAAAAAAACGGAAAAGTGACCACGGCGCTCCACGCAGACAAAAATCTCGTGCTTGAAAGCACCCGAAGTGAAACAAATAGCACCCGAGTGATTAAAAAAAAATAAACGCTAAGGTGTCCAGTCGGTGTAGTAGATAACGGACCATTCCATCACACCTTGGTCCCGGGTTCGATTCCCGGCTTGGGCTTGGCCGTTATGTTGTCCGGCCCTTCATAGGGGATAACGTTCGCCGCCCACTGTATGCCCCTATAGTAGAGTGGTCAGTAGTTCGGACTTTAGTAGTGGCGGAAATGCTTGATGAGCATATGCCTGCCCATTAAGGGGGAAAAAATCAAAACTAAGGAAATATTTGAAAGAGAGACATAGTGATAGAAAAAAAATAGTAATTATCTTAATAATTTTCTAAAAATAAATGCCTAAATAAATAATGAGTTTTCATCTTTTTGATAATTTGTGTTTTAGGAATTTAGGAAGGTTCAAATGTAAGTTTAGCAACAACCAAAGAAAAAAGCTGGGACAACATCTTATTGATCTCGATAAAGGAGTGAAAATAAGAAAAAAATTCAATAAAATGTGCTTTCATTATTCAGAGAAACTGTGATTTAATAAAGGATACAGAAACTCCGAGATTTGACCATTTGTCAACAGCACATTTCATCGGTCGTTTCTCCTGAAACTATATTATTTCTTCAACTCTATCTCCACAGCCACCAACTTCCACAGTTATTCCTCCACTTCCAAAAGCAACCAGAAAATATACAGGAAATCAAGAAAGTACCTGCCACTGTTTACATATTTATGAATCTCCTGTAAACGAGCTCTTGAAAGAAAAAAAGAAAAGAGAAAGAACTAATGGAACTGAAAGACAAGAAAAATTGAAAAAGTCGAAGCTTTAGTTTCAAAGAAAGCTAAGTGTTTTTCGGAAGCATTTGGAAAAAGAATGACAAGCGAAATTATTTCTCTATATTTTAAAAATAGAACTTTATATCTTGATATTTATATCTTACATATTGTTATTCATTCGTCATTTAACCCTAGCCTATCCATACACATAGAATCACATAGGAAAGCTGATCTTTATCTATTTAATTATGTGAAACACTATGATAACTCCTCACTTATAATATATAGGTAC
This sequence comes from Cheiracanthium punctorium, assembly GCA_038373885.1. NCBI lineage: Eukaryota > Metazoa > Arthropoda > Arachnida > Araneae > Cheiracanthiidae > Cheiracanthium > Cheiracanthium punctorium. The sequence goes on along the minus strand of JAWZYV010003326.1, from coordinate 136,273 downwards.
ATAGATGATATTATTGTTATAGCTAAAGATAACTATATATACGCAGATAATTTGCCTATTACTTATCCTGATAATTTAGAATTAATTAAAAATCCTCTAACTAATAACTGTATTAATTTTCTTGATTGACAACTAATAATAAATAAGGACTGAAACTCATATTTAACATATATAATAAAAGAGATGAATTTCCTTTCAATGTAATTAGTTTCACAGATTTTACCTCATGTATGCATATATCTGTATTTAGAAATACCATAGCTAATCATCTATATAGAGTACTGTCTCTATGTACAAGTAATTATAAGTCTGAAAATATATCTTCACTATATCATATTGCTTTAAGATACAATTACCCTAGAAAATTTCTAAATCCGATTCTATTTCCTAGTTGCAATTAGCACTACTATAAACATGTGTCATTTCTGGGAATTCTTGGATGGAGAGGTTGGGGTTTGGTAGCTGGCTTGCTTATAAAATAAAAAAAAAGTCGATAAAATTATGGATTTTTAGTACATGTTTTATTGAGGAAAAAAAATGTACAAATGAACTAATGATCACAGGTATCATCTAAATATAAACCGCTCTTTTTTAATTAGTATAATCTCAGAAATATCTCTAGGCATATAATAGATAGCTATTTAAGCAGTTAGATGTAATCCTTTAAAATATCATAACACTAACATATATTATGCCAATATTTCTTCTTCTTAATAATAATTTTTAATTAACTTTTTTTTTAAATTAAATTTACTGTATTATTTTTTTATTTTATTTTTTCTTCTACTAACTCTTACTTTTTACTTACTGTTCAACTTTTCTCCAATTTTTTCTGGCAACGTATAATTTTCCCGCTTCAATTGGCAACAGCTCCATGGTTGAGCCATGTTTTCATGCTTAATGCTTAGGTCTCTACATCTCCATTTTCTCTTCATAATTACTTTTTTTTCTGGGTATGTCTTTTACTGTTACTTTTTACTTCTTAACAGGATAGCCCCCTGCTAGTTACATATTTAGCTTTCTTTGTGCTAAGTAACTGCATTGAAATCCTGTTATTTCGTTTTTTATCTTGGTAGCAAGTATTCGGTTCGTGGGGCCTGAAGAGTATAGCCGATGCTTGCTACCCATTGTTTTACTCCATCCAATTCCGTTTTCTTCTTCTGATTTACCATTGTTTGGATTTCTATCTGCTGCATGTGTCTGCTTATTCCTGTTTTTACTTAAGATTTTGAGTTCATTGTATTTGCCAAGTGGATGCTACGTTGATTCGTAAGTTATGCTTTTTACTATATATATATATATATATATATATATATATATATATATATATATATATATATAACCCTAGCCTATATATAAAATGTAAAATAGCTAAGCTTATAATATATGGAAGTCTAGCCAATATGAACAACTATATATCTATCGTATCATCAATAATATAACTTTAACCAAAAGTAGCAAGAAAAATCAAATACTTTATGAACCAAAAAAGAAATCAAAGGTCGTAACGTATCCGCAAACTCCCCGTTAAAGAAAATAAGCCGCAAAAAACTTCGAAAATGAAATTTGCCTTTACTAATCCACTCTTCAGGCGCAGCGATATAATCTAATATATAAAATTCTCCTGTCACAGTGTTAGTCACCTAACTCCTCCGAAACCACTCGACCCATTTTAATGAAATTTTCTATGTATATTCGTTAGGTCATAGAATAGGTTTTTAACTATGTCTCATACCCCTAAGTCATAAGGGCGGTCCACCCCAAAATGTTTAGCCCCCGAGTGCTATTCATTTCAATCAGGATTTCTGTGTAGACATTAGCGTGTCGAATCACTTTTTAAATGTGTTTGCCAGATAATGTGGAGGGGGGGGGGCGTTAATAAAATGTTGAAAGTCGCACAAGGTTTGCAATTTTTGATAATTGATCGCTAAATGTGGTGCCAAAACGTGACAATTTATTATAAATATATTTCGCGTATAGTTAGAAAACGCCTGGCGTATATTGTAAAAAAGTTTTATTAGGCGATTTTAATATAGATTTCTATTCCGAAGAAGTTCTCTGGGGAACAAGAAAGGAAAACACTTTACACTCGTGGATTATGAAGCCCATTCCAAAAAGCATTTAAAATGTCTTTGCGGTATAGTTGGAATATGCCTACAGGAAGAATATGCCTGGCGAAGATTGTAAAACAGTTTCAGTAGGCTATTTTAAGATAGATTTCGATTCCAAAGATGTGTTTTAGGTACAAGAAAGAGTCGATTCCTATTTTAACGCCCCCACTCTCGCCAACCTAAAAAATTCCCGTACTTTGGCGAGCTTTGCAGTCATGGGTCTCTGGGAGTTATGCACAAGTTTCAACGGTACTTACGTACTACCCCGGCGGTCCGCCAAGACAAGCAATTTTTCACCAAGATAAATGCCGGGCACATGAAATTGTTGATGGTTTGGAATACGATTGGCAACGTATTTAAAATCTACGAAAAAGTAGTTTGGCGGAAGTGACCACCGGGATAATACGTAAGTACCGTTTCAACGTACCCAAAAGAACTAGGTGATAACTAAAGTAAACAAACTAGCGATAAACGCGCCAGTTAAGGAATTTGAAGACATTTAATTATTAAAACTACATTAATTGGTAATCCAAAATAAATAAAAATGTAACGGCATGCTGTACTTACATGTTGTTCCAAATCGCCATTTTAATTCTAAATTACGATTTCTACATACATGCAAATAATCGTCATGGTAACTGCATATGTTTAATCATCGCCTCCTTGGCGAGAGTCGAGGCGTTAAAGTACGAAACAATTTATAAAACGGTGAAGTATAGTTGTGATACACTTGGCGAAGATTGTAAAATAGTTTTAGTAGGCGATTTTAAGATAGATTTCGATTCCAAAGATGGGTTTTATGAAATAAGGAAGAAAAATACAGCACAGTCATGAATAATGATAACACTTTCCAACTTAATGGAATAAGGACGAAAAATAGGGACGACGCATAAATTATGATACGATTTTAATATATAGCACTATAGTGCGTATTTAAAATCTGAAAGTGTTTCAGATTTTCCTTCTTTTTTTTGGGGGGGGGGAGGCAAAATTTTTTATGGAATGACTATCAATAAGTCTCAAGGCCAAATTATGTCTGTTTGTGGATTAGATTTGAGCACACCATGTTTTTCACACGGACAGTTATATGTGGCATGCTCTCGAGTGGGCAAACCATACAGTGGGCATCCAGTTTGTTTGTGTTATCTAAAGATGGGATAACAAAAAATATTGTATATTCTATTGCGTTAAGGGATTGATATTATTTTTAAGTAAAAGTATTGTAATTAGCGATATATATAAATTTAAAGAATAAATTACAATGAATTAAAAATATAAATGTTTGGTATTGTGTTATTTTTATATTCCAGCATCGTTCACAGCGCTCCATGCCTCTTCCACTCATATACCACGTCCTCACAAACTTACAATAAGTTAGTCATTTCTTTCTACTAAAATAATCCTAGGAATAATTTATATGGCAAAACAACGTTTGCCGGGTCAGCTAGTATATATATATATATATATATCATAAAGGTTGAAAAAGAAGCTATATTCCGTAAATTTAAGTTTTTTAAACCACTTACCGAATTCACGAAAAATACTTGAAGTTCGTCCTTTTACCCCACTTTTCCCTACTACATCAAAAAATATAAATGTGAAGTTAAGTAATAAATGTTATTATTAAAGTACAATCAAAGGTAAGTGTGTTATGGCTATTTAAAAGTCCTGATTTTTGGTGAAAACATATAAAAAATCCGGATTTATGACTTAATTTCTTTTGAAGAGTTCTTTGTTGGGTTTAGTCTCATTTTATGCACTCTTTCTGGAAATTTCGTTTCTGGCTCATCTTATTTTTTCCTCTTTAAAGAGAATATAAAATATTATTTTTCATAACTGTTATCTATACATAAAATGTATATTTTTCTACATGGCACTTCTGAAAATTTTCGGATTGTAAAACTTAATTATGTATTACAAAACTTAATTATGTACTTAATTATGTATTGTGTATAACTTAAGTATGTACATAATAAAACTTAATTATGTAAACTTAATTATGTATGTATAAATCAAGTAGAATCGCAATTTTGTGCGTGAAAAGAGTATTGACATCTGTTCAAGTGACCAATTAAAAATAAAATTTTTAATTGTTTAATTGTTGAATTTAAAATTGACTCATTTTAGACTCTCGGAAATAAAGTGGAGCTGAAAATCTCGAAAAATTGATTAGAAATTAGGGAACGGATGGATTCTCAGATTTTTACAGTAGCGCAGATTGTTTTCTATACTTTAATACGAAACTGTGAAAATTTTCAAGCAGATCATACAAACGGTGTAGATGTTATTTCGCATTTTGTGCTAAACTTTTTAATGTTTTTGGAGGAATGGCATTGTTAGAGAGCCCGGCATTGTTACAGTGAATCAGTGTGTTAGGGATCAGCGTAATGATTATAAAATAATGGGAATGTTTTTTGTCTTTTTAAATATTCGAATGTTATTTTATTATAGGTGGGGTTGGCTTGGATTTAGTGCAGGAAGTACATCAGGTATTGTGGATGACAAATGGAAGTACTCGTCCAGGTATATTTACAGTTTAGCATTATGCATTCTTCTAGTGAATATGTTTATAAGTAAATAGTCTGATAGTTGAAGTTTTGCATACCAACTGGGGCAAAGTACTGTAAAAGGGGTATAATCAGGGGCATTTTTTTTAAAAATACGTAGACTTTATTTTCTAACTGATAATCTTAAACAAACTCTTTTCGTGTTACATTACCTTCGCATCTGAATAGATTTTATATAACTACTGCGTTTACTCGTGTAATAGTCGTACTTTCTTTTTACAATATTTCAAGGTGAATGTCTAGGTGCGTCTATTATGCGGGGAAATCTATAACATAATATTGTACACTCTAATGCTAAAACACATTACTGTGGCATTATAATAAAATTACTAATTTACCAAGTGTGTACAGAATATCTGCCTTATATCAAATAATCTTTTCGTCAGTTTTACACAAAATGAGGCGTTTTTCTTTTTACAGTAATATTTTTATAGACATAAATGGAGGTCAAATACACGACTGTAACTTTTATGCGGAGATAATATTTTGTTTAGAACGCGGAAAACCCGTTTATTTTCAAAACTGTTACTGATTTTATAAACAATAGCAGCGTGAATTCTAAATAGACTATCTTTTTAAGCATTTCTGCATCTGAATGCATATGTCATAATCAGTGCAACATCTGATATTTATTTAAATTTGATTTTTCAATTAAAAAGTAAATGCACAAGAAAACTTAATTTTCACTTAAAAGTTACCTTTTTCGTTGTGTTTGAAGTGTAATACGTTCACTGAAATTCATTTTACATATTTGATGCACATAGAATGTTATTGATGGAAACATTTTAACATATTAGATGGAGGGCGACACCATTACACCATTAAATTATTTTAAAATATGTTAATATTTTAAAATATGCCTTCTTTCTTCTACAGAGGTTATATGCGAATATTGTTGACACACTTTGAGAGGTAACATTGCACAGCAAGAAGTATGAAACATTCCACAGAAGTTGATTCATAAAAGCCGTCATCATACACCCGTTAATGTAATTTTAAAAAGGCGTCGAAGTGTTCTTCCAATTTCTAACAATTCTTCAAGTCAAAGTAAGATTTGTAAATGATGGACACATTCGCGAACCGTTGCTTTTGTCATGAATCGAATGACGAATAATTTTTAAACTATCAATTTTGTTAAAACATGTTCGGAGGGATCAATTTTTTTTTTGCTAACCGTGGTCAGAAAATTGACTACTACATTCACACTTTTTGAATGTGATTCTTAACGTCTGTACGAAGTTGACCCCTAGGTACATGCTCGTAATATGTACTATCACCTGTCCTTGTTTTTTTGTTATGTAGGTTCTAGACGCCCTGTGTATAAAGAGCTATGTTACAATTGAAAAAAAGAATGTCAATCTGAAGTTTTAAAATATGCGATAATTACTGCACGCATCTTTGCGCCGCCTTCAAAATGGCAGATATTTAAAAATCGGACAAAACTTAAAAGACAAGTAATTCTTCTTTTTTTTAGAATTTCACTGACAGTTTTAAAGAAACACTTACTTTGAAATAAAGATTTCAAGTGAAATAATTCCCTGGAGTAAATTCTATGCAATCATATTCTTTACTAAGAACCAAAGTTAGAAAAAGAAAGAATCAAAGTAATTTTGCTTTTATAAGTCGTTCGAACAGAAGTGATTACGAAACAGAAGGCATAAAGGGCAAATAGATAGGGTTATTAATATTTTTCGCTTTAGAAACTATTCTCATTTTAAATGAAGAAATATTAGGCTGTAACGAAAGTTTTCCACCACTGCAAGTATTGCCTACACAGGGAGTTCGCATTGGTGTCTTTTCCAATATTTTGCCAAACGATTTTTGTTATTTGAAAGAAAAAGACTTGTTTTAGAGCACTGTGTTGTGAAATCTGTAAAACAATATCGTTACGATTAAGTATAAGGTGTCTGAAATAGAACTATCACGCTGCCAGATTGAACGATCATTTACTCTCAGTTCTGTTACAAAAAGTCCTACAGAATGACACCGAATCATGTGTACAGCTTAAGGTACTACTGTTGTATCACATGACACTGTGAAAATTGGGTACTGAAACTTCAAAAACGAGGACTAGGACATTCAATAAGCAGAGCGATCTGGCCGGCCTAATGATGCTGATGAGGCCCACCTACGACAATATGTGGAAGAAGATAAAATATTCATCCACTCTAGAGCTATCTAAAAGAGTTAGATTTTAGTGCCATGTCCATTAGTCGCGCTAAGCATCGTATGAACTTGACATATAAGGTCAGTAGCTGGGTACCGCGTGAGCTGACTCAAGCAAATCTGGGGGAAAACTTTCGTTACAACCTCATATATATATATATATATATATATTGATTCTCTTAAACAGGGCATCTGTTACGACAGTACTTGCTTCATCAGGAGGGGGATTAGTTGGAATGATATACAGGTATGTCAAATTTCTACGGATTACGCAGGCTAATTTGCGCAATATTTATGTATTATTGCTGACATATAATGCTTACCTACACAGACACACACTCCCATATATATGTATATATAATGACATTTTTCAAAGTTTCCAGTACTTAGGTAAAAATTAAGTAGGATAAAAAACTTGAAGCGTTTCAAAAAAGACGAATGATTTTCTATTTTGAGAACAAAAAGTACACTTTAAACTTTGTATTAATATTGCTTTTATTATTTCTGTCGGTGTAGTTCTTGTGTGTTAAACTAAAAGTGTTAAGAAAGGAGAATATTTCTGATTAGTAGTGAACTTTTATCACCCCCCCCCCCACTGATTGACAAACGAATCGTTAGTCCGATTTTCTAAGTCCTAATTCGATATTTTAGAGATTATTAAGAGTAATAGATTCTAAATTAATAACTATTTTTTACATTATTTTTGGCTCAACACTAAACGTTTTTTATCTGATAATGCATTATTTAGATGCACATTTAAAATTAGAATTATTGTTTAAAAATGAATAATTATTGACATAAGCCAATACACTCAATATGTTAAAGAATATTATTATGTTATTTTGCGAATTAAAAATATATACGTATATATCATTTTTTAATTTTTTTTATATAAATTGCGCATTCTTAACCCAAATTTTCTTTAAAACATTATTTTCAGTTTTTTCAAGAAAAAGGGACTTCACGATGTGCCCATCTTGATGAATTCGGTAATGGCTTCATTAGTAGGTATATCAGGTACGAAACTACCTAGTGTTTCTAAATTGATTAACCCATTTGTGCCTGGATATTTTTGCGACTTTCTTCGATTTTTACTGATAACTGAAATAATAGATAAATTTCTGATGTCAACTTCTTGAAGAAGGGATGATTTCTTTTAAAATCATTATGCATAAAAATCGAAATATCAACATCCTACTGGGTCATGTTCAAATATTTTGTAGAGTTGAGTCTTAATACTCATGAATAAAGGCTAGGAAAAATAAATAACGTTTTCAACTAATAGTGAAAATGCCGTCCCAAAAAAGGGACACTAGGCATAAATGGGTTAAAGACTAGTTTATAATTAATTTCATCTTTTAATACCAGTATTTTGCTTTTTAAAAAGAATTCTATCACTTTTTTATAAATCTGCAGGGTGGCCCATCATGATTGGGGACAAACTTTAAGGTGTGGTAGAACACACAATAAGATTGAGAATCACATAGCCATATAGGACCGGAAACGTCGAACTCATGTAGCTGTTGATAATCCCTTTGGAACCAATGCTGAACTTTCCGACCTCTGTTCATAAAAAACAAATGCATCTTTCGCAGAAAACGCGTCACTGAAATTAATAGTTCTATAATAGTTAGTTCACTGAAATAAATTTCTATTCCATTTCATGAATGACATTTTTGGAGAAATGACCGTTGTCTATGAGACTTGGTTAAGAAATTAGACATGTACTTCAACACTTTTCCCAAAGTGATTATTAACAGGTAAGGGAAAACGACGCTTTTGACCCCACATTGCTATGCTGAATACTTATTATGTTCCCTACCTCCCCTTAACGGTGTAGTTCGAAAAAATCATGTTATTTTGGTACATAAATACAAATAAACTAATTACGTCGTGCAACTCAACATTCTTAGAATGTCTCTTTATAAGGTGTACTATACACTACAAAAAGCGATAAAACCATATCAATTTCGAAATTTTCAGAAAAATTTTTTGAAAATCGAAAATTTAGTAGGATGTGTCCCTTTTCGAAAATTTTTGCTGTGCCATTCCATGTTAAAGAATTTTTTCTGAAAGTTTTATAAAAGGCTACTTTGTTTATTTATTGTGGCGAGTAATACAGCTTATGAATAATTATTCTGAATTTTTTCGAGTCCCTGGGACAAATAGTTTATTTTAATTTGTGTACCTAGACCTTGAGGGAGATTTTGTTTCTTCGAACTGCATCCTTAAAGCTTTTCCCAATATGTATAGGACACCCTGTATAATGTTACATAACTGGACGTATCGGACAGGGTTTCTGTAACTTTTTCTCTGCTGGAACACTATGAGGGTTTTAAAATTTTGGTGGAGTACCTCGTGTAAATTTCAGTGTACTGAACTGGGGGATAAAGAAACACAAATTATTTTTGTGGAGCACTTGTTATCTTTTGCGAAGAGCACTATTCACCGCCGTGTTTAACGTTTTCGCGCAGTGTTCCCGCTCTGAGAACACCAAACTCTGAAGTTTTGACGGTCGCCAGTCACGAAGAATAGATTGGATTTCTATAAAAATAGTTGCAGGTGACAGAGCTCCACGAGAATCCTTTACATTTTAATCACGTCATTTCCCGTCGAAAAATGGTCACGATTATTTTGAACAGCAATGACATCTGCGGAAAAATGGAAGAATGCGAAAACAGCTGGATAGATGGCCCCATGCTGGAAAAAGGGCAGCCGTTGCCATCGCTCGACTGAACTACCAGCAAGAGGGCGGACGATCGAAACGTTCATCGCTTGCCACACATCTAGAGGCCCTTTTTTGACGCAGCTGGCTGTGCGGCACAGCCAGCTGTCGGCAAAGGCTGCCCTTTTTTTCAGCATTGGGAAAGGGTTGCGCCTCAAAGGGTTAATTTGAGAAACCCTGGACCAGGAAAAGAGCAAAACTGTAGAGCTATTTTCATTCCACAACTATCAAAATTGAAAAATCTTCGTACATAGGAGGAAATGAGAGTTATAATGAAGTTTGATACTATTCCATCCCCTTGAAGAAACCAAATTATGGACATCACTTTTCATTTTGCCTTAACCCATTTATGCCTAGTGCCCCTGTTTTGGGGCGGCATTTTCGCTATCAGTCGTAAACGTTAGCTCTTTTTCACAGCCTTTATTCACGAGTATTGAACCTCAGCTCCACAAAATATTTTAACTTGAACCAGTAGGATGTTGACATTTCAATCTTTATACAGAATGATTTTAAAGTCAGTGATCCCTTTTTCAAGAAGTTGACATCAGAAATTTATCTATTATTGCTGGTATTAGCAAAAATCGAAGAAAGTCACAAATATATCTGGGCACAAATGGGTTAAAAAACGAATTTACCGATTGCCACCTGAAAAAAAAATCTGACAAATGAAATTCCTTGAACTATTTATCTATGTATATATACTGTTTATCTGTGTATACATAAGATTATTTATATATGCATACTAGCTGTTTGACTAGAAGTTCCCTCTAGGCGTTTGGACCGTTCATCGTATCTAGACCAAATTCGTCACACTGAATAAATATGACAAGAAACAGTTACTGTTGAAAGAGCATTAAAAATAAATAAATAAGTAATAGAATCTGATTTATTTACGTTATTTATTTATGTCTCCTATCAATTTTTTTTTATCACAAGAAAGTTCACTTTTTTTTTTCATAAATGAGCTTTATTTGAGCAGCGTACATTTTTTAAAACGATTTATTCAAAGAAAAGAAAGAAAATTTGGATTTCAGAAGTTTCTTAATTTTATAATTTGATTGTGAAAGTTACTGCCAAAAAATTGTTTTAAAAACTTGATAATCTTACGGACTAAACATTTCTGCAAGACAAAGAAAGGCAGGCTAGTAAAAAAAGTGAGAAACGTTAATTATCTGTTCTGAAATCCAGCTATTACTGACACATGGATTAAAAGATATTTTGTAAGTTCCTGTCGGTACTGTGTTTGAAAAATTGCTCATATGCGCAGATTTTTTTTTATAATTGGTAGTTATGGAAATACTGATGTATTAAAATATCCGTCTAACTTCTTCACTGAATTTCAGAAAAAAATTGATATTTTTGACATGTGCTTTTTGCGAAAGGTCAATTAGCTCTTCTCAAACTTACGTCAGAAAGATGAAAATTACTTCAAATTACTTCCACACGCTTCACAAAATGTACATTTTACAAAGTGCAATTAAATGTTACATTATAGCGAAATTTCTGACCTCGCATACGATTCTGGTTAATCTTTGAGAAATCTACCATTTCCGGAAGTTTATCACGCTTAAAGTGAATCTTCTAGCATATAGAATTCAGAAATAACACTTTTAGGGCTTAATACGCTTGTTATTCAAAGCTCATGTCGTAAACATTTGTTTTGAATCTATTTGATATATTTTCGAGTAGGTATTTGAAAAAATACCTACTCGACTTTAATGTTCTAACAGCTGGATTCTCCGCTCGTCGTTAATTTTTCGCAGTCGTTAACTTTGCCCCTCCTTGAGGTGGAGTTTTAAGGAGGAGCGTCAAGGGGTTCATGTGATTGGCTAAAAGACCTCCCGTTTCCCTCCGGAGTTGTCATCGCAGTCGGTAACCAAACAACTCGTTCTTCCCAGTTGGTCTGGGCAACAACCGACATAACAACTAACAACCGACGATTTCGTGAACCGCCGGCGGAGAATTCCACCCTAAGATTTGCTGTGTTAAAAGTACATTTAAAACTCATAATTTACCGTGCATGTTATGTGTGTTTTATCTGTAGGAGGATGCTCAATAGTCAGACCATGGGAAGCAATTGTTATAGGAATGGTAGCTGCATTGTTGGTTCTTGTGGCGATTCCGCTGATAGACATAGCAAGAATAGATGATCCTACTAATACGTTTGCTGTCCATGGAATAGGGGGTATTTGGGGTATGCTTGCTATTGGACTGTTTTGCGAGAAAGATAATATGAGGAACTATACGAGAGGACTCAATGGCCTTTTCAAAGGAGGCGGGCTGTCTCTTCTCTTACCCCAAGCACTTGCATGTGGAGTTCTCATTGCTTGGAGCCTTCTATTATCAGCAATTTTATTATATGTAAGTATATGAAATTTTGTATAGATAACCAGAAACGTCAATCAAGCAGAACACTAGGATTAACCCTTTAACGCGCAGTGTTCCCGCTCTGGGAACACCAAATTCTGACGTTTTGACTGTTGCCAGTCACGAAGAATAGATTGGATTTCTATAAAAATAGTGGCGGGTGACAGATCTCCACGAGAATCCTTTACTTTTTAGCACGTCATTTCCCGTAAAAATATGGTCACGATTATTTTTGAACAGCACTGACATCTGATGAAAAATGGAAGAATACGAGAACAGCTGGATAGATTGCCCAATGCCGAAAAAAGGGCAGCCGTTGCCATCGCTCGACTTAACGACCAGCAAGAGGGCGGACGATCGAAACGTACATCGCGTGCCACAGATCAAGAGACCCTTTTTTGACGCAGCTGGCTATGCGGCACAGCTGTCGTTTCGATCGTCCGCCATCTTGCTGGTAGTTAAGTCGAGAAATGGCAACGGATGCCTTTTTTCAGCATTGAGAAAGGGTTGCGCCTCAAAGGGTTAACCACTTAACGGTCGTATTATTTTCAAGAAAACGGTCATAAAAGTGCCTGTTTTTTATTCCAGAAAATTGTTTAAAAATAAGTGCATGCACAATATATGTATTCATTTTAATATTTTTTCTTTTTTTAGCGTGAAAGAAAGAAAAATAAAAACAGTTAAATTTCTAGGAAAAGCAGACACTCAGGGTTATGGTGACTAAATGTGTGTTTTCTTCCCCAATGGCCGGCTGCTGCCTTGGAAGGCTTTGGCCACAAAGGGCCGGAATTGTTGGCCACTTTATTATGGGGGCACCTAGTAGGAGGACCAACGTCTCCCCCTATGAAGGGACGGACAAACGACAACCACGCCCAGTCGGGGATCGAACCCCGGGAGTTGAACCCGAAACCGTAGTGCGGTGCTTTACCCACCATACAATCCGGTCGGCTTTCCCTAAAAAATAGTATAGATGAATTAATTTACTATCGTTTGTTAATCTCTGGAATTATGACTCTGATTTCCGCAGAATAATTAATTTACTAATCCACTGAATTATTAATTTTCTAAGTAAAATGAGAATATTTCAACATCTTATATATATTTTTAGAAAAATAAAAAACATTCCTCATACCGCACAAATGTCGGAAATTTATTTATCACTTCTGGCATCAATATAAATTGGAGAATGAGCTGGAAAAAGTCGGGCATTAATGGGTCAAAAATTTAAAACAGCCCAAGCAACATTCTCTATTATAAAGCCTTTTATAAATGCTTGTTAAATATAAATTTTTACCCTTTAAAAATATTTATGGAAAATAAATTTCCACAGTGTTAAGATTTTGTGCTTTTTTAAAAGAAAGTTTAACATTCACCATAAAGTGAATACTTTATTATTCTTGCAGTGATTAAAATAAGACTTTTCAGCCCTTAGATAAATTTGTCGGACTAAGAATGCCTCTAGAGGAAGAAATCCTGGGACCGGATTACGTGGATCATTCCTTAAAGCATGACGGAAATTCAAAGATTGTGCAAAAGTTCAAAGAAAGAGAGAGACTTTTTCAACGATTTTAAACTCTACATAATTATGTATTAAGTCCGTTTAATTAGTGTTTTAATTAGTGTTTCTATTAGCTTCTTAAGTACAGTTTGCTAAAAATAATAAAATTTAATATTAGAATAACGGAAGGAAACATCGATACGGTTTATGTGGAAAGAATAGGAATGAATGTTTTTCCATGGAAAACGTGTATTTGCTTTATCATTTGTTTCTGAAATCTGTTCAAATTAATATTATTCTAATTTAAGTATTCTGGGAATTTCATTAATAATGTCTGGAAGAGGTTTTGTGTTTTATGAATTCTAATTAGTTGAATATTTATTAATTCGTATCCAATAAATAGATATATACTTAAACTACTTTTAAAAATGCTGTTCAGAAATGTATTTAGTTTTACAAATAAAAATTTAAACCTCTGTGTTTCAAGCTTATTTTATATATTTTTAAAACACTCCTAATTTTTACATTTCCTTTAAAAATAATATAGATACACATTGACATTATTTAGTCTTATATTTTTAACTTAACCCATTTGTGCCTAGATATTTTTGCGACTTTCTTCGATTTTCGCTAATATCAGCAGTAATAGATAAATTTCTGATGTCAACTTCTTGAACAAGGGATGATTTCTTTTAAAATCTTTATGTATAAAAATTGAAGTGTCAACATCCTACTGGGTCATGTTAAAATATTTTGTGGAGTTGAGGTTCAATACTCGTGAATAAAGGCTAGGAAAAATAAATAACGTTTTCGACTGATAGCGATAATGCCGTCCCGAAAAAGGGACGCCAGGCATAAATGGGTTAAAAGTCGTAAATTTATTATCCAGCTAAACACTCTTGCAGACTACGCATCTGTCTATTTGGATAAACCATGCTGTATATAACATTGGTTTCATACTATTCCATTATTACACACAGTGAGATCATCATATCAAATAGATTTTTCCATCAGATACTAAGAAAGGGTCTTTATTACTATGGCTTCGGTGAACTTACAAATTGTTACGAGTGCAAACAACTATTATCTAATAATTATAAACATATAATTTTTTTTACGTTCTATATGAGCATTTGAAGATGCATAAAATGTACACTTTAATCACAGGTGATGGAGTTTTAAGGCCGACTTTGCATGAGAAATAATCTGGAGTGACTCTAGGGATGGACGCGAGACAAAAAATAAGCGTCTCGCGTCTCGCAAACTAGCCTAAAAGCTTTGTCTCGTCTAGCAAAAATCCCTATATCGTAATGTTAAAAATGTGTGTCTCGTCTCGCAAAAAAGCTGTAAATCTCTGTCTCGTCTCGCAAAAAAGTCGTCTCGCGTCCATCCCTAAGTGACTCCACTCGACTTTCCTCATCTTGGTAAAATCATTACCAAGCATTTAAATAAATTTTAATCGGTGCATAATTCAAACATACATACCAAATTGAAGCTCAATCAAATGCGCCGTTTAAACGCTTGCACACTTTCAAGAATTTCTCCCCATATGGCATAAAGAAAAGAAATATTTGTCGTAGCCCTGTAAAAAAACTATAAGTCCTATATACACCAAAATCAATACTAGTCTTAAGATGGTGTTTTATAGCATATATACCCAATTTGATTCGAATATATCGTTTAAACGCTGGCACACTTTCAAGAATTTTCCCTCGTAGGCCATAATGTAAAAGAAATCTTTGTCGTAGCCCTGTAGGAAAACTATAAGTCCTATACACACCAAAATCAATACCGGTCTTGCGACGGTGGTTTATAACCTATATACCCAGTTTGAGCTCAATCGAATGCTCCGTTTAGGAGCTATCGTGTTCAATCACACACACACACACCGACACACATACATACATCTCATAAAAATAGCCTAAATGAATTCAGAAGACCTCAAAACGTGTCAATACACCAAAATCTCGAAGTCGAATTTTTTCATGAGTACAATGCTTTCCTTACAAGGTACATGTTCGGAAAGTAAAAATGATATGTTGATTGGAAGAACAGCATTATCCACATTACCTTCAGATAAATTTGTTTCAATTATATTTGCATGCAATATGAAAAGATTTAGCTGTGTGAGTACTGGAGAATCTACATGATATGCATTTATTTGCACTATTATTCAGAATAGTAGAGAAGAACAAGTATAGCAAGCATTTGCGAATAATAACGGATAAATAATCTTCTTCCTTTCACCATTACCGCCTCCCTTACCGTTTACGTAAATATTTTGTTCTGACATTCCACTAATAAGCGCCCTCAGCCAAATAAGAGAGTAATATCGTGTTCAGATTTCACGGATTGATTTTAATATCAAATAACTACGATTGCTTCCAGTATTGAGTTATTTCGTGAAACTTTACACAGAAAGTATTTGATATAACATCCTAATATGAATTCGAATAACACTGCAATACAATATTTTAGATTCATTATTGTATAAAATGTATCAAATATTGCATCAGATGTGTTCATTATTTTGCGAAATATTTATAAACATGCACGCCGTAATATGTAATGACATAATATTTTGAAACATCTGACAATACATTTCGTTTATGTTAGAAATGACATAATTACATGCATCACCATTGTTGTAGAAAGCTCTGCTATTTTCTAGGTTCATAGTTCTAACGTCCAGTGTATTTTGAAAGTTTAGTAAAAAGTCCACTTGTCAGGATGGAACACAAATTTTATTGCTTCTAGAACGTCATCGAAAAATCGACTGTGCTAAATTCACAGGTACTAACGTCCACAGTAACTTGCTTAAAACGGTCCACTCAACACAGACCTTTCGCAGATGCTGTAAATCTCACACAAAATAAAACATTTGCACAGGAAAAAAATCAGTGGGAACACATGAGGGAAATCATAAACAGTCCTTCAAGAGTCAGCAATGAAGAATTCACACACAACACTTAAAAACACGCTTAGAAAAACAACCAAAATTAGGATGTTCATTTTATTCAGAAGGAAAGACACAACCTTCTTTGGCTTGAATGGAAACTTCATCTGAACTTGATGATCCTCCCAATTAGAGCTTTGGGAATATTGATATTGTTCGAACTGAAACGTCAACCGCTATTGCAATCGATAAGCCTGCTCCTGGTTTACGTATGCAGCCGGACTTTCTTTGGCCTCAGTAGAAACTCCCAGTTCGTTCAAAAGGCGCTTGTTCTTTCAAAGGAAAAGCGGAGAGCCAAATAAGAAACAAGACCCTAAGGAAAAAAATTCCCTCTATTATTTCAGAGCGTTTATACCACGATTTTTTTAAAGTGGCCCATAAAGATGAAATAGAAAAAAGGAAATTAAAACATGCTGCTGAAAGATAAAAGTAAAAGCTAATGGAAAAAAACCTTTAAGCAAAGAAAGTCGAGCGAGTGGTCCGATTTTCCAAGGGAATTGCGGCGATCCCCAACTAAATTAGATATTTCTCCGAATGAAACTTAATTATAGTATATTCTGAGTAAATTTACTCGAGAAATCTCTGCCAATGTTCAATTCATTTCTCTGTTCATACAAAAACAAGACTAGTTCATCAATAGTCTTTTCTCCCTGTGTCAGCTATTGACAGTAAAAGGTGTCAACTATTGATTTTTTTTTTCCGCTAGGTGCCAATCAAATTTTCTTTTCAGACTCTTCTTTTTCTTAGTTTAGACTTTACAATCGTCATGATCAATGACACTTCTTTTAATATAGTAGAATATTAGTTTCTACATTTATATCTAATCATAAAAACTGGATCTCAGCTATGTGAAAGAAGTTGAGGGGGATCCTTAATATAACAATCACTGGTTCGTTTACCCTATTCAAGGAATTTCTCAAAGGAGAAAAAAATTAATAACTTTTATCTGGTGATTATTTGTGAAAGTGGTTATTAGACAACGGAAAAAAAAACACTCAAAATACTGGTGTTAAATGATAAAAAGGAAAAAAAAAATATGTGTGTTTTTTTCACAAAGTTTTTATATATTTTTGTTATTCGACAGTTGCATTTGACTTCTCGATCTTCTGTTTTTAGCTAGAATTCTTCTTGGGCAGTTTGTAGTGAAAGTTAACCCACATTTACTCTCTCTCTGTAACACTTTGAAATCCTTTCTGTGGAAGTTCTTGACACAATTAGTGTATGACCCTTAAAAGTCTAAATTATCGATAATTTCACAACGCAATACCCACCAATTCATGTAAATCTAAACTTGCTAATTTCAAGAGTTTGAATGTGCTCATTTGGCATTTTCCAAGAAAGGAATCACTATTTAAGTAAACTCATAGTTTGCTCCCTAAACTAAACATGCCTAATACATAAAACCCTACATATAATAAACGCTAACAAAGCAGCAAATTGGTGTAAGTCATAATTTTTACCTTATATATTTCGAATAAACTATTCTACTCAGATAGACGTTGGTGGTTTAGTCTATTTATTTACTTTTTACGATACAGAGCAATATTTTTCCAAATGTAAGTGAAAAGAAAGAAAGGAGTGTATAAAAAATAAATTGCTACAGTGAAAACCCGATATCAGTCAAAACCCGAATTAACTAGGTTTTCGGGTAGCGGTAGAACGTTTTCGAGGGGCCCTACAGCCGAATCATATTTTTCAGGGGGGCCCTTACAGTAATGGCCGGACCCAGTGATGTTTTTTTGGGTCTCGCAAAGGACCGGTGCTAGTATATTTTCGAGGGGGCTCCTTAAAGCGATGGACGGACCAAGTGATGGTTTTTTGGGTTTCGCAAAGGACAAGTGCTAGAATATTTTCAAGGGGGCTCCTTAAAGCGATGACCGGAACCACTGATGTTTTTTTGGGTCTCGCAAAGGGGCAGCGTTAGCATATTTTCCAGGGGGCCCCTTACAGCGGTGGTCGGACCCAGTGATGTTTTTTTGGGTCTCGCAAAGGGCCAGCGCTAGCATATTTTCGAGAGGGGAGCAAGATCCAATTTTTAGTGCATAACGCTCTAACATTTCGGAATTACTTGAAAAAACGAGTTCCTAGATATTTAAATAATCTTTTAGATGTAATATCATACCTAAAATAAAAATTCAAGTTATCATATCGACCCCATTTTATAAAATATTCTACTTAACTGGGTACGACAATCCAAGAAATTGAACACTCAGGACTTTAATGAAGAATATATTTCATTCAGTTTTCATTTAATTAATGTTACCAATTCTATCCAAAAGAAAAGAAAAATATTAATTGAAAAAATCGGAGAAACCTTTTAAGTTCTTTAAGGAACTTTTCTTACCTTTGATCTTACAAATTCTTTGAAGAAGTAATATTTTAATTGAAAAGTTTCGTAATTCAGTAGAATAGCAAATGGGATATTTCTGCGATATCTCACGTGAAAAAAATGGTGAATTTAATTATGGTTTGCTCTTGAGAATCGCAATGCATGATGAAAATTTGAGACTTTTAAATGAAAATTTAATGTTCGAACTTCTCCGTAATATGTGATTTTTGTTAAATTGGAGAAAACTAAAGAGAAATACAGTAATGAATGTTTAACTCAAAACTGATGGGACCCACATATTTTACACGTTACGTAATGCAATCTCAATAAATAAACAAATCATAATAAAACATCAAGATTAGTAACTCTGTCATATTTTATTAAATTCTGATTTTATTCTGATAAAAAATATAGAACATATGTATGAACTTTTGTTTTGAAAGCCTACACGCATACTATGCGTGTGTGGACAGGTGCGTTCAGACTAGCGTTTTTATCTTTCTTCTTGTAGCTAATGTCGCAAAAATCGTAAGCACAAAAATTCAGAGCGTTCGCACTCTGGACTTCAAAGTTTTGTAATGACGTATTCGCATCGGCTGGTGAAATGAAAAAGGGTTGAGTACGGTGCATGTGGGAAGAATGATTGATGTTGACATCCTTTCCCCACCTTGAAAACGTATCAACAAAAGAAGAGGGGGAACCGTAGAGACATTAGACTCGGATTTGGAAAGAACTTAACCCATTCGTGCCTGGATATTTTTGCGACTTTCTTCGATTTTTGCTAACACCAGAAGTAATTGATAAATTTCTGATGTCAACTTTTTGAACAAGGGATGATTTCATTTAAAATCGTTATGTATAAAAATTTAAATGTCAATATCCTACTTGCCATATTAAAATATTTTGTGGAATTGAGGTTCAATACTCGCGAATAAAGGCTAGGAAAAATAAATAACGTTTTCGAATGATAGCGATAATGCCGTCCCAAAAAAGGGACGCTAGGCATAAATGGGTTAAATCCCAGAAAACTGGTTTTATCGTCGCTAACTGACGTCATAACTAAAGGTACGTTCTTATTGTCCTTAGAGTTCTTATTGTAGCTATTGTAGCAGTTGTCTGGGATTTAAGTTCTTCCCAAATCCGTGCCTAACGTCTCTAGGATTCCCCCCCCCCTCTTCTTTTGTTAATAAGTTTTCAAGGTGGGGAAAGGATCATCAATCATTCTTCCCGCATGCACCGTACTCAAACCTTTTTTCGTTTCACCAGCCGATGCGAATACGTCATTACAAAACTTTAAAGTCCAGAGTGTGAACGCTCTGTTTCTTTGTGCTTACGAATTTTGCGACATTAGCTACGAGAAGAACGACAAAAACGCTAGTCTGGACGCACCTTAAGAACGATAGCTACAATAAGAACTCGAACGACAATAACAACGTAGCCTGAACGAACCTTACGTATGTGTATTCCAACACATCATACAAACTGCACTATTTACTTTTTAAATAGGCACACACACACACAAACACATTAATGGCTATGTCTCTCACCCCCTTTACTGGAAATTGTCCGACAAATGTGTTCCAAAAAAGCGACATAAAATTTCGACATAATTTTACATATTTTTAAGTACTATTCGTTCACAACATCTTTAATCTATTGTTACAGTATTTCGTAAGCTGTAGACTATGCATCACATGCATTTTTTACACAGGTTAAATACTATTAGCTCACAACAGCTTTAATCTATTGTTACACTATTTCGTAAGCTGTAGAATAGGCATCCCATGCATTTTTCTATCAATAGGATACAATCCTAAAAATTTCAACATAGGGTTACTAGGCAAAATACACGAAAGATGAGCGATAAAATTACATAGTCCATTAATATCGTTTTAATATGGCAATAATGAAACTAAAAAACAGGGGGGGCCTCCCCCTGACGAGGCTCGAACAGCCCAGTTTATATATATATATATATATCTTACATCTATGTCTATATATATATCTTATATAAGATATATATATAGACATCTTATATATATATATATACATCTTTATATATATATATATATATATAAGATGTCAGTCTGCAGATGTCAGTGTTGTTAAAAATAATCGTGACCATTTTTTGACGGGAAATGACGTGCTAAAAAGGAAGCGATTCTCGTGAAGCTATGTCACCCGCCACTATTTTTATAGAAAATCCAATCTACTCTTCGTGACTGGCAATAGTCAAAACGTCAGAGTTGGGTATTCCCAGTGTGGGAACATTGCGCGTTAAAGGGTTAAACCCAAAGAGCGAAAAAAACGATACATTAGGCAGCGATCCGTTTCCATGGAAACCTATCGGTATTAAAGGGTTAACTAAACGTTCTGGAAAATTTCCTTGAGCGCATCTCTTGTACGGTCCATATGCCAAATTGGGTAGCCATCTGCTCACCGGTTACAGCTGCAGAATGCTGTTTATAGGGGAAGTTAATTATAACTGCTCTATGTGTGTGTATAATATGTGTGTGTGTGCGTGTGTAAAAGCGGTGGCCAGTCGGGACAATCGCTTTGAACCCTGAGCTGGGTTCAGTAGAGGCATGTGTTTTGCGTTGAAGTACGACTGGCCGCCGCTCGTTTCTGTTGTAGTGTGACCAAGGCTTCACGATATTCTGCGGGGCGTTGGGGTGTTCCTAATCCAATTGGCTGTGTGTTTGTCGTACTTTAATGAATCAACGATGCTAATTTCGAACATTTGAACCCTTTGAGACCCTTTTCCAATGCTGAAAAAAGGGCAGCCGTTGCCATCGCTCGACTTAACTACCAGCAACAGGGCGGACGATCGAATTATTGCAACTAAGTGTATCGAACCTAGATTTCTAACCTCAACAACCCAATTTAACAATTTAAAGTACCTTAAGCCAGAGGTTCCCAAACTGGGTGCCACGAGCGTATGTCAGGGGTGCCGTGGATATATTCAAGAAAAGTGTTTTGGTGGAGTATAATCCAATAATTTCCTCTGAACCGGTATCCACAAGAAAGTGAGCAGAGCCGATCACTCAGTGGGCCCAAACAAAAATATTTCAGTCAAGTTCAAGATTGTCCTGTAGCCTCTCTTTTATAGGGACTCCCTGAAATGGGGGTATTGTGAAAATTCTATATCCCTTTCCCAAGAGAGTACTTCCTTGATAGTTAGCCCTATAAACAAACAAACACAAAATAACGTAAAATGCATCCAAACTGCTTCATTCTAACCTTCATATTTATATTGCTTTAAAGGAAATCTGCCGCGAAAGTTTTTTGCCTGAAAAGGGTGCCGTGAAATGTTTTTAGCCTGACAAGGGTGCCGTGGGGAAAAAAAGTTTGGGAACCCCTGCCTTAAGCAATTAACTACGGTAGAAGAACTAATGAACACGCCGTACGCAAGTTTATCGATAATTAACACCCGTTTTCGTTATTACTTTTTATGTGACTTTTGGAACAAGGACAATTAAAAACCGATAAAAACCGACCTTTTTACAACATTTTTTTTTCGTTCAATGTAGTACAACAACCTTTCCGTGATGGACAGGCTTTGGAGTAATAGTACCAGAACTGTTGTGTACTACACTTTCTTTCTTTTTTTTTTTTTTTTTTTTCGCTAAAAAACCGACACAATCCTGCATATTGAACAATGTGGTCGGTTTAAAATGCGGTTCATGCCACAGCCGACGGAATTAGATTGAACATTTTACTTGTAGCCTAATGGAGTTCCGTTATATCGTTTACACCCGTCATCTAGGGATACAGTTTGGAAACTTTTTGTTATTATGCCATGCGTTTTGCCCCTTCTTGAAGTACACTCAGTTCAAATTTGAAGTCATTCTTACCTGTGGCTCTTTTTACAACATTTTGAAACGGGGAATTTAATTGTAATCCCCCTTTATATAACAATTAAAAAAACATAATAATTTCCTAAAAAAATTATTAAAAAAATCCCCCTCAAAAAGAAAAAAAAAATGCGGCCAAGTTGCTTTTCGAAGTCTTTCGTTTCATTCATTTCCAAAACAATTCAAATGCGAATTAGAAACGAGATACTCGTGTGAAAGGACTTTCGTTTCCCGTTAAACGAAAAAAAAAAAAGGGAGGATAAAATTTCACTGTATTTTATCTGTGATCGCTGTATTATTTAGTGTCGACCGATTTTTAAAAGTAAAGAGTTTTTGTGTAAAATCCACTGACTGATACTCAAAGTAAAACTGATGACAGTAAATTTTAAAATGGAACGAATATAGAAAATCATTATTGAAATACTTTATAATTTGGCATTTACTTCGCTTAATTTTATCCCGGATGATTTATAAACTTTATTCGACTGAATAATTTAAAAATCAAGCTCATCAAAAATAATTGCGAACACTTTCGATTTAAGGGTGGAATTCTGCCCCGGTGGTTCACGAAATCGTCGGTTGTTAGCTGTCAACTGGGCAGAACCAGCTGTTTGGTTACCGACTGCGCTAACAACTCCGGAGGAAAACGGGAGGTCTTTTAGCCAATCGCATGAACCCCTTGACGCTCCTCCTTAAAACTCCACCTCAAGGCGGGGCAAAGTTAACGACTGCGAAAAATTAACGACGAGCGGAGAATCCAGCTGTAAGATTGTAAAGTTGTATGTCTGATCATGGGCGCCGGCAGAATATTTCCCAAGGGGGTGGGCAAAGACTACTTCAACGTATGGTTACCATGTTGGAACGAGCAAAAAAGCAAGGAAAAACACTGCATACAAAAATCCAGGGGGGGGCATTGCCCGCCCCCTTGCCCTATGCTGCCTGCGCTTATGTGTCTGATTGCTGCGTTGTGCAATATTTGAGTGAGTACCTCTCTTCTGGTGATTCTCTACATTGTACGAAACTGCAAACTTCATGTTCTGGAAGAGAACTCGAATGCTGACACTGTCAATTTGAAAGTACTCTAGTACAAAGAAAGATGATACAAGACGCGTCTTGTTTGTAAATTGAAAAAAAAAAGGGTTACATTAACTTACAGTGTGAGAAGATGAAGCACGTATTTCAATTAAAATTTCCCTCTTCTGCGTAATCATTGTTATTAAATGAGCACAGGTGGATAAAAATAATGTTTTCAGGCTTCCAACTTTTACAAAATAACGTTGAATAATTTTCATACAAAAAATGTAAATATTTTTAATTTTGAAACCTTTGTAATTATTAAAGCGTTTTCAAAACATTCGAAATAAGTATACAAGCCTTAGTGATGTATTTGAATTCTTAAAGAGAACACTACTCTTATTTAAAATTTATTTTGAACTTAATATTATTAAACATACTTCTTATCATAGGTAAAGCAGAATAAAATTTTAAATAATTTTCTTAACTATCAGCTGAAATATTAAGAAAAATTCACATTTTTAAAACTAAATTGATGAATACATATTTGCAGGAATAATTTATTTAATTCAAATAACTGCTTATAACTGTTTTTTTTTATATCCCGTAAAAGTGCTTCCTGAGAAATTTTAAAGCAGTATAAATTATGAAATTTTCTGCGGAGTAAGCCAATTAACCCAGACTTATGGAAGTACTTTATTTATAAAGTTCATGTTTACATGCTTCAAGATAATTGCTGAATGAACAGACATAACGTATATTAAAATGGAGAGTATAAAATTTTATCCTCGAATAAATCAAGAGTAATTATAAATGTTCACATTTAAAATTTAGATAGTGACTTTTAATCAGTGTCACTTGTTACTAATATAAATGTGCATAGATAAAATATTAAAATATTTCTAATTAATTAAAGAATCCGTGGTTTAGATAAAACTCTTCAGGTAAAAGTATAATAACTATACATATTGCAAGTTATTCTATTTAAAAATTAGTTAACTTCTTATAGTTAGAACTTTTCAGAGTTTTCATCAGGAGTACATTTAATACATATATATGTTACCGGCAAAATATGAAATCGGGCATTGTATAGATTGCCTAAAACTAGCCGGCAATGTATGAAATGATTAGCATTTCACACATTTCCTCGGCATTCTATAGAATGCCAAATGAGAAACTGGCAAAGTATGAAATGCATATCCGACTGTATGTATTGGGTTGGCAACAAAGTAATTGCGTTTTTCCGTATGTCAATATTTCGCCTGGCCAAAACTACTGAAGTTAATTATGCGAAATTTGGCAAGTACGTGAGTTCTTCAACATAGGTGCTAGATCAGAGAGCATTTTCCAAAATTCGTAATCTTAGGGGGGTAAGGGGCCAAAAAGTTCTTTTCACATATCCCGCGTGATCTCAAATAAAAATAGAGATATCCGTGAAATTCTTTCTGTAAAATACAGCAGTCACGAATACCTGAAAATTAATTTCAGGACATTTTTAATATTGTCCTCTAAGGAGGATAGAAGCGAAAAAAGGGGGAGGGTGGCCGTCTTTTATGGGCGGAAAAAATTACTGCCAGTGAAATTCTTACTTTAAAATGTAACAAATATGAGTCGTATGCTCAGGCACAGCTTACCTGTAATTAAAAACTGTAATTGAAAACGCAGTTACTTTGTTGCCAGCCCAATAGAATGTAATGAAATGTAATTTAAAATGCCATTCAAGCCTTCCACGTTTTATATGTAGGCTAATTTTAATTTCTTATTTTTGTATGAAAAATTTGTTTTCTACAACTTTCACTTTTCCTTTACGTATTTATGAATAACTTTTAATGGCACTCTCATAATTGTTTTCAGGATAACATTTGTATTTTTAAGAAGTGCATGTATTTTATATTTTAATGGGTTAGTTGCACCGTTCAAAGGGAGAAAATTGCGAATTGCACCGCGGAGGAATTTAATTCACGGGCGAGTTGCAGCTGCGAAATGAAGGAGAAGAGGACAATCATAGGGGAACCCTGCGGTCTCGCAAAGGGCCAGCAGTAGCATATTTTCGAGGGGCCGCTTACGGTGATGGCCAGACCTAGTGATATTTTTTGGGGTCTCGAAAAGATCCAGCTGCAGCATATTTGCGAAGGGGGGGGGGGCAGATAAGGATTCCGGTGCAACTCGCCCCTCGATTTGATTGAAGGGTGTTGGTGCGGGTGCAACTGACCCTCCTCTCTTTACACAGGGTGTCCGAAAATGGTGGTAACGGTCTTTAATTATTTAGCTATTAGAGATAAGTGGACAATGTAAATTGAAAAAAAAAATATTCAAAATAAGATTAGAAATACCACTACATTAAAAAAATGCTCTTGTCTATTTAAAAAAAAAGTTACACTTTTTAAATTGAAATACGACCCCCGTAATGAAAAATTCACAATTAATAAAATGTGCCCCCATACACAAATGAGGTGACATAAAAATTTGAAAATTATATATCCTAAAAAGCGTCAGAGATAAGAAGATAAATATAATGTTGACTTAAACCACTTTTCAATAGTTCTCGAAGAGAAAAAAATCGCATTTAAGGGTCACATTTTAGGGGTCGTATGGAAATTACGTAAAAAAATCTTTCTTTCCCACTCTAGTAATAAACGTTTATATTCAAAATGATGTACAGTTTCCGATCCTCTTTCATTAAAGATGTCTCGGTGACGTTGTATGATGAGAGGTTCACAATTTTGCTACACTACCTTATTAGTGTATGGGGCACATTTTACTAACTGAGAATTTTTTTATACTGGGGTAGTATACGAATATAAAAAGTGTAACTTTTTGAAAATTAACAAGAGAAGTATTTTCTTGACGGTGTCTTATTTCCAATCTTATTTTGAACATAACGTTCTTGACATAACGTTTCTTATCGTAATTCTTAAACCTAGCAAGCTACAGAAAAAAACAGAGTTGCAATGCTAAGTAATACATAAAATTTATTATGGTAAATAATTAAATGCTCTTAAATATTTAGTAAAACCAAAAAATTACTTAAATGAATTATTGGTGATAGTTTACATTATTAAGAAAAGCTTCTCAGAAAAACAACTTGGGCATTCACCTTAAGTAGAGTTCATATGGTGGTACAAGTGTTACAATTGTCCCCACGATCTCTTTTTACAGTTATTAATTTGATATCAATTTCGAAGTTATAACTCGACTACACTGAAATGTGTATCAGTATAAAGTTGAGACTTTCCACAGTAAACTAATCTTAAAAGTATGATGCATAGATAAGTCACAAGGGGACAGTTCATTGAAATACGGCCGAAAAATCACTTTTTGTACTTTAATCCTGTATTATAGTATATGTCACTGTGGACAATTTAATACGAACATTTCAATCGTGCGACATCTATTTCATGAGATATAGCGAAAACATTCCATGAGATATAACTGAAATAAATTGCAAATTTCATCTTTAAATGCTTATTTCTCAAAATCGCAAATTTTAATATCCCGCGCGACAACATAAACTTAAAATTTTCAGGACTTGTTCATAGCATTCATATGCATAAAATGAACTATAATTATAATTATAAAATATATAGAAAAATTTTTATAAACAAAAAAAAGCCACAAAAACTGCAAGAATTTTGTTTTTTCGTAATTAAAATTAAATACTGTTCTTGAAATTTTAAATATTCATAGTGTTCTTTCAACCTCTGTGCAGGCATCCATTTCTAGTGTTTATTTAAATTGTAAACTGCATTAACACTACGCTAATCTGTGACAAATTAACAGATAAATGTTAAATACTACTTCGGAGTGTTTCACAATACATCCAGTTTTAAATAGTTCAGTATAAAGTATGTAAAAGACTGAAAGCATTGTAATGATAATCCACACGACAGATATCGCCTGAAATTGAAGCATTAATTTAGATAATGGACTTCCGTTGATTAAGTGGCCGTTGTTCTGAAGTTTGTGAAATTGGATTGAATTATGAAGACTGATGGAGAAGGAGTGAATGAGAGAATAAATAGCTTTATAGTGTTCCAGATAGCACTTAGAATGAGGCACCAGAACACTTTGTTAAAGTAGCATTATTGGATTCGTGAAGCATAGGAGAAAGAGAATTTTCTGAGCGTTTTGAATTCAATGAAGTGCGCCAGATGGATATTACAAAATTAACTTCATTATATGCAGTAACTTGAGAACAGAATTTCCTTAGCGGTTTGAATTCAATAAAATGCACCAGTAGTACAAAATTGACTTCATTATATGATATGTCTAGATTAGTAATTGACGTACAGAATTTTTATAGAGGCTTTTTGACAGACACCGGAAAAATTGTGTTTTAAGTTATAAGAAGGTTAAATCATGCTTCATTAGAAGCTCAGTGGAGGTTGATTTATTGATATAATAGTCAATATAACCTTTTAATTTGTAAATTGTACGTGAAAATATTTCATATGGTATGTTAATTTTATCATATGTTAACATTGTTGTATAAAAAAAGAAGAAAAATGTTCGATATATCCATTTTTTACACACTTGAAACCCAAATTACCGAAAATTATAATCACATCTCAGACAACAAAAAATAAGTAAATAAATGGAATACAGAGTATGTCACAGTTTCCTTCCGGGTTTGGAAGGGATATAAAAAATATATTACCAATAGAGCAACTAAGTTGACTTTACTGAAGAAAGAAACATTACAAGTTTTGTTTCACAAATACCGAGCTGCCTCGTCGAGGATTGGTCGAGGTAGGACAATTGTCTTCTTCTGTAGCCAAATCACTCTCCGGACCTAATTCCATGCCATTTTTTTATGCGGTTTCATAAAAGATCGTGTGTTCATTCCCTCTGTGCCTCATGATTTACAAGATTTACACCAAAGAACCACAACCTCATTCGCTACCATTGATCACGACATGTTAACCCTTTGCGGCTGCAACCATTTCCCAATGCTGAAAAAAGGGCAGCTGTTGCCATCGCTCGACTTAAACTACCAGCAAGATAGCGGACGATCGAAACGTTCATCGCGTCCCACAGAGCTGGAGACCTTTGCTGGTAGTTAAGACGAGCGATGGCAACGGCTGCCCTTTTTTCCGCATGGGGCAATCTATCCAGCTGTTCTCGCATTCTTCCATTTTTCAGCAGATGTCAGTGCTGTTAAAAATAATCGTGACCCTATTTTTACGGGAAATGACGTGCTAAAAAGTAAAGGATTCTCGTGGAGCTATGTCACCCGCAACTCTTTTTATAGAAATACAATCTATTCTTCGTGACTGGCAACAGTCAAAACGTCAGAGTTGGGTGTTCCCAGAGCGGGAACACTGCGCGTTAAAGGGTTAAAGCGAGTACGGGAGGGAGGAACTTGACTTTAGACTTGATATCTTCCACATCACGAACGGTTCACAAATGGAACAGTTATGAAACAAAACTTGTAACATTTCTTTATCCAATAAAGTCAATTTTGTTGATGTATTAGTAATATATATTTTTTCATATGCCTTCCAAACCCGGGAGAGAATTGTGACACATTCTGCTTATAGATGCATACAAACAGGGTGTCCCGGAACTTCGTGTACAAACAGGGACGAGGTTTGTTTGTGTGATTATGGCAACGCTACACTAGGGCGATCTGCCAAGGATGGGAGTGCCTTGGTAGGAGGACTTTCTTAGGGGTTCTAACGCTTCTTCACGTTACATCTGGAGAAAACCTACCAAAACTCGAGACCGTTCCATCACCAGCCGACGCGATGGGACCCGAACCCGGGACCTTCACACTTCCGCTGTCTTTCAATGGCATAATCACTGTTCAATGGTGAGGAAACAGGGAGGGGAGGTAGACAACATCGTAAGGTACCATAATTACATAGGAAAGCATGGGCAGAAATCGACAGGTGGCACAGTACTCAAGAAATATGCAAGACATACAGGCGATCCATGAATGATAGTTATTTGCATTTTAAGTATAAAAACATAACAATTTCTATATAATTTTAAAATAAAATTACGGGGAACATTTTGGACATATTTAGTGAGATTTGTCCTTAAGTTATCTTTTCTCTTTCAATGCAAAAATATTTCTCTAAATGCTTGTCAATTCATCATAAAAGGGAAATAGTCGAAGATTATTTAAAAACAAAATTCTACTTATTTCCTAAGGGGAAAAATCTCTAAGAATGCCTCAACTTTACGAATAAATCTTTTCATGCATCGATTTTTTTTTAATAAATAGTACCTTCAACAAGAAAAAACATACAGATTTAATAACTTGCAAACTTCATAATATTATCGTAAACCTGAAAGATTTTCCTGTTTTCTTTTTCACTGAGGCATTTATTTTAAAATCAATTCATTTTTTCGCACTGTTACGGTTATCTTCACTATCCGAAATATTTATTTTTCTAGAACCTTATTATTTGAGAAGTTGTATTGATTTATTGTCCGAAAAATTCGATAAAAGCTTCATGGAAGGTATAATAACGAAGCATAATTCTTTATTGACAACTTCATGTTTGGGATTACTTCAATACTACTCAGAAAATGTATTTATGTAGTAAAACATCATTACTCCGAATAAGAAAACGTATGCTTTGACTACAATAGATGAATGAGAACAAATAAATAGTAATCTATTTCTTATAACTGGGCATGCCATGTTATTGAGGGGAAGAACTTATTTTTCTGTGATGTGTATGTTCATACACATCACAGAACATATTCTGTGAGATAATATGAACTATACATTATGTTAAATGATCAGTGTAAACAAACAATATATACAGGGTGATTCAAAACTTCGTGTCAGAAATGTAAAGGGTGATATAGTAGACCGAGACGGTTCAGAATCCCACAGCAATGTGGGATCGAAAACACCGGCTTCATTTACTCGTACCTGTTAGTAATCACTTTGGAAGAAGTGTTGTTAAAGTAACCCTTCGACCGTTGTATCTCAAATACTAATGCATCTTTTACAGAAAAAACTTAACCAAAATTGCTAGTTTGCAAATAATATTTCATTTCATTATTGAAAGTGTCGGAGAAAAGCTTATTGCTAATGAAAGTCGATTGAGAATTTAGACAAACACACCAAGAGTTCCACCAACCACATTTCTATGTGATTCTGAATTGTGTTGGTCTACCAGCTTTTACATTTCTGACATAAAGTTTTGAATCACCCGATACAGGACATTCGTAATTTAAGTTTCACATCAGAACGGCGTGCAACAAAAAAAGCACTAGCCAGAATACTACCAAATTTGCGAAAACACTCAATAAAATAAATTATGCAAGAGCGATTTCTTTGAAAAAATAATGTTCAAACACTCATTAATAAATGTCCTTTCACAATCTTTTAATATGAGCAAAAGGGACAACTGTAGAAAATATTACAAAACTCAAATGACTTGGTAGTGTAACTAGTGCAAATTAAGTTCATTGTGGTTGTCTTTATTCGCAGCCGCTATATGAAACTTCTGAATATGGCACGCCCCACTGCTGAACGCAGTGCGTAAGGCACTATCTGTTCATCAACACTTTCCGAGCATCTTCTGGATTGAACACTCAACGATCCTGATATATCAAATTTTGCTATCATTTTCCCTAGTCTCATAGCTGTCATTCAACCGTTATGTATTCCTTTTGAGGTTCGGTCGAAAGCGCAAGTGCAGAAGAGCCGTTTTGGTGAAAGAGTACAGTACGATCTTCATAAGTATCATTCATTCCAAAGCGAAAAGAACAATGAAAGGAATATTTTGTATAGCTGCGTAGCGGGGGAGGGTAGGGATCAACAACTGTAGCGTATTGAAACACCGTCTGGTAGTGCTTTATTTGAAGTAGTTTTTTCTAACTCTCTCATATGGTCTCATCAGTACTTCCTAATTTGGTAATCCATCCATCCATCCATCCATTCATCCATCCATCCATCCAACCAACAATCCATCCATCCATTAATCCAACCAACCAACCATCCATCCATTCATCCATCCATACAACCAAGCAGCCAACCATCCATCCCTCCATCTATCCATCCATACATCCATCCATCCGTCCAACCAACCATTCATCTATCCATTAATCCAACCAACCAACCATCCATCCATCCATCCATCCGTCTAACCAACCATCCATCCATTCATTCATCCATCCAACCAACCATCCATCCATCAACCAACAATCCATCCATCCATCCATCCATCCATCGATCCAACCAACCATCCATCCATCCATTAATCCAACCAACAAAAATCCATCCATTCATCCAACCAACCAACCATCCATCCATCAAACAACCATCCATCCATCCAACCAACGACCAACCAACTATCCATCCATCCATCTAGCCGACCAGCCAACTAACTGACTAAGCAACGTATATGTTATTTAAAAGCCGATGATTAACTAAGTTTATTTAAGTTAGAAACAGAGTGGAAGAAATTACATTCCATTTTACTATTATCTTAAAAAAATATTTATTTCGAAAGATTTCTGTCGAAGTTACATCATACTGTTTGTTCACCAGAAGAATTTTGTCATTATGTATCGGAGCAGAAAAGACATCTGTATTCGATTTATTATGTTATGTTGCGGTTAATATCACGTGCTACGACTGATTTATAACAATCGAGCTGTACTATTTCCATCCTATTTACGTCATTGATGGTTTTTCTAAGAAAGGAGTAATATTAGTAGATAGATCGCATCAGTGACGCTGGTTGCAACATCAAACTGTTGAAGCATTTGTTACTTTAACTACTAGAAATAGCATTTTAGCTAGGAGAAAAACATTGGGAAAAGCATTTGATGAATATTACGAAAAAAATACCGTAATTTAATGGAGGCAGTGTGTTTAAGATCGCATATATTTCAGTTCTATAATAATTTTCTTTTCTTTCGTTTCTGTAAATCAGATATTCTGCATTCAGTTTTAATATATCTTCCCACTTAGTTTTTCTGCTTGATGAAATGTTCTTCCTTTTGTTCGACGGTGTGTCTGGGATTACGGGGATTCCCCTTTCAAATTAACTGTCGGATTAGTTAGCAGAAGCAATGTAAGTTCTAGATGCCGACCTGCTTCACGTTGTCTTTGTTTACAGGGTTGTAGGCTTTTGTTATGGTGATCGCAAAATTCTGGCACTTCTGCCTTGGCGATAGGCATTTTATCGGTTAATTTCAATTTTATATTTATTTAATGCTGCCGGTCTATTTTTGGTCTCGTGGGTAGTGGCTCATCTTTTAGTCGCCAAGCTGTAAAAAGCTGGCCGGCTGACCGTTTTGTTGAAGGTTTTTAGACACTTCTTGATATTTCTCAGATTGAAGAGGTTGCGTATGATTATTATGGAACTCCGGAAAGCCTTGTGGCTTTGCGGAACAATTAGATCTGATCGTAAGTTATGTGTTAGTTTAAATTTATGCTTGAAGCTGTTTTTTTTACTATCAACTTCAATAAAACATCTTTGAGGTCGTCTGTTTTCATTAGACTTTAGCGTTTTCTCATGATCTTCATAAACGACTATATGATGTGTAAATCGGCCAACAGAATTTTCCCTGTTTCAACCACCGACACCTCCTTCACAGGCAATAATGATGAAATTCATACGCAGAAAAATGAGCTGCTCATACATTTTTTTTTTTTTTCGCATAATTCAATTTTTTTTTTTTTTAACTTCTGATATATTCATGGCTGCGTTGAAAAAAAAGATTACTATGGTAATCAAAAATTATTTAATAACAGTACACAGAAAATACGAAAAGGAATCAAGAGCCAATACTTGCGCAGATCACCTTCTACTATCCAGGCTATTTATCGGAACGCAGGGCCGCCTTGTTTAACTTTAAGGGACTTTGTTTAAGGGGCGCGGTTTCTTGGTAGAAACCGTGTGCCTTCCGACTGAGCAAGCTCCCGTCAGTTGTTTTTACATAACTGTCTAAAACCCCTTAGATGTTGAGTAAAATCTACTTGCATGGCAACGCAGGCCCCCTTACTGCTTGCTCTCAAAACTCAAGAACTGCTGCAATAGCGAGAAGTTTGTCGAAGTCGATTCGGATAATTGAAACCAACCATACCCCATATAACCCATATTTGAAATCTAGTTGCCATTTCCTGTTGTATATATGTGCGTGTCTGAGAGAGATATTGCGAACTACCTCAGGATTTTCGGGTTAATATTCTCGAAATCATCATCTAAAATATTAATCCTCTGCCTGACTTACCTACTGATATTTCTTCCTGCGAGCTGTATCTCACGCCATAATAGTCTCTCTCTGTGGCATACTTTGAATTTAAGAATACCCGATCCTTATGTGCGTGTGAATGTATGGCAGAAGCCATACAAAAGAAAGGTTATTGTGTTATGCTGTGGCCACACCTTATGTTGTGCCAATAAGTCTGAAAAGACAGGCGCTATATCGTATTTGTTCAAAGAGTATGACAGGATTTTTTTAGCTACCGCTCGACTTAATAAATAATGTCTCCCGACTTCCCTTGTACTGCTTGCCAACAATCTGTAGCTTCAGAATCGTAACTTCCAATAAAATAAGTTAATTTTAACAAGAGTAATCTCTTTCAGGGCTGTTTGAGGATGAAATGGTCCCACAGTGGCCCAGTCGCTAAGCTTCGCTCCCATTAAAAACACGGAAAGTGAAGCAGTGCAGGCTTGGACAGTGCTTGGGAGTGTGAAACTCCTTTCATGGCTGAGCTGGTGTGGAACTGCGTACGCTAATGGGAGCGTACGTCGGATTTGTCTCCCGACTTAAAACGGATTTGTCTCCCGACTTAAAACGATTTTCGAAAAATCTCAAAATGTAAGCAAAATATTTTTGAAATTCAACGCCTATAAATTAATATTAGCAACTACCTATCATATCACTCAATTTCGTATTATTCGTATTAGTCGTTATTACGTGATGTTTGAAGAAATATAAACGTATTTTGAGAGAATTTTCACAAAATTTCAAAATCTAATAAAAATGTTTAAAAATTGGACTCCTATAGTTTATGTTGAGCAACCATCTATCGTGTGACCAAATTTCATATCATTCGCTTTAGTCGTTATTACGTAATACGGGAACAAAGATTCACTCAGTTTTAAATGATTTTCACAAAATCTCGAAATCTGATGGATTTTTTTTAATTGGATGCTTATAGTTTAAGGTGAGTGACCACCCATCATTTCACCAAATATCATTTTTTCACCTTTGCAGTTATTACGTGATGTGCGAACACAAATTTACGCAGTTTGAAATGATTTTCGCAAAATTTCAAAATCTAATCAAGATTTTTTTTAATTCGACGCCTATGTTTTAAGTTGAGTGACCACCTATCATGTCACTTAATTTCATATCATTCGCTTCAGTCGTTTTTACGTGATGCTTGAACACAAATTTACGCAGTTTGAAAGGATTTTCGCAAAATCTCAAAATCCAATCAGGATTTTTTAAAAATTGGACGCCTATGTTTTAAGTTGAGTGACCACCTATCATGTCACTCAATTTCATATCATTCGCTTCAGTCGTTTTTACGTGATGCTTGAACACAAATTTACGCAGTTTGAAAGGATTTTCGCAAAATCTGAAAATCTAATCAAGATTTTTTAAAAAATCGACGCCTATGTTTTAAGTTGAGTGACCACCTATCATGACACCAAATTTCATATCATTCGCTTCAGTCGTTTTTACGTGATGCTTAAACAAAAAAAGCGTCACGGACAGAATGACAGAATGACAGAATGACAGACAGACAAACTTTTTTTTGAGGGTCGCATCGGATTCCCGGGTGCTTGAAACGGATAGAAATCGCAAAAATTTTGAATTCCAAGAAATGTACAGACAAAAGTCTAATTTTATTTATATAGATTAATAAATATTAGTAATATTCCTGAATCTCATAAGAGTTAAGGCGGATTGTACGTTAAGTAAACATAGCTATCGTAAATACTATATAGTGTAGCATTTACAAATATGTACAGGGTGTTTCAGTACTATAGATCAGAAATGCAAGAGAAGACAGATGAAACAAAATCACAAAGCAATGTGGGTTCGGGAATTCATCTTCATGTACTTGTGCATAAGGACTGGAAGAAATTTTGAAGCAATTGTTAACTTTCCGATCATATTTGTCAAAGTGTAACGCGTCTTTCAAAGAGTAGTACACTTGAGCAAAATTGAGAAGTTTGGAAATGCTATTTCATTTCATTGACGAAATTCTCGTAGACAGAGACACTGTTCCTGAAACAAGATTAAGAAATTGGACGAATAGCTCGGCACTTCTTCCAAAGTGATTGGTAACGTGTGAAACGATGGAAACAAGGTTTCCGACACCACATTGCAATGTGGCTCTGAACCCTCTTGGTTCTTTCAACCATTCTTTACAATTTTGACATGCATTGTTGGCCTGTATACATGTACTTATTGGTAAATAAATTATACATATATATTGAAGCTGTTTGATCATAAATGTTAGTCAATATTTCGAGATTTTGTATTACTGTAGAACCTCTCTTGTCAGCCCACAGCTGCTCCCACACTCCGGTTGATCCGACCGCGCTCGAGTCGAACTTTGCCCTAACCAGGACCATCGTGATTCTACCGGGCCTGTTTGTGCACTCCGATGAGTCATCCAAAGAGGCCTAGAGATGCTCGCTTATTGGTTCCAGCATTTAGATACGTCAGCTAACGGCCGAATCTAACCAACGAGGAAACGTTCGTATGCCTCTTTCCGAGTGCACGAGCAGGCCTGGTAGAATCACGATGGTCCTGGTTGGGGCAAAGTTCGACTCGAGCGTGGTCGGATAAACCGGAGTGTCGGACCAGCTGTGTGATAGCCCCTTGCCAACTGGTCGTTAACTCCCCCCCCCCAATCACACACATATGCACAGTAAATACATACAGTTTTACTCTTTTTCAATAATAAACAGCTAGTGTTAGGTTTATTGGGATGTTTTTATTGTAGACAACAATACGTACAGTCATTTTCGAGTTCATAGACTGTTTATTTTACTGTAAATCCGCATTTTTCTGTATTTTCTGATAATCCACTTTTTTGTGATCCAATCATACCCCCAGAAACAAAGTTGACGCTTTAGAGGGATTTTACTGTAGAGTTAATTTTTTTGCATATTCATGGAGGAAGGGGAAAAAATAACGATATGTTGGATTGTATTTCAAGAAAATTAAATATAAAATTTGTTAAATCTTGCAAATTTTAAATTAGAAATACTTTTCCCACTCTTAAAAAGTATGTTCGACTATTTGGAATGACATTGTTTATTTTCCAAATAATATACAGTTATTTACGGATTTATGGTAACATGTTTCTAAACTGTGTTGTAAGAGCTTGGGGAAAGAGCGCTTAGATCTTATTTATAAATATAGATCTTATTTATAAATATCCTTAATAGAAACTTCCTAATTAAAATTAAATGCCCATTCATGTCGCTTTTAGCAATACTTATGTAAATGTAGGCATGCATTTGTGGGTTAAAATAAAGTTTAACTTGTCTGTAAGTAGGATTTGTAGCATAAATCTGTTTACAGACATCTTAATTCCCTGTGGGAGGCTAGATTAATTCTATTCTGAAGCACAGCTTAGAAAAGTTGTTGCTGACTATTCAACCAAAGCACTGTGTAGGTATGCCTGATAAAGTACATGTTTAGATTCGTAGTATCTAATTCAACGAACAAAACTTACAAATATTACATTGTAAGAAGTATTTTGACTCAGTAACTTGGGAAACATGAACAATAGTGTAGCACTTAGAAAACCAACTGTTGAAGCCTTCCTTTAACACACTCCCATTTTTTTCTGTGACCTAGAAATGATTTTTATGAAGTTCCCAAATTAGTACCAAAATTAGTTTAAAGGAGTAAATATCAAGCTTGAAATGTTTTAAAATTAAAAATTTGAATAAATTTTATATTACACAGGTAAGATCTATATAAATAAAATTAGACTTTTGTCTGTACATTTCTTGGAATTCAAAAATTTTGCGATTTCTATCCGTTTCAAGCACCCGGGAATCCGATGCGACCCTCAAAAAAAAGTTTGTCTGTCTGTCATTCTGTCCTTCTGTAGTTCTGTCAATCTGTCGTTCTGTCCTGTCATTCTGTCCGTGACGCTTTTTTTGTTTAAGAATCACGTAAAAACGACTGAAGAGAATGATATGAAATTGGGTGTCAAGATAGGTAGTCACGCAACTTAAAACATAAGCGTCGAATTTTTAAAAAATCTTGATTAGATTTTCAGATTTTGCGAAAATCGTTACAAGCTGCGTAAATTTGTGTTCAAGCATCACGTAATAACTGCAAAGGTGAAAAAATGATATCTGGTGAAATGATAGGTGGCCACTCACCTTAAACTATAAGCATCTAATTAAAAAATATCGATCCGATTTCGAGATTTTGTGAAAATCGTTTAAAACTGAGTGAATCTTTGTTCCCGCATTACGTAATAACGACTAAAGCGAATGATATGAAATTGGGTCACATGATAGATGGTTGCTCAACATAAACTATAGGAGTCCAATTTTTTAAACATTTTTATTAGATTTTGAGATTTTGTGAAAATTCTCTCAAAATACGTTTCTGTTTCCTCAAACATCACGTAATAACGACTAATACGAATGATACGAAATTTAGTGATAGGATAGGTAGTTGCTAATCTTAATTTATAGGCGTTGAATTTTTAAAATATTTTGATTACATTTTGAGATTCTGCAAAAATCGTTTTAGAATGCTGAAATTTTGTTCAAGCCTCACGAAATAAAGACTGCAGGGAATGAAACGAAATTGGGTGACATGATAGGTTGTCACTCAACTTAAATTCTAGGCTTCAAATTTTTCAAAAATGTTGATTAGATTTTGAGATTTTGCGAAAATTATTTCAATATGCGTAAAAATTCGTTCGCGCATCCCATAATTACGACTAAAGCGAATGAAATGATATTACTTTGTGACTCTCTAACCTGTAATATTTTAACAATACATAAAAATTATAATTTCGCTTTCTTTACTTTGGCAACATACTACATCCATTCTGTGTACTCCTACAATGCTGAGGAAAGTTCTTGCTTTCTGGAAATTTGCATTCACTAACCCGGCAAGGACGGGTACTTCAGCTAATCATCTATATAAATATAATTAGACTTGTCTGTACATTTCTTGGAATTCAAAATTCATCTGATTCCCGGGTGCGTTTCAAGCAGCCGGGAATCCGATGCGACCCTCAAATAAATGTTTGTCTGTCTGTCATTCTGTCATTCTGTCGTTCTGTCATTCTGTCATTCTGTCCGTGACGCTTTTTTTGTTTAAGCATCACGTAAAAACGACTGAAGCAAATGATATGAAATTTGGTGTCATGATACGTGGTCACTCAACTTAAAACACAGGCGTCGAATTTTTAAAAAATCTTGATTAGATTTTCAGATTTTGCGAAAAAACGTTTCAAACTGCGTAAATTTGTGTTCAAGCATCACGCAAAAACGACTGAAGCGAATGATATGAAATTGGGTGTCATGATAGGTGGTCACTCAACTTAAAACATAGGCGTCCAATTTTTAAAAAATCCTGATTGGATTTTGAGATTGTGGGAAAATCCTTCCAAACTGCGTAAATTTGTGTTTAAGCATCACGTGAAAACGACTGAAGCGAATGATATGAAATTGAGTGACATGATAGGTGGTCACTCAACTTAAAACATAGGCGTCGAACTTTAAAAAAAATCTTGATTGGATTTTGAGATTTTGCGAAAATCCTTTCAAACTGCAAAAATTTGTTTTCAAGCATCACGTTAAAACGACTGAAGTGAATGATATGAAATTGGATGTCATGATAGGTGGTCACTCAACTTAAAACATAGGCGTCGAATTAAAAAAAAAAATTTAATTAGATTTTGAAATTTTGCGAAAATCATTTCAAACTGCGTAAATTTGTGTTCGCACATCACGTAATAACTGCAAAGGTGAAAAATGATATTTGGTGAAATGATTCACCTTAAACTATAAGCATCTAATTAAAAAAAATCCATCAGATTTCGAGATTTTGTGAAAATCGTTTAAAACTGAGTGAATCTTTCTTCCCGTATTACGTAATAACGACTGAAGCGAATGATATGAAATTGGGTCACACGATAGATGGTTGCTCAACATACACTATAGGAGTAAAATTTTTTAAACATTTTTATTAGATTTTGAGATTTTGTGAAAATTCTCTCAAAATACGTTTATATTTCTTCAAACATCACGTAATAACGACTCATACGAATGATACGAAATTGAGTGATAGGATAGGTAGTTGCTAATCTTAATTTATAGGCGTTGAATTTTAAAAATATTTTGCTTACATTTTGAGATTTTTCGAAAATCGTTTTAAAATGCTGAAAATTTGTTCCAGCATCACGAAATAAAGACTGCAGGGAATGAAACGAATTTGGGTGACATGATAGGTTGTCACTCAACTTAAATTCTAGGCTTCAAATTTTTCAAAAATGTTGATTAAATTTTGAGATTTTGCGAAAATTATTTCAATATGCGTAAATATTCGTTCGTGCATCTCATAATTACGACTAAAGCGAATAAAATGATATTACTTAATTACTCTCTAACCTGTAATATTTTAACAATACATGAAAATAATAACTTCGCTTTCTTTACTTTGGCAACATACTCCATCCATTCTGTGTACTCCTACAATGCTGACGAAAGTTCTTGCTTTTTGGAAATTTTCATTCACTAACCCGTCGAGGACGGGTACTTCAGCTAGCGAGGGATAAAGAACGACCCTTTTTTGCTGTTTCAAACTCAAAATGCATGACTTGACAAAATGGGGTAGGTAGATTTTTTTTTTTTTAAGTAAAGGATAAAGTCTATAAAAATTATTATTAAAACCAACATTGATAAAATAAGCAAAATATAAGTGCTACTCGATCGAGTTAATATATTGAGTTATAGATTCAACATAGAGTAGGTTGGGGGTAATTGTAAACACTTTTCATCACTTCTGAATATGATCATTCATACAAACTAAATAAATAAATTTTAGTTTTAAAAAATGACAGAATCTTAATTTTTGAACATTTAATCTAAGATTTAAGCATTTTACTTTGTATTAAAGTTTTTATTTAAATTTATCAGTGCCTGTTTACAATCACACTATAGCGTTTACATTTCCCCTATATAGTATAGGCTAGTAATAAAAAGAAATATTTCCGTAATGTAATGCATAATAACATGAAATACAATCCTTTAAAAAAGTTTTTTAATGTTTAGATATGTAATAACTATTTTTTAGAAGTACATCATGTCTTAAATAAATTATAAAATGAATTTTCGGTGTTAATAGATTAGGCCGAATTTCTAAGGCAAATTATAAAATGGAATGAAATATAACATTCACATTAAAATAGAATGCAATTTAGTATTAAAATAAAAACATAAGATGCATTCATACTAAGTTGTGTTACTGTGGAATTGATGTTTACAACTACCCCAAGTCAAGATTTTTCTGGGGTAATTGTAAATAAACAGTAACTAAAATTTAGTCATGAATTTCAAAGAAAAGTCATTATAATAAACTAAATTAAAATTTTAAAATTATTTTTAAAGAAAATGAATTTATATCTCGCTTTTTTACATAGTTGAAAGAAGTTTTAACCAATCCTTGCAATTCTATATTTCACTTTTTTCATAGACCAAAAATTGCATAAACAAAATCTTTGGTACTTACGTATTATCCCGGCGGTCACTTCCGCCAAACTACTTTTTCGTCAAATTTGCTGGCAAACTGTTGTCAATCGTATTCTAAACCATCAACAATTTCATGTGCCCGGCATTTATCTTGGTGAAAAATTGCTTGTCTTGGCGGTCCGCCGGGATAATTCATAAGTACCAAATCTTTCTTCAC
Organism: Cheiracanthium punctorium; assembly: GCA_038373885.1. Taxonomy (NCBI): domain Eukaryota; kingdom Metazoa; phylum Arthropoda; class Arachnida; order Araneae; family Cheiracanthiidae; genus Cheiracanthium; species Cheiracanthium punctorium. The sequence continues at coordinate 94,797 of JAWZYV010003326.1, read as the reverse complement.
AACAAAAATGATTTATTAAAAAAGATCTATAGTGAAGACCTATTGGTCTTTGAAGGTATGAAGATGTGACGCCATCTGCATTATAAAATTTTAACAACAAGCATAATTTGTTTTCAACTACCCCATGTTTACAATTACCCCAACCTACCCTACATACTAGAAATGACTAGAAACAAAGAACTTTACATGTATTCCGTAGATTTTCAATTAGTAAAAATATTACCTAAAACAAAGCTACCTGGCTATCTGAAAAAACAAATCGTAAAGAAATTTATGTATTACAGAACATACAAATATCAAGTCGTTTGATTATAAAAGCAGTTTTAAATTAAGAAACCTGAAAGTTGATATTATAATCCCTTCTCCCCAAACAATTAATTTAATAAAAGAAATATCAGAACTCTGTTTTAGAAATAGAAGAGGCAATAGTAATCGCATACGTATTCATGGAACACTTGTTTCCAGATATATCACTGATCAAGTAAACTAGTTGAGTCTTGATATAATTTTAATTAGCACAGGTTTCTAGATGTAGGTTATCTTCTTACTAATTAAAAGGGAGCAGTGCGATGATGTGGATAACTTCATTAGTTTTTGCTAGTGATAATATTGATATGAATGGATGCAATGCAATTTTGCTCCTATGTTTAGAATATTTTATTTTTAATGACTATGTCATTATATCTTTCACCCCCTTTATTGAAAATTGTCTGAAAAATGTGTCCCAAAAAAGCGACAAAAAAATGCGACATAATTTTACATATAAATACTATTAGTTCACAATAGCTTTAATGTATTGTTACACTATTTCGCAAGCTGTAGAACATCCCGTGTATTTTTCTATAAATAGGTTACAATCCTAAAAATTTCAAAACAGGGTTACCAGGCGAAATGCACGAAAGATGAGAGACAAAATGACATAGTCAATTAATATCGTTTTAATATGGCAACAATGAAACTGAAAAATTAGGGGTTCAGGGTGGGTCTCCCCTGACGTTGCTCGAACAGCCGACCCTACTAGCAATTTTACTCGGGCTACCACCGGCACACGCAGCCAGCCGATGACGGCCCGAGCAAAATTGCTAGTAGGGGAGTTTTATCTATCTCTGCTTCAACTGCACCATTTACAACCCTGTATCATTCCTTGACTTGTCTGGTAAAAATGGACCAATGTTTACTTTTTACTAATTTTTTAGCACTCAGTTAAACAGGAAGGGTAAATCATGGCAAACATACCGATTATATAACACTTTCCAAAAGAACCGTTTCACTTGCACACGAATAACTGCGTAACAAATATTCAAAAATAATCTCAATCATGCTTTTTTTTTTTTCTATCACTGACATTAGAATTCATTCTGTCGTTACATATTTGCCGGCTCTGATCTGTTCTTCGGAACTTCAAACTAATATTAGCCTACTTGAAAAATAATCAAATTTTGCTCCTTGTTGCGTATAAAATGGAACTTCAAAAAGTTTTTCTCCCCCAAAATTAGTCCATATACGATTATTAACCACCAAAGTCAGCAATGGTTTGCCTAGACTTAATATAAACTTCGAAAGTTCTTGTGAGATCCTGTAAACAGCTACAAATGTTATACAGTCTTTTCTTGGAGAATATGCTGCTGACGCAAGCTGTTTTGTTTGCAATAGTGTCTGTTACCACTGATTTATATGCACTAGAATTTTTTTCTGTGCTTCAGAAAACTATCCTTTTAGAAGACATTAAGAAACCAAAAATAAACATCATAGTTGCAATGTTGGAGATTTTTAGCAGTCTAAATTGACTTAACTAACTTGAGTTATGATACACTGTCAAATGTTGTTAAACAGAAATGAAAACAAGGCCAACACAACATTATGACACATTTTCAATGCATAACACTAAAGTGCGTACTTAAAATCTAAAATTATTTCAGTTTTTTTCCTTCTTTTTTTTTTGCACTGTACATTGAATTAGCTTTTTAAAGTAAAATCAATATTTTACTCCATAACTCTTAGAAAGAAAAATATTTGCTTTATCTGTAAAGAAGTCTACTCCAGTTACAATTATTTAGATATGAAGTGGCACGAATGTTTTAAGTATATTAAATAATCGTAAGAATGCTTATTTATGGAATGTTGTAACTTTCTATAAAATTTGATACTATGAGAGTCATTGAAATTTGAAGTACTTCTTGAAACGTTAGAATTATTTTTTTTAAGGAAAATAAATACTTTTTTCAGCAATTTGTTTTTAGTTGAATAAAATTAAAACTTAGTTCGGGATACATTATTTAAAATAAACTATATTTTCAATGAATTTAAAACGTTGTACAATTAGTGAAACATTGTGTTCAAAAATTTTTATAGAACAAGAAATGATTATGAATAAGTCGTGCTTTACTTTACACAATGCAACCAAATAGCCAAAAATTTTTAAACCATACTAGAGTTTCAACGATGCATTAAAATTTATTCTACTTCAGCAGAATACTGGCTTTAATCTTCAGCCACTAGAGAGTGAGGAAGTGCCCTTTATAAAATTAGAATATCCACTCTTGGAGCAGAACTATTCATTTGCAAGCATTAGTGCCTAGGCAAATTTGATATGTTACCATCTGCTTTAACAGATTCATGTGAAGTCTTTTAAAATGGAAATAGTCATTTACAGTATGGGAATGCACTATATTTGATGCTCGTAAAACAAATTGAAACAAAGAGAAAGCAGTGCAAGTAAAATTATAAAACACTGTAAGGGACCAACAAAGACCAGTAAACTATGTATGTAATATCTGACTTCGGCTAACGTAGAAATAGGGTAAGCCAACTGGTGAATGAACACAGCAAAATGAATGAACATTTTGTATACAGTGTTTCCGCTTAAGTCCGTTGTCACTCCAATAACTTCTCTCATGTAGATAACAGAAGGTAATTCCACGAAAACTGAAGACTATGAAACATCAGTGAATTGTTTAGTCCAGGGATGGGCAAACTACGGCCCGCGAGCCAAATCCGGCCCGCCGGAAGGTTTCATCCGGCCCGCGGATAGAATTTTAATTTGCTGGTCCAACGGAAAATAAAAAAATACGTATATATTTATGTATTATATTTATATATTATATTTCCATATTAAGAATTATGAAGATGACTTGAAAAAAACTGCACTTTGAGTTCGAACGCAGATTTCAAGATTTTAGTGCCAATCAAACAGAATTGGATATTTTTACCATCCCTTTCAACGTAAATTGTGAAGCAGTGAGATCAGATTTCCAGCTTGAATGAATTGAGTTGCAATCTAACGGTCATCTCAAGCAGTTGTTTTTAAATATGCGAAAGTTTGAGTTTTACAAACCATTATCGAAAGTAAGTTTCCCAAATTTAATATCTCACGCCCAGAAAATCAGTGCTATGTTTGCTTCATCTTATATATGTGAACAAGTGTTTCCAGCTGTGAACCTTTGTAAGAATTCTTTCAAAAGTAGACTGACTCATGATCATTTAGCCTCTTTCCTTAGAATCAGTTCATCTCACTTCGAACCTCAATATAAGAAACTTTTAAAAATGAAATCGCAATTTCATTCATCTCATTAACATATTTAAATTTTAATACTTGTGTATTGTTTTTAAAATTTTAGAAAAATTTATTTTGGCCCCCGACCGAAAAAGTTTGCCCATGTTTAGTCTTAAGATCAGAATAATTAATTCGTATATAATTTTACTACTGAATATGCAAAATAAATCTTCATATTTTATTAAAATGGTAGCAAATAAAACAAATAAAAAAATCTGATGTGTCGAACACATGACTTCCTTGCACGTCTATTAGATCAAAAATATTTTCGACGCACTTCCTCTAAACTTATTTGTTTGAAAGAGATAAAATATCAATAATAGTAAGATTTAGCGATTTCTAGCCAAATATTTCGATATCGCCAAGCTAAGTTCAATTTGAAAGATTTCCTTCTGACACTTTATTTGGCGATATTTCACCAAAAGCCGACAAACTTGAGATAGTTTGCGAGATTTTTGGGGATAGCCAAAGTAGTCATTGACCACAGACTTTCAATGAATTGAATGCATCCATACACCTCAATGTATTTAAAGTGATTTGGCTCACCCTGTAAATAAATTCCCAGTCGATTGTTGTCAAAAAAGATATTGAAAACAGTTAGATATTACAATAGTTCTAAATGCAAAAGTTTTAAGAGTTATACAAAATACAAAATAATTTTTGGCGCCAAATTTGGCGATATTTCGGCGAAACTCGTCAATGTCGACGACATTTGGCGAGATTTTAAGCATGAACCAAACAATGACAGATTATCGCCAAATATGGCGATATTTCGCCAAAACTCGCAAAGAACGATGACAAATGGCGATACTTTGGGCATGGACCAAATAACTGAATATCGCCAAATTTGGCGATATTTCGCCAAAACTCGCCAAGGCCGAGGACAGACGGCGAGATTTTGGGCATGTACCAAACAATGACCGTCTACAGTTGTATTATATTGAAGATGTCCATAGACATTAAAGAACTGAAATTCTTTTCGGTGGTTCTGTAAATAAACTCTCCAGTAGATAGGAACCAAAAAGAGATGCACAACTAGATGTTACAACAATCTTATATATGAAATTTCATAATAGTTTTTGAGATTTGAGAGTTAAATTCGACACACGTACACCAAAAGTCGCCAAGCTTGGCGACTTTTGGCATAGTTCTTGAGGGAGTCACGTGACCGTGGTCGGACCATTACCTAACTTATGTGGTAGGACGACATTCTGCTTGAAATGGATGAATGCCCCTAAAATTGCCATTGACCGCAATGTATTGGAAATCTTTTGAGTGTTCCTGTAGCTGAACTATAAATGATAAAGACACTTTTTTTAATTGAGAAATTCATTTTCTAACTCTTTACAGCATATATCACTTCAGAGTCGTTTGAAATAGCCCAATACCTCTAAAAAACGCTTTGATGAATTTCGGCCCATAGAGCGTAATGTATTTCGAATCTTTTGGGCGGTTCTGTAGATAAACTATCCAGTTGAATGGAACCGAAAGGGGAAGGGCACAACTAGATGTTACAACGTTCCTAAATATAAAGTTTCAACATTCTACGCCTAATAGTTTTTGAGATATGCGAGTTTAATGAATTTCAGCCCATTGAGCGTAATGTATTTCGAATGTTTTGGGCAGTCCTGTAGATAAACTATCCAGTCAAATGGAACCAAAAGGGGAGGTGCACAACTAGATGTTACAAATATCCAAAATATGAAGTTTCGACATTCTACGCCTAATAGCTTTTGAGTTAGGCGAGTTTAGTGAATTTCAGCCCATAGAGCGTAATGTATTTCGAATGTTTTGGGCAGTCCTGTACATGAACTATCTATTCGATTGTCACCAAAAGGGGAGGTGCACAACTAGATCATACAACAATCCTAAATATCAAATCTCAACATTCTACGACCCATAGTATTTGAGATATGCGAGTTACATACATACGTACATACGTACGTACGTACAGACGGCATGGAAAAACTGGCCACAATAGACTCGCCGCTGGTCAAAATGAGTTACAGACGCATCAATTTGATCGTGCATGATAGCCTACGATGAGATGCATCGAAAAAATTTTTAAAATTCAATTTAGAGGTAGTCAAAATCGGGTTTTTTTTGTCGAAATTTGGCCCCCAAAATTTTTCGGGATCACATTACTTCCTTATACTACGTACAAGGAAGTAAAAATGGGTCAGAAAATTTGAAATAATTTCACATTTTAAAAGCACTAAAAGGGAAGCGTATCTTAATCCACGCGTTATCCCTATTTGTCTTCCATGTTCCATTATGTTGGTAAGTATGTTTATAACCCCTGATTGTGCAATATTTGTTTTCCTTGTTCCATAGATCACTTCTTTGGGATTAGAATCTATATTAAAATCGCCTACTAAAACTTTTACAATCCTCGTCAGGCATATTCTAGTTATATTTTTAACTATAGTAACTACTACTACTGCTACTAACTATACCTTTACTTACACTATTGCAGACACCTTTACAGATACTAATTAATAATATTTCCAGAAAATAAATAATGAGGTCTGACAATTACTCGCCAAATATTGAAGATATCGCTAAGCTGAGTTAGTATTACAGACATTTTTAGACTCCAAACTTGGCGGTAAATCACCGAAAATGGCAAACCTTAGCGATGTTTGAGATATTATTACCCCTCAACTATCTAGAAACCCTTAAAAAGTGATTCACCTTTTCGACTGGATTACAAAAATCTTTCTCTGAAATTAGCACTCATGTCCTAATACTAATGAAGGAAAGAAAAAATACGGAGTGAGTAATACAGAGAGGTCCAAGACATATAAGAGGCTGAAACTAGAAGTGGCCAGTAGTAGAATCTAAACTTTGCTACTTTGTTGGAGTTTGAAAAACTTCCTAGGGGGTGTAGCATGTTTCACAAACGTCTTTGCTACTTTTATGATCAAATAAGGCATAGCTAAAAATCCTACGCTTTGCTCAAAAAACATCCCTTTTCTTTTTTTAAAAATTATTTTTCTTTCTTTTTTGGAGTGAAACTATTTACTGAAATAAAGGAATACAGGAACTAAATTTGGTAAAATGAAAACTACGGATTATTTTTTTTTCCTTAAATTTTACTTTGCTGTCTCTTATTAACTAAAAATGACTATATTTTCTTCTTAATTAGAGTATATTTTAACTCTAAAGAAAATTTCCTTTTAGTTATTTGTATTGTTTGTAAAATAAGTAAAGCCATACAAAAGTTTCGAAGAAATTTTGTTTTAAGTCTCGCATGTTCAATCACTGTAAAATTTTGCGTTCATTGACTCGTAAGAAATGTTTATTCACTTGGCCACTGAATCACTTTTTATTTCAACTTCAATAAAACTCAAACAGAATCACTTATAAGCTCTTATAAGGTCTTTTTACACAAATTTACATATAACGACAAATGTGTTTACTCAGATAAATATCAAAAGCTTCATTTGCGAACTTATTAGAAATATTTTTTACTCATGTACATTAAATAATAGCTAAAAGGGATATACAATGCAACACATTCGCTGTCGATCATGCGGCAGCGTAATATTAATGTAAGCTATAATAGTGTAAGCTAAATTTCCTCATCCTTCAGTTTTGTGAATAACTAATTATTTTTTCAAAAAATCCCCTGTCTGTAACAAATGCGGGAAATTCTTATTATTGAAGACATGAATCATTTATTATTTAAAGAACTACATTTTATGCGAAAATATGAAATTCGGCTTTACTCTAATTCTTTTCTTACCGACAGTGAACAAGTTAACCTTAGTTGCATGAAGTTTAAAAACATTCGCTTTCAATCACGTGGTGTTCACGAGCGTAAGCTAAATTCCCATGTCACTTTTGTGAAATACTAATTAATCTCTCGGAAAAACACGCAGTTTGAAAGAAATATCTGATATTTATATTATTCAGACAGCATAGAACATTTATTATCAAAAAATACATTTTTTATGTAACTTCAACATAAGAAATTTGGCTCGTATTCTAATCGAGCAGTGAACTGTGTGTTTTGAACACAAGATGTACATATGCATCGTTACGCAATTAAGGGTTAATAATTATTTTAAGCATAATTTTTAGACAGTTAATCATAAAACATGCTTGAGTTATTATTTGGTGGATATTCGTAAGTAAAATACGAGTTTGTCATTCAGTTTGAAAAAATTCTATAATGTTGACTATCTTGCTGTTTTTAAATCAAATCACTCTATATTTCTATAGAAAAGTTGAGCTTACGTCTCCTGTTTTGATTCCTTTGACAGATTTAAAATTGGAAGATCATCAGATATTCGATTATCTCATAAGCAGTATGGGGGGGTGCACTTTTATTAATTTCCCATTTCTCTCTATATCAGCTGAAAATTCAACGGCATCTGCTCGCGTCCCGTTTTAACGGAATTTTAATCATGTTATGATAAGAACCAAAGAAATTTCTCGTGAGATTGGCACGAGAGATTTCCAGATACGAATTGGAATCGAAATATTTTCCGGAAATATGACATCGAATTTAAATGAAGGAACATCATTCAATTATTTTCCCCGTCAGTTTACCAAAAATATGACAGAATTATCTTCAAAATGGAGCCTCTTTTTTTAACAACTCACCCTTTGGCGTGCGGCGGTTGATCTGTGAAACCACATTATTTCAGCGGCTTCACTGCTAGCCGCAAAAATATAGAGTTGAATGGTCCCAGCGCTGAATAAGTGCAGCATTTGCCATCGATCCATTTAACTACCAATAACATGTCGGTCGATCGAATAGCCCATCTCGCGCCACAGAATTAACCCTTTGAGTCGCAACCCTTTCCCAATGCTGGAAAAAGGGTAGCCGTTGCCATCGCTCGACTTAACGACCAGCAAGATGGCGGACGATCGAAACGTTCATCGCGTGCCACAGATCTGGAGACCTTTTTTTACGACAGCTGGCTGTGCGGCACAGCCAGCTGTCGTCAAAAAAGCGTCTCTAGATCTGTTGCACAGCCAGCTGTCGTCAAAAAAGTGTCTCTTGATCTGTGGCACGCGATGAACGTTTCGATCGTCCGCCATCATTCGAGATTTTTAAAAATTGAAAATTTTTTATAGTATTTTATTTTTTTCAAATTTTCAAACCGATGTGTTCAAAGCGTGTATCTTTATGCAACACAAAGAAACATATCCATATTCACTTATGAGGTTGCACGACGCCTTTTAATTAAATATTGGATTAAGAGAATAATTTTTTTCAGCTGTTAGTATTTTTCCCCCCTGCTCTAAGATTTTACTGTTTCCATTCACCTTGTTCTGCAATTCATAATTGATGCTGTTAAGTTCCAGAGTATTATTTCATGTCATTTTCCTGAAAATATGAAATTACTTGTAATAAACAAAAGTATATTGTGCATTTAAGTAAAAGGCAAACATACGTGAATATTATAAACTTTATAGGAAAAATTTCATTGACATACAAATAAATAAAAATAAAAAATAAGTACTTCCTTGGAACTGCCACGGAATTTATTAACTCAGGATTACCTATCGTTTCTTACCAAACTCTGCCATTTACCTGCTTAAACGCTAAACTTGGCAAACCAGACACTTCACTCCTTCTTAAAACTCTAAATTGGGTAATTCTTTTAATAAATCTTCAATAAAACCTCTTTAGTCAATTGTTTAAATAAATCCTTATTTAATAAATCCTAAATTTAATAAATTCTAATTGTTTTAATAAACCGTAAAACAATTATTCTCGTTCTGTTACCACATGCAGATGATATTTCGATTTAAAATCTCAATTCCAGATTTTTCAGTTAGATTTACGAATAGCAGTTCTGTCCACTGCTTAGGTTCAAGAATCCAAATTATTTTATGCTGTCGAAAATTTACAAGCATGGCAATCATGATCCGTTTTCCAGTTTTTTTTTTTTTGGTATGAATGTTTTATAAAATAATTCGAATTTTAAAATTTAATGACACCTCTCGATTTTAAAATCTACAACGTGCTTGCATGTTGCCTGGCTCCTGATAAAGTAAGATCCTAGTTCCCGAGCCAGTCTGAAGTAACAGTATAACTAGCTACGGTGCTTTTTTTTTTTTCATTCTTTACAAAGGACTGTTATAGAAGAGCGTTATAGTAGTTAAGCGCGAGTCTGCCTAACATGACCTACGGATTTTTTAATTTTTAATTTGGATTAGTATCACCAGTTGGGAAAATTAATATTCTGATCAGCAATCGCTGAAAGACTCTTGGAATCGTGTATTCAGCTTGCAAATTCACGCCAGTTACACGGTGGTGCTTTAGTGATAAGTCTGGGATCAACGTACACAAATCCGATAGCTAGCCTGATGCTTTGACCAGTGGGCTAACATGGACTTAGATAAGAAAGTTCATCGGTTCACCGTTTTGAGTGATCAATGGCATTTTTATTAAATGCCATTTTGATATTTATTATATCAAAATGAGGGTAGTTCGATGTATGTTGCACTCCCTTTGTATTCAGATTTTTGACTTATTTTGGATACTTAAAAGATTATTTGAGTTAGTTGACTCAAAATCCATCTGCTCATCAGAGATCAAAAACGCAAATGTCATAGAACAACAGAACAAAGACGTCAACAGAAGTCATTATTTAGAGGTTGTTTATGTTATCTACAGGATGAAGTCGACCCCTTAAAGTTTTACGACTTTGTACTCGCGTGAAAAGACACCACAATGTGCAGACCACAATCCGCATCTCTCTCCTACATACCAACCTATCGAGCTAGAGGGCATGCACTTCACAGATTTAACGTGTACGTACGTCGCATGTGCACGATGGTCTTTGGTCAGCCAAGTTACGAGCCTGAGTCTTTTACTAAGAGTCTTTTTACAAAGAGTCTTTTACTCCAAACCCTGCCAACTGAGTTATTATGACTCCACTTATGTGAGTAAGGTAACGAAATAAAATACAGTAACAGTTTAGTAACACAATTAAAAAAATTATTTGCCATTCGTTATGTACCACACTACATTAAATTTATTTCCTTAAAATATTTAACATTTAAAACATTTTGAATCTAAAAAAATTCACTTAGAACATGCATCCAAAGCTCTTTTCATAAAGGGCATTAAATTTCTTTAATCACTAAAATGAATGTTTATTTATCTTTAATAATATCTTTAAAAGTGTATAAATTGGTTTATTTAGAATTCTGCAAGAGATTTATGAGTTCCTTTCACTGAAATGAAGTTATAAGCATCAAATTAAATGCTTTCTTGAGTAATTAAATGAAATTATTCTACATTTCCCAACAAAACATGCATGTATTCTTCAGTACTTTTAACGTAAACGCCTAGAAACGAAATGCAGAAATCACTGGAGTATAAGATGCTAGAATATTGAAATGAGATTTGTCATTTTTAAAGTGGTTTTAATTTTCTGGGAAGTTCTCTGATGATCTCCGTCTGGGAATTACAATGTACCTGCTTAAAGGGATTTTTAAAACGCAATTCAGAAAATTTCCATGAAAATACATTGGGGAATAAAAGCTTATTCCCGTAGTTCAGGAAAGAGTGATGAGAAAGTTTGTGCTCATGAAAATACAGCCTTTCCCTCTGAGCGAATTGAAATATATCATCTCACTTTCCTTTTACTACATCGCATTTTAGTTGCAAATACATGGATGAAAAGCATACTTTTGAAATTCTAACAATGGAGAATAATACAGTTTTTACATTATTCATAATGTTTTACAAATTTTTGTAGTACAAATAATGTAATTTAAAAATGATTCATTTGATTTACGCTTTGCTGACATATTTTTTTTATACTTTACATTTTAAGCGAAGCATGCACTACAAAACCTCTGATCAAATCTAAACCATTTTATTTCTCTACTTCTATTACTAAGGTAATTTTAAGAAAAATAATATTGTGGGTATTATTTACACAGTTAAATGCATTCACGAGTGATTTTCAAAAAGTATGGAGTTCTTTTCAGATTTTGTCTCTCTTCTCTTATTCCGAAATTATCAAGATTTTTTTTTTTTTTTTTTTTTTTTTTGGTATTTTTGAGCAGTTATAATCTGAGGAAAGAGTACATACAATTTTATTCACTCAAATATCATTGAGCTACTTTAAACCTTAATAGGGCGAAATTCCCAGAAAAATTCATTTCCGCAACTTCACTGGAAGATACATGCACGTGGACCATGAAATAAATTCTGGAGATCTAGTGAAATCATTTCGTGTTAAAAGAGCGTACGATAATTCTATTTTTTTTTAAGTCTGGCAGGTGTAATATATATGTTTTAAAAAAATATTATGCCATAAAGTCTTTTTGCAAAGTTTCCATAAGAATTTGTTTCAAGTTTAGTAACGTATGATACATATCTTTAAAATGATCCAGTAAATGAAAAGCTATTTTGCCAAGTGTGTATTATTAACATTCATTTTCGATACACCTACGAACTGCATTCTCGAATTTTATGTAGTTATACAGCTTTCCTTTTAAAACTTTCAAAATTATATTGCTAGTGAAAAATATCAATCTCGGAACAAAACTTTAGATGATTTTCGAAACAAGTACGTATTTTTAGAATATATCTACTCGACAAAATTAATTACAAAATTTTAGTGCATGATCTTCGAAGCATTTTTAAAAGCAATAAGGAATTCCATGGCTTACATTTATGAAATCTTCTAATTACTTATATTTTAATTAAATACGAGAAAAATACATAATATAGCCTCATTTAAATTGAATTATATTTACACCCCATATTACACTTCATTATTTTTTTTCCTTCTGAAAATATATTATACAATAAAAGCTTTATGATTTCGTGCTCTTTCTTACAGAAAAATAATTTTTATACATTGCCAATTTTTGAAAAATGGAGTGTTATATATTGAGCGTAATATATATATATATATATATATATATATATATATATATATTTAGGTTTGAAAACATTAAAGTTTACATTCATCGGACTTGAGGTTTATCCTGAGACAATTAACAGATTCTTCCTGACGATATCATTACCCAATATGTCTATATTTCGTGAAAGTATTACTTTCTTTATCCATTAAAATACACTAATATTTGGTTTTATAATATATATATATATATATACACGGTAATTATAATTAAAGTTAAAGATTCAAAACGGTATAAAAAAGAACCACTGGTCAGATTGATGGCAAATTTGAACGGAGTATGATTGAAGAAGGGGGAAAGCGTATGGCATAAGCAAAAAAAAAAAAAAAAAAATCCAAATTTTAGCAACAGATAACGCTGTACGCATCGTAATTTAAAAGGGCTCGACGACAAATGACAAATGAATCGTAAAATAACGGCTAAGGTGTAAGTTACACGTTGAAGTGACCATACTTTCAGTGTGCATGACTGTACATGTGTGATACTTTTAGTTACGTAAGCCCATCCACCAGGCAAGGTCATATTACAACGGATTTGAAAAATCCATTGTTACCGGTTTTCAACTGTTCTGAGGCCAAAAGCAGCATACAAAGCATCCATCAAATTGGTTTTTAAATTTCGCGAGACTGGTACAAAACATGTTCAATATGTTGTCCACCATTTTCTGCAACAACTTGAAATCGAGAAACAGAATGTTCCATAACTGATGGCAATGTCTCCGGGGTCACGAGTCGTGCGCATGACAGGTATTTTAATTTACATATTCTGACGCTTACAGCGCCATCTGTTGCTAAATTTTGGAACCAATTTTTTTCTTATGCTACAAGTTTTTCCCCGTCATCAATAATATTCCGTTCGAATTTGACGTCATTCTGATCGATGGTTCTTTTTTATAGCGTTTTGAAGCTTTGATTTTAATTATAATTACCCTGTATATATATACTTCTAAGAAAAGAGATTTTATCTGAATGAAAATTCTTGTATCTGAAAAAAGATTTATTCGTTCCTTACTGTGTTTCTGACAGTATCAGCAAACTTGCATGCAATATGAGAAAAGAAATCGAGTTGCACTAATGTTTGACCGTTACGAATGGAAACAAATAAAATCCATGTGCATAGATTAAAGATATCGATATCTTTTAATTTAATTTTCAACATTTCCAGACACCGCCAATAGGAGAGACCGGGATCCATTGTTAAATTTTGGACATTTTCATCAATATTTAAACGAAATGCTAAAGCTCTATACGAACTTGAGCTACACATCACAGAACCTTTGGAAATATTTTGTATTAATGCAATTTGACAAATGAGTAAAATTTTTATGTATGTACGTCAGTGCTTAGTATTTTAATTGTGCTTAATCCTCGATCAAATGTAAGTTTCATATACAGCTCTAAAATATACGTTTTTATTACTGAAAATGCAAATACATTTGGCTTAATATTTCTAATCATATTTCTCAAACTAGCAAAACGATATTATGCAATGAGAGAATAGATAATAGAGAAAAAAATGCTTCTCGAACAAAAATGTAATAAAAGACACCCCACCACCACCAAAAAAAAAGTGCTATTCTTCACAGCGCGCAGGCATTTCAACTGATTTATATACAATTTCTGTCCTTGGATTATTAGAAAGTGCCGCAACAATTCAAATTTTAGTAATTTTAGTTAATAAATAACTTAAATTTTAGTAATTATTTTCATTTGCTCATGGCATTTCAATTTTTTTTTTCGAGACATGAAATCGTATTCACCCTACAAAGATTATTGGGTCACTTGATAAATGGAGATTGGCATCACAATATTGATTTTGTTGTTTTTGCATGAACATGGAATTGCAGAGAATTTTATAATCTGACTTAAAATATTTTGAAGTTTAAATTTTAATACATTAACTTATAGCTTTGAAACTGTGGGTGAAAATGAAAATTTAAGTTTTTTCAGGGAATTTTGATATTTATTCTAATGAAAACAAAATCCGTGCACCTTCATATTCACGAGTCTATCGAATAGTCTATAGTAAGTTGTAATTATTAAGATATATAGATTTTATTATACACGTTTTTTCTTTTAAATACGAGAAAAAGCGAAATGAAAGCACTATTTTATGGCTAAGATTCGAAATTTAACATTTTCCCTTTTATATAAGATATCCCATTTTTAAATGTTCTGAAATTTATTGAAAATTTCTAATAAATGCAGAGTAGTTTTTTTAATCCTCACTTTATAGATCAAATAAAATTATGGGGCCACCATTGAACATAGGATGTATTTCACAGAATATGCAGAGTATATTTTATGTAAAACATTTATGTAAAACTTTTACTTTATTTCAATAAAACGAAAATGCCGCTTGTTCTCAGATGTATATTTTGCGTTGTACATTAGAAACTCTCGTATATGTGATGCAGAGCAATAACATTGCCACTCAACTTACAAAATAAGTTGTTTAAAATTCCTTAATAAAGTATTACGTATTTTCCGTTTGCAGTAACTTTCTATATATCCGTGTTCAAATAGTAGAAATTTCAGTAAAGCCCTTCCTATTTCTTTCATTGTTGAAACCCGTATCGAATGGAATGTGAAACGTTTCAAGGTACATTATACATTGTAAGTTCAGCGTATTGCTTGTAATAGAAATTTTGAATGGAGCAAAATACATTTCTTTGAACGGGAAAATTGCAAATCAAAATTCCTGGTATTTTTTCTCAAGTATTCAAAATGGTGTTAAATAACGAAGAAATGTAATGTAAACATATTTTGTTAGAAAGATCTCTAATGTAAATACATTTTAGAAAAAAAAAACCACTTAAAACTACTTTTATTTTAATATGATTTCCTTTTATTAATATTATATTCTAAAATTTCTATTTTATATTTTTATACACATTATTTTATAATTTCGAAAAAAATATGTTTTAATTTTTGACATGAATGCATTACAACATCAGAGCTCTTGTAATGATAACTATTTTAAAGAAAAGAAAAAGGAAAAAAAAAAGAAAAATAATCCGATATTCTATGTGATATGAATAGATTGCAGGTTACTCATGCAATACATTCAGTAGGGTATAATTGAAAAAATATCATCTGAAACTGCTTTTTAATATTTTCTAAATTATTAAACTAAGTTAGGCTCTCAGAATCCCATAAAGAATATTACATCTGCCACTGAATTTCATTGATTCCGTTAGCTATATAGAGAAATAATCAGATTTTTTACTAAAATATACAAGACAATGTTATTGTACCAAACAGTATAAATGTCTATTAACAATAATGAACTTAAAAAAAAAAACGCATAGCACATAGTTATTTCGAAGAAATATTAAGTTTAAATGTACGCTTTTTATTTATTAAAGACTTAAACATACCGTGAATTACAACATTTTAGTGTTAAAACACTTAGACACAAGAATACACATTTCTGAAAAAGTATTAGCCCATACGCACGCAAAAAGGATTATTAAAGAAATGGGGATTATACACACTCGGTTTATAGAGGAAAGGATGGTATTATATAATGCAACTTATGTTTATAAAAATAACGATTTTTTGAATAAAAATCACGTAATTATCATTAATATATATTGTAACGAAACGCAATGAACTGTCACTTTTAAAAACATACGATTTACATTCTTATTATTAAAAAAATTTATTTTAAAATGTTGCAAATGGAGATTAATGTAAAATAATCGGGTAATATGGAATAGATGGTTCACACCATTGTAAGATAAAATAATACTTTCTAAAATATAGTTACTACACGCTAAAAAGTTTTTTTTTTTTTTTTTTTTTTTTTCCATTTGACAAAAGTTTGTTTTATTCAACTAAATCGATTTAACAAAGTGCCTTTTTAAATTAACAAAAAAGTTAGGTTAAAATTAAGACCAAACAGAATACTATTTCAACAATCAATTTATTCATGCATCAATAAGCGGTGCGAGGCAGACGAAATATCACATTTTTCAAAAAAAGATTGAAAACTTCCATTTTATCAATACAATAAACTATGGGTTATATGAAATTTCCTTCATCCTGGACACAGTTCGCTTGTAAACCCGGGTATCTTTTCCCGTTGATCGTTCAAATCTCGTTAGGGCTTTGTGCCCTCAAATAACACCGGTCAACACGATTTTAAATTTTAGTTTCTCCTACGCCAAAACTAAGGAAAATAATGTTTTTTTTTATGAAAGTTTCCTTTTGTAGAAATTAAAGCCATTTTTCAATTTTTTGGCAAAAATCACTGATTTTTAGATTTTTTTAAATAATTTCACTCTAAATTATGATCAGAAAAGTTTCTACTAGATATAAAAGTCTTTTTATTTAAGGTTTGTGATAAACAATAACATATAAATGTAAAATAATAAGAAATGAATGTCTAAAAGTGAATATTTTTCGTATTTCTTTCATGTTCGTATGAGCAAGTAATAGTACAAACAAATAATAATATTACAAATAATACTACAAGCAGTACTACAGAGTTACAAATAATAATACAGTTTACTTTCGGGTTTTTCAATGTCTAGAATCGGAATTTAAGAATGAGAACAGAACCCCCCCCCCCATTTTTTTTTTTTTTTTTTTTTTTTTTTTTTTGTTGTAATCTGATGTATAGCTTTAACTCCATGACAATGTTTTTTCGAAATTGAAGCTGGCTAATTCTACCATACCATGTATATCCTGAATGAAGCTAGAAAAAACCAAACTACCCCAGTAACAACAAATACAAGATATACTAATGGATTGGGGGTTTACTGAGTTAGTCGAAAGTTTCTGAAGTAGGTCTAATTTTTTAACACATTCATTAAAATTAACATTTCAGTTTTGGTTCTTTTATCTGTATCTACATAGTTTAAAACAACTCAATGTCAGAATTGTAGACAAGGTAAAGCGTCAGAATCGCATCAGTCTTCGTGATAAAATAAAATAAATGCACATTCAAAATTGATGGCTTAGATAACGAAATGCTTATTTGATTTAACCCTTTGAGGCGCAACCCTTTCCCAATGCCGAAAAAAGGGCAGTCGTTGCCATCGCTCGACTTCACTACCGGCAAGATGGGGGACGACTGAAACGTTCATCGCGTGCCACAGATCTAGAGACCCTTTTTGACGCAGCAGGCTGTGCGGCACAGCCTGCTGCGTCAAAAAAGGGTTTTTAGATCTGTGGCACGCGATGAACGTTTCGATCGTCCGCCCTCTTGCTGGTAGTTAAAGCGAGCGATGGCAACGGCTGCCCTTTTTTCGGCATTGGGCCATTTAACCAGCTGTTCGCGCATTCTTCTATTTTTCGGCAGATGTCAATGCTGTTAAACCATTTTTTGTACGGGAAATGACGTGCTAAAAAGTAAAGGATTATCGTGGAGCTATGTCATCCGCAACTATTTTTATAGAAATCAAATCTATTCTTCATGACTGGCAATAGTCAAAACGTCAGAGTTGGGTTACGAGAGTGGGAACACTGCGCGTTAAAGGGTGTTCCCAGAGTGGGAACACTGCGCGTTAAAGGGTTAATAATAGACTGTTGCAATGTTTGCACTACTATATATCATTCGTTTTGCGCTTATCCCTTTTATTTTTTGTTTCGATTTTAGATCAAGGTTGTTTTCATGCTTCCCAGATATTGTTTCCCAGAAAATGCCCCCTATTGGGTAATCAGCATATGCCTTGTTAAAATAAATACTATTACGTGATTCCACGTGGAAAATATATTTTTCGCGATTCGTTGTGATTTTAGTTATTATTAAATCTTAAACTATACACCGAAACAAGTAATGATTTAACCAGAATGTCCATACATGAATATAAACGGGAAAACAGCGTTTAAAATAATATAGAATAAGTTTGCTTGGTACAGCTTTATTATTATTACTATTAACAACAGAATTAATTGCAGAAGTTGTATTTAAGAAATGTTACTCTCTCTCACACATGCTACCCATTTCTTAATATTCTCACAAAGTATTTTTACCTTGCTTTTTTTACCTAATTATGTATTTAGTATTCATAAACAATGTTTCGCTCATTTAAAGTAATTCATTCAGGGGTTATTTGCGTCTAACAAAGGATAAACTATATAATAGTGTCTTTTTTTTGTAATATTTTGCAGACAAGCAATAAATGTAAAGTTGATGACATATAGAGCTGCTTGACTAACTTGTCCCACAAGACCTTAGTTGGAATCTAATGGGGCAAAAATTAGTTTCACACTTAAGAATTTTTTCCCTTTTAATAACAGCAATGACTTCATTTTTTTATCCAATAGAAGAAAACTTTTTGAATAACAGCCTCCAAGTAAAATAAAATTGAATAAATTTTGTGAATTGCGCTTTTAAACAACGGGAATTGTAAAATGCGTTTCATTAGGCTCCTGTCTCCCGAATAAAAGTATGTTTAAAGAGAGTTATAAAAAATGTATCACATTATATCAATTTACAGATAAATTTACTTATTTAGAAAGTTTTGATTGTTTATACGTGATGCAAGCTGCAATAGCTGTGAAGTATTTTTAAGCCCTTTACTACTTACCTTTTTTTTTTTGTTAACATGACTTAAAATTGTCTTGAAACGAAATTGTGAAACGTCATCATCGCTGTAAGGATTCAAAAATCGACGAGTAATAAGAGATACGGTGTAACAAAATATATCAGTTTATCTGTCATACGCGCACTGAGCACCCCCCCCCCCTTTCCCCAAGTCCAGCAAAATACATAGTTAACGAAAATAGAAATACAGGGAGATTATAAGAGGGTGGCAAGTGCCTTTTGTGCAACTACGTCATTATAGCTCTTCAAGAGTGTAGATGTGGGGACGGGATCCTTTTTATGCAAGACGACGCTCCTCTGCACATTGAAAATCCGCTGAAACAGGTTCTGAAGTGGCACTTCGTAAATGCAACAATTATCTGCCGTCATTTCCCCACAGCCTACCCGTCCCGATGACCCGATCTTAATCCGTGTGACTTCTGGCTGTGGGGCCGTCTGAAAGATGCTGTGTTCAGTGCTTCGTTTGCAAACTTAGCTGAATTAAAGGCACGCATTGCGCAACACATTGTGAACCAGAGACTTCTTGGTCAGTTGTGGAACACGCTGTTTCTTGATTTCAACTTAATGCAGGAAACTGTCGGCGGCATATTAAACATGTTTTACACAAGTCTCACGAAATTTAAAAATGTATTTAACTGATACATTTTTGCAGTTTTTGACCTCAGGACAATTAAAGCAGATATAATTGATACTTTTTATGTGGTTTTGGCATCGGGACAAATAAAAACCGATTTTTTCCATCCGACGTGATACAACCGGGCAGTGGTGATTGGGCTTTCGTAACTAACAGTATCACTCCTGTACAGTCATGCACAGTGAACAGTACAGTTGGCTTAATGTGTACCTTAGTTATTGTTTTACAATGCATTTGTCATTTGTAGTCTAACCCTTTTAAAATATGAAGCTTACACCACCATAATTATATAATATTAAGGTATGACCATTTCTTTCCAAATAAGAGAGGTTATCTTCAACCTGGTTTCAGTTTTTAGGAACATATTTTTGGCACCGAATCTGCTGACAATCCGCCAAAACTCTCCAAGTTTGCCGACGGTTGACGAGATTTTTGGCATGGCCTAAATAATGACTGCCTACGGACTTGTGTGACCATAATATATTGACGCTGCTCATAGATTTTTATGGATTGAAAATCTTTTCCGTAACCCTGTAAATAAACCACTGTCGATTTCAATCAAAGTGAGAAACAGGTCACAACAAGATGCTATGGCAGTCCTAAGTAAATTTTTAACATTTTATGAATAAGAGATTTTTAATTACATACATTAGTACCTTGAGACGTCTTGTATAAACTCATCAAAGTAGAGATTGTCAATATCGACTTTTGCTTCAAAATTACAAAATACCTAAAGTTTTAGGGATCACAATATTTTCTTTTACTTTGCGAAAGGAAGTAATAACATGCTTCATTTTTAATCAAGCAACAAGAATGAAATGTTTTAAAATTTCTTGGATAATAGTGATACATCGATAGAAACCAGTTATCACAAAAATGTTCTAATACACCATATATTGCACAAAATTGTGCTTTGTAAGCCTCATAATAGAATTATTTAGTAAGCTGCTTGCACTAAGAGATGATTGCTTAGGAATGTTTCGCAAATTCATCCTGTTCCGTCACTGAAATTATCACATTTCAATCTATACGATAAAGTTATCCATGGTGATGCAAGCTTTAAGCAGCAAATTATATGATTTGAAACTATAAAATAGTATTTTAAATAGCTTCCTCGAACTATCTAAGTGAAGCTGTAATTTCAAATAGGTTTTTAGAAAAATGTTGTAACTTTCATTACTAAGTTAATTAAGTCATCAAATAAATGTAATGAAAACAACGATAAGTATAACTCATTCTTAAGAAAATTTATAAATATACATGAGAAATTTTTTTACAGATTTGAGAAAATAATAGAACTCATGTTTTGTAAATTTAAATAATGTTTTTAATTATTTTTTTTTTTTACAAAATAAGTAATATTATATTTTCCTAATTCGTCATACCACTTTTCGAACATTTAGGTATTCATCAACTGAAACCAAAATTATGTCAGAATAGGAAAGGAGATTTAAGAAACATGATTGGAATAGTATATACGAGAGATGAAAAATGTATAAGACAGAGTAGAAATTTATTGAAATTCTGTTCAGCAAACACTCCTTTTATGTGTTAGTTAATATTCATTCAAAAATGCATTTATATTTTAGTCAAATTATATTAATAAATTTGGAAAATGCGATATCAGGCAAATTCTGCATCATTCATATTAAAAAGTTGAATTTTGAGAATTCCGTAATAAAAATTTAAAGTGTACAAATAAGAGTTCATACATCACCTGAAAACGCAAGTGAAATAAATTACGATTGCATAATGCGTTAATATGAGTAATGTTTTAGAAATTTTCATTTGTTTACTTTTAACACACACGATGACATTTATTTAACTTTTAATTTACTACCACTAAAATACTTACTAAAATACCTTTCACATATGTGTTGATATTGTTTATAAATTCTATTGATATATTACTCAATATACTAAAACATGACTAGTTTTCTACAAATTGCTTCAATGTAACGGAGGTTATACTCACTTCATACAAAATATCAGATTCAAAATATTTCTTATCTGGACTTCGAGTAAAGCTTAAAATTCGATACGAATTTAAAGTATTTCTATGCTAGACAAGATTTTGCACTTGCTCCATAAAATGCTAAAATTTTATTTTATACTCTTAATTCAAATACTTTAGGAAAACCATTTTGCATGAGAAGTTGAAGATTTATTTCAAAATGTTGAAAATGCTTATTTTACTTTTTACCAATAGACATAAGGGAAAAGTCTTGTTTAAAATCTAGAAAATGTTAAAATATTTCGGCATATATCACCTCTAACTTTTAAAACAGTACACAAGAATTTCGAAACCTAATCTCATTTTTCCTGGAATGAAAATTCTCCCTCGTCAGCAAACACTAGTGACATTTCTGTTCGTAATTTGATGTATGTTGGCTTAGAAATAGTTACATTTTAGGAAATTCGTAGCAGGCCATTTTAGTTTCTAGAATATATAATTCCATTAAAAATTTACATTAGGAGCTACGGCAGAATTATTTAATCCCAATGTTGAAAATGTTAGCTTTAAAAAAATCAAATGCTTGTTTATGGTTGAATTAAGTATTTAACACCAGTCATTGTTCTATTGCAATATGATTATATGAATGTATTTTTTAGTTTAAATACTAAAATCCTTATTTTATAAATTTAGTTTTGCGAAATTAATTATATTACCAGAAATTAAATTTAAAAGAAAGGGAAAAAAAATGAAGTTAAAATGAACATGTAGGTATTTATACCCAATTATTTGGCACAAAACAAATACGGAATTATCATATTTAATAAACGCAATTGTTCAAACTATTAACTAATAAGTACATGTCCACTCTGTTATCCAAAGAGCTTCTTTAGGGAAAACGTTAAGAGAGTGTTATTTTACAAATATTACTTTTTTAAGTTTGATCAATGTTATTATTTTATCAATGTTTATCGATAAACCATTAAAAAAGTTTAAAAAAAAATGAATGCCACTCAATCTGAATAATGACATGAAGTGAAATATTTTCTTTTTAAAGCTTAAATAAGGTATTACAGTGAACTCTCACTTATACACCGCCTCTTTTTCTCATTTATATGACGATTTTCAGTGGTCCCGGCTCATTGTATATGGAAAATAATGATATAATCATTCGTTTATGCATTGTTATGTTGTTACTTCTGATGCCCCCTGAAAACTGCAAAGGCGGTGCCAGATCCCGCGTAGATAGGGAGGCGATGGGCAGAGGGTGTGCGCCTTCCATTTTTAGGGCCCCAGTGAAAGGAAGTACGATTTAGCCCGTGGACCCCTTAATTTTGAACCCCTTCCAGAGGAGGGACCAACCGGCACCCACAGAGGTATCGTTTAAAACCTTGGAGGACATTGGAGCCACGACAGTTTTTAAGTGCACCAGCTCCCATTAACGTACACGGTCCCACAGTAGTCGAGCCGGGAGGAAGTTGACCTACCCAAGCACTGGCCAAGCCGGATGCTGCTTAACTTGCCGTGTTCTAATGGGAACGGAGTTTAGCGCCCAGACCACTGCGGGACATGTATCTCTATATTTCACTTATACGACGATTTTTTTTTTTCCTTAGACTACCAAAGAACATTTTTCTTTTTTTTTTTTCCTTAAATAGAAATTAAAAGATAAACAATTTATGGAATGAAACTTATTGCTCGATCTAGTTATTTATTTTCCTCAGTTTCCACGTGCACCCTTTCGGCTTTGCTGTTTCTAGGAAGACATTCTTTCAGCATGAACATGAATTTCGAGTAGGGTATCTTATCTGTTTCACCACCCACTTTGAAAACCCATCCATCTTGAAGGAAAGAACACGCATCGTTGCTTCTTGTTCGAGAGTTTAGTTTTACCCCCATTGTAATGCTGTTTTGAAATTGGTCATTGCTCTCTTATCTCGGTAAAAAAGGAGTGGTCTGTGTGACGTTAGTAATCAACAACCTATCGTGTAGCATGCATATGACGTCAAATATTTTCTTTCTTTAGATTCTAAGAAATTGAACTATTCCGCTCTCAGTTACGATTTTTAATTTGTGCTTGTAACTTGCTTGATTTCTCTGGTGAATGTTCTCGAAATGGCTAAACGAACGATATTGTCCTGATCTTTCAAAGTGAATGTTATTAAGAAATTTAAAGAAAATCCATCCACTACTAAAAAAGCTTTAGCTGATCATTTTAAAATTCCGGAGTCAACTTTGAAAGGAATTTTAAAAGAAAGGGAAAGCAATTCTTGCTGTTGAACGAGGCTGCGGAATTCAAGGAAGGAGGAAAGTTTCTAGAAAGTGTTTTGTTACAATGGTTTAAAGAAGCCCGTGACACTAACATTCCGGTTAACATTGAGGTTACTCAGACAGAAACCTGTTCATCTGTCAGAGACTTTCGAAATTGAAAACTTTTCTTCAACGCATGAATTGGTTGAGAAATTTCAGATCCCGCCCGGCTTAGAAACTCTTACCCTATCTGGAGAAAAGGCAAGTGTCGACGATAAACTGTAGAGCAATGGAAAGAGGAGCGAATTAAAATTACGCCGTGTATGGACAGTGAAATTAAGATGGAATGAATTAAAATTACGCCGTGTATGGACAGTGAAATTAAGATGGAATGAATTAAAATTACGCCAGCTCAGAATTTCATATTGGCGAGAACAAACACTTGGCTGAGATAAATAACGACAAATACAGAGCAACCCTAAAACTTAATCCAATAAAATTAAAATGACGTAATCGCGAGCAAATAATTTTAAAGATGAGGCAGGGCAACAAAAATATAACTTACGCCAGCAGGATGCCAAGAGGGGAATCAAAAAGTTCGTTGCGATTGCAAACGGACGTAATATAATCTATTTTTAGCTCAGAACGGCGCCACCATGTCTGATTTAGAGGGAAAAAAACAATTAAGAATAATGCACACGGTAAAAGCGAATATACAGATTTAAAAGCCGAAATGACAGAAAAAATGAGAACAGAAAAGATTTAGAATTCTTGATTTTGGATCGATTAAATTTAAAGAAAGATAAAATAAGTGATTATTAAATTAGATATGTGATCTCCATCACAGTCATCACTAAGATCTATATTCCGAAGTATATCTGATGGACTTGTTTCTTTTAATAAATTTGTTGATATAGATGATAATTTACTAACAACAGAATTAAGAGACATTGAAGACATCGCTAATGAAATGGCTGATGGTGATGGAGATGATGATGATGCAAAAGTTCCTCCACCAAGTCATAAGAAAGCATTAGAAGCTTTAGACACTATTCGCAATTTAATTCAGCTGCTGAAACACCGTTTACTCATTTGAGTGAATTTGAAAAAAAATGTTTCTGTAATACATCGGCAAAAGCATAGACAATCATCTATTATGGATTATTTTGAAAGAAAATAAATGTTAAGGTATGTTACAATTTTTGTTTTCATTGTATAAGTCACAGTAATATGGCCAAATCATTATTGTATAAGCATTGCAATCTTTAGAAACGTTGTTATTCATGTTCTCATAGCAATTTATGTTGAGTTTTAGAATTTTGAATGGAATTTTTCACTTATGCGTCTCTCTCACTTACGCGCTTTTTTCTGTTGCTCCCTTGAGCAGGCGCATAAGTGAGAGTTCACTGTATATCACAAAAATTACGGTTTATCATTTACTGTGTAGCTTCAGTATGCCCTATGTGTTTTTTTACTTTCCGAATGCTGTAGATGTAAAAAAGAAAAATCATCTTAATACAACGAATATTTTGCAATTTATCAACCATAAATAATGATACTCATCACATAAAGGCAAATATAGATAAATAAGTTAGTATGAATGACGTATATATTCTGTACGTATTGAATATAAAGGCTGATTCGAAGATCCCTGTCAAATTTTAAAATTTAATGTAAAATTATGTAATTAACTTGTAGGAGCGCGATTTTCACTGATGCTTCTTAGGATAAAAAGTTTCGTTTCAACAAATAAAAAAATTAGTTCCAAATTTTTCTCATAGCTGGCGTTGTACTTAAAAATGAAAGAAAAAAAATCACAAAAAGGCAAGCTGTTTAAGAGCATTACTACGGGGTTACTTACTACCACATTTCAATGTATGCGTTTTTTGTACCACGGGGAAACGAGAATACAGTTTGCACTAAAATGATAGATGATTGTCTAATAGCCATAAACTGCCATAATAGATGATTGTCTATGCTTTTGCCGATGTATTACAGAAACATTTTTATCAAATTCACTCAATGAGTAAACGGTGTTTCAGCAGCTGAATTAAATTGCGAATAGTGTCTAAATAAAATGCTTCTTACAATAAAAGGCTGTTCAAACAAATAAAATAAAGTTAGATTCAGCATTTTGCTCATTGATGGCGTTATAAATTAATCTTAAAATAATCAAAATAAACAGAGAAAGAGCATTTATTTGGTACAAATAACTATTCTATTTCAGTATGTGCGCGCTTTGCAGCGCGAAACACATGCTAACAGAGATGACTTAATGAACAATCGCTTTCGCTGTACATGCAAGACGCCGATTAGGCATGTACCTAATCCAGTCTGTTCTACAATTAATGCTAATGAGCCTGTGAATTGTATTGTATTGTATTGTATTAATGTTTGGATGTGTTTTGAGGTACAAGGGACTCGTGTTGAAGTATATCACATACTTGCACAAGATAAATGATTTCTAACGGTTTCGCATGACGTTTTGAAGATTTTCTTTGAAAATTAACGTACAACGTCATCTTACAGCATATTTTTGGAGCAATTTTTTTTTTTAAATCTTGCAGTGGTCTGAGCACTAAACTCAGTTCCCGTAAGAACATGGCAAGTGAAGCACCGTCCGGTTTGGCCAGTGGATCAACTTCCTCTCGGCTCGACTGCTGTGGGATCGTGTTCGTTCATGGGAGCTGGTGCACGTAAAATCCGTCGTGGCTATCCAATGTCCTCCAAGTTGTTAAACGACACCTCTGGGATGCCGATTTCAGGGGGTGGGTCCCTTCTCTGGAATGGGTTCAAAGTTAGGGGACCCCCAGCGGAGTCTGACTTCCTCCCACTGGGGCTCATTAAAATGGAAGCCGCCACTTCCGCCCATCGCCTGCCTATATGGGGGAACTGGCATCGCCACTCGCTTGCAAGAGGGAATTAGCAACAACAACATTTTTTTTTTCTCTTAATCAAATTTTAATCGTAAAAACTTTTAAGTTCAAATTTCACGGTTATACACAAATTACTTGATTTTGCAGTGAGTTTTAAAACATATCAAGAATTTTGGACACGCGACATTTAAAATTTCTTTTTTTTTTAAACTGACTTTCCTGAAATCTTTGCAAAAGTAAGAAAAAACACATGTTAAAGTAACAATTTTTTAATGTTGAAAAGTTTTAAAACTATCAAGTCTAATCAAACTAATCAATTCTAATAAAACTGTCAAGTCTAAAGCATCGTCAGAATGAACTGAAGGTATTGATCATTTTCACTCCATAAAAGCCATGAACAAATAAAATACTACATACAATTATCATTTATTTTAAATTTACAGAATGGCAAAAAACTAGCACAATATGCACATTTTAATAAAAGGAAATGTGTCTTGCTTACATCTGCTTAGCACATAAATTGTGTCTTGTCTCGCTTGTCTCGTAAAGTTATGAATGTCATTCTGTTGCTGCATTTTTATGATGTACTACGCTTCATACTATTAGAAATCTAAAAGAACAGATACTGATTTTTTTTCTGTAATCTCTAGGTCACACTTTATGGACTTGTATGGGCACACATATAGGAAGGGGTATCAGGTGCGGGACTTGAGCTGCCTCTAGCCGCGCCAAGTAATTATTAGAAATACTTGGTAACTCTAATCAAAGTCTTTAGAACTTGCCGCTTTTGTTTGAAATTTTGTAGTTTTAAAGTGCTTTAAAGTCAAATATAAGACCCCCCTCCCTTATAAATGCAGCAGCCCCCTCCTTAAAAGTACTTATTTAGGCGTCAATGCAGGCTTTCCTAAAGTTAATCTATTTAGCAGATGTGTAAATTCAATGCTTTTAAAAACAATATTTTTTTGTTAAACTTAAAAGTCTTGCCATTTGTGATGAAGATCACCTATCTAATTTATTAATCATTTACTTTGGCTTTCTTTAATGTAATCTATCCAAAATTCAAGAATTCTAAATCACTTCTGTCTTTCATTTTTCTGCCATTTCGGCTTTTAAATGTGTATATTTACTTTTACCTGTATGCACTATTCTTTTTGTTCTTAATTGTTTCGTCTCTCCAGACCGGTGTGCTAAAAATAGATGTTATTGCGGACGTTTGCAAAATTAACGGTCTTTTTGATTTTCCTCTTGGCATCCTGCTGGCGTGAGTTATTTAGCTGTTCCCCTGCGACGACTTTAAAATTATTTGCTCGCGATTACGTCATTGTAATTTTATTGGATTAACTGTTAGGGTTGCTCTGGAATTGGCGCTATTAATCTCAGCCAAGTTATTGTTCTCGCCAATGTGTCATTCTGTGCTGGCGTAATTTTTAAACCATTCCACCTTAATTTCACTGCCCATATAGGATGCCATTTTATTTTCGCTGAGCCACCACCGCCCGTTATAATTATGTTTCAATAGTATATTTTAAATAAATTGTTTTCAGCATTCAAAATCTTTTTCTTTACTGCAACTAAGTGCAATCGAACCTGGATTTTCATGTCACAACGCAATTCTATAGTTTAGAATATCCCAAGCAAATAACTTCTTTACACCATTGCCAGAAACAAAGTGTTGCCGGGGCCTAGAGGCAAGACATAATGTGCCCCTCCACTAGAGGCTACTTTAAATGTATACATGCATGCATAAACATTCACACAATATAGGGCAGGGGCGTAGCCAGGGGGGGGGGATATCGGGATATATCCCCCCCGAAATTTTTGGATTAGTGATGAAATTCAGTCTATTTATACAGATATAAGTTCATATCCCCCCCCCCCCCCCGAAATTTTTTCCAGGCGCATATCCTCCCCCGAAAAATTTTCCTGGCTACGCGCCTGATATAGGGTGTGTAAAAAGTCCCTTTAAAACTTTAAAAAATGAACACTAATAAACAAACCAATACACGCACTTGAGGTATTTATATTTTACAGCAGACACCGGTTATAATGTACTCTCACGGGACTTAGTACATTATAGCCGAAGTACGCTATGCACAATGGACTGGTAAAATTCAGTATTACACAAAGAAAATAAAGTAGTAATATAGGGCTCATAATTTTATGGTAATTATGAGCCCTATATTACTAAGGCTCATAATTTTATGGTAAATAGCATTTCAAACAGACCTCATTTCCTTAAAATTAAATTTGATATTAGAAAAGAAAAGGCATAAAATTCCTTACGATATTTATTGAGAGTATGTTATTTTCTTTAGTTTAAGATGGGTAGACGTTACTTTAAAAACACTATTTTCTGTATCTATATTAGATTTTGTAGTCTATATTAGAATAGTGCAAGAAGCTTTTTTTTTTTTTTTTAGTTTAAAACATCACTGCGCGCAGTAGTTACTATTTTGACAATATAACGGCACTGCAAAATATGTATGACATTATTTAATACATTAGGTCTCCACCAGATCCACGAAATTTGGAATTTATAGGAAAAATGCTTTAAAATCACATTTCCTCATTCTTAAAAATATTAAGAATCATCAGATTTTTTTAAATTGCAGCTTTGAATACATAAACATTTAAAATGTCTCCGGATATAAAATTTCTCGGGCTTCCCCTGAGCCCGTGAAAATAGGCATTTATTTTTGGCAAAAATTGTATGCAGACATGCAAATATGGTAGATACCAGCCGTACCTTATCATACAAAAGATTGTTCTATTTCACACTAAAGTCAGACTTATTTCGAAAGTTTGCATTAACTTCCTAATCACTGCTCAGGAAATCCGGCTATGGAATCCAAAACCCGCAGAAGAGTGAGGCAGGAGCGTCCCAAACACCTGACCATTAGATGCGAAAAAGTGTGTGCTGGTTCTACAAGTTACGTATAACAAGTGATGTGTAATGTTTGTGCGATTATATTTTGTGTGAGACAAGCCGACGGTGCTGCTATCATAGCGGAGATCACGGGAACATCTCCTCTTAATCCACGCATCTGATTTGGTGAATACATTCTATTTTTCAATTTCCCGTGAAAAGTGCCCCTATGTACTGTCAAACCAAATATCGCCTCATAATACCACATCTCCCCAGACTTCTATACCTTAGCCAAGGACATACTTGTGTTTGTTGATCGTAATTATTAGGAAATAATTTTAAGTATCCTAAATAAAATTATATCAGTTTTCAGTTTAAATTTGTTAAATTCTTTTCAGTATTTTGTGTACCCTTTTTGTATTTTATTTAGATGAGTTACAGAAGTACTTTCCAGGTAGGTTAGTTTGCGGCACATCCCTATACGATCACTTTCGGCTTTCTTTAATGATAATAAAAAAATACTTATACCACGGGCAACCACCAGAACCATGAAACGTTCTCTGTGTATTAATGCCGGCATCCACGAAATATTCTCTGGGTGCTACTGCTGCTAAATGGCAGCATTCCCGAAACCGAAACATTCTCTGTATACTACCGCAGACTCACGTAAAATCTGCTTTCAAGGAAAGATATGTGGGGATGATTACCATAGCTGCCAACAATTCCGGAATATAATTAACCAATTTTTGGAAAAAGTAATTTGTGTGTTATAGCAAAAATTTTTGATTTCTCGATGGATGCAGCAAAACATGCTTCGTGGCTTTCGTACAGTGTGATCACTCTTGTTGAAAAATTCCACACATCACGAATAGGTAACTGTGGTCAGCTCATCCGTACCGAAACGGTTAAACCGAGATGCAAAAGCTGCAAATATCTTTGGCCCTTCTGGTGGGAACTAATATTTGATTGGGAACCACGATTGTGAACTCGTATGCGATGATACTTTCATTGCGAGGATGGCTAACAAAATATGTTGTGATGTTAGATAAGCTGTTCTATCAAACAAATATCGAAGCTAGCGATTTGCGAATATCAGTCATCCGGAACGCAGGAATACCAATAAACGAGAATTTTCCAGAATCTGTAATGGACACATCTTGCGTGTAATAACCTACGTAATTCCTTACAACTTTCATATAAGCAACGTTGATGCATGCTGAGAACGTCAGTGGAAACAAAAATTCAGTTTCTTGGAAATACACAATAGAGAGGTCTGCTCATGTCTTCATGCACTTTTCAGTCAATCTACTAAATGCACTTGGTCCCGATGTTATCCCGTCAACTGCTTCAGTGAGGTGACGCGAAGGAAGTTCTTTAACCCTTTGAGGCGCAACCCTTTCCCAATGCTGAAAAGAGGGCAGCCGTTGCCATCGCCGTTGCCGAGCGATGGCAACGGCTGCCCTTTTTCAGCAATGGGCAATCTATCCAGCTGTTCTCTCATTCTTCTATTTTTCAGCAAATGATTTTTCAGCGCTGTTAAAAATAATCGTGACCATTTTTTTTTCGGGAAATGACGTGCTAAGAAGTAAAGGATTCTCGTGAAGCTATGTCACCCGAAACTATTTTTATAGAAATCAAATCTATTCTTCGTGACTGGCAACATTCAAAACGCCAAGAGTTGGGTGTTCCCAGAGCGGGAAAAATACAACTGCAGGGTTAAAATACAACTGACATATTATCCAGAGCACGGAAGACTTTAGCTCATCCTCAAAGAGCCTAATTGCACCTACATTTACGTCGGTATTAGTCACTTTCCCGCTACTCCCAATAAATGCAATTCTGACAAATCGAACGCCATCTCCTTCAGCAATCTGTAGATACAGTCGGGAAGTCTAACCTTTTACTCAATACACCACCGGTGTTAGCGTCAGTTCAACCTATTCTCATTTTTCTGTCATTTTTTTCCGAAAGTCCAACATTTTCACATAAAAAATTCATACAATAACTGGTAAAAATAAACCAATTCAAAGCTCTTCACGGCTAATATTGCAATTTAATTACGCAGTAAAAATGATACGGCTCGTAGAACTGATTAGGCGCTTTCAAATAACGAGAAAACCTAGCAATGGTATGCTGAAACCGTATCTCACATTTCACCGGCCGAAATTTGAGATCAGACTTGTCCTTTTCGAAAATTGAAGTAACTTTTATCTGGGGATAGCAGAAAACGGAGAAGACCTTCCGAGTGGTGACATTCTAGCTGATTAATGGGTCACATTTTATTGGTGCTTTGTACGCTTACTGCCATCCTATTTTTTAAAAATAAATAACAGCTTTTGAAAGGAAACATGCGGATTAGAAATTGAGAAAAATACATCTAATGGCTCGTTATTTTAAAATTTCAAAGTAGTACAAATAGTAGTTTTGTGTTTTTTACGATTACGTTAGCTTATAGAGTTTCAGCTATGATAAGTTAAAATTAAACCAAATTAATGAGAAGATTTTTTTTTTTAAATTTGCACTTAAACGTCAAAATCTTGAGATTGTCAAGAAAAAAGTTTAAAATTTAGTTCTCAAAAACTTTATTTTCGGCTATATGTGTTAGGGAAGTCAAAATGCTACGATTTTCACCTATCATCTTAAAAGGAATACGTTGAGTTACCAGTAACCCTGTATTTTAAGTAAAAAAAAAACCATTTCTCTGCTTTTCCAATTTCAGTTTTTTTCTTCAAGTTTCCTAACATGAATGCTTTCACTTCGGAGATTATTATGTGAAAGTAGGAGTACAAATTCTGCTGCAACGGATTTTTAATGCTGAAAAATAATCGCCAGCCGTTTCAATGTCAGACGTCTTAAATTTTCTGGAAATTTTTCTGCGGAAGATACGTACAAGACTTAAGTGCAAGCACGACACGCACCCTGGGTGCCTTACCAAAGAGGGAGCCAAAATCAGGTATAGTCAATTGCTTTAGAGATGTATTTTATCATTTCCAAGGTGTATTGGCAGCGGGAGTTCTAATTAAGGTTTGCTCCAGGTGGCGTAAATTTTAGTGGCAGCACTGCTCACGTGTTCTGTTTAGGTGGTAAGAAACCGGCAAGTTAAATTTGACGTCTGGAAAACTGACATGCTGAAAGGACAACTTTTCTTCCTTTCTTGAATTTTGCTTCCAGTGCATCGTACAGGAAAGGTTTGAGAACTAATCTCCTTTTTTCGAGTGTAGCACTTATTGCAACTTTGATACAAAGATGAAATGCAATGATTAGAACCGCGATTCTTTCAAAATTAGTTTTAAATAACAATTGCGTTTTAAATTATATCAGTACGATAATATTTTAAAACTCGATTGGAAAGAAAGCATATTTGAAGTGCTTATTTTACTGAAGTACATAACCGTAAAACAATTTTAAAATAAATGAACCACATCAGGGACAAAAAATTGGAATATCTCCTCAGCTTAATTTTTGTGCGTGTGTGTAAACGATGGGACATTGAAAAACATACAATAATTGGCTGCAGCTTTGTGTTAAAGATTTTTTTCTGTAATTATCAAAACTGGTAAAGGTTTCTAGTTCCTACTACTCGTAAAAATGTCGTTCTTTAATGTTGGAGCTCCCCATACATAAGATTCCACCACCCAGGCAACTTCCTTGTCTACCCTTGCCTTAGTCTGACTGAATTGTGGGGATAATCTCCATTCTTGTTAAAATCTTAACAAAATTCCCAATTTGCTGTTTCAAAGAGTTGCTAAAACAATTTGATGATCGGATAGCCACTAAATCTCATTTCTGCACGTGCTGCCGTATACGAACTGACTTGTGAACAATGACAAAAATTTAACCATCGGATGTTTCAATTTTGCGGGCCATAATGGTTATTTTTTTACCGAAAAATCCACGCACAGAGGTAAAAAATGAAAAATAAAATTGTAACCATAAATTCATAAAATATTACTGGAAGAACAATATAAAAATGTGTATATACTCAGAACTAAAACCCCCCTCTCAGAATAGCGGAAGTACTCGCGCAGGGCATCCGGCTTAACAATATTTGAAAATTCAACCACCAGTCCCCCCCCCCCTCCCCCTTGAAGTATGAAGTTTAAAATCACTTGTGCAAGGTCTCATCCGATTTCAAACGTTGGGAAGGCACATGGAAACAGAAAGCTAGCTCAGAACAATAAAAGTAGTACTCGCGCAGGGTATGGCACATCCGACGTTGCGATATTCAAAAACCAATGTGAAGAATCTCGAATCAAGTTTTCCGAGCTTCAAGATTATGACCTTTGAGTCAGCTATAAGAGGTCTCGTCGATTGAAAGTAGCGGGTAATATATCCTTCGCAAGTACTGCCAGGTTAAAGTTTTAAAAACTTGTTTGGCAAGTAAAGGATTTACTTACAATCGTTAGTTCTTATGTTACTCAAGAGATTGAACTCTAACTAAAAAGACAGGCAAGCCAATCTTCAAACACGTGAGTTATTCGCAAACTTGACCAATTTTTGAGCTACCTCCTTTGTGCAACAAGCCCTTCAATTACTACGTATCAAAAGTAAAGCCCGATGTAAAAATTTAAGACAACAGGTGTAGCAAAATCATTGGCTCCTATACCGATTCCATAAAAGGAAATTAAAATTTTTCTATCGTGCTTAATAAATTAGATTCGGAACAGAAGGTTGCGATTTGTTCAATATCTTATTGCTTAACCTCTTCAGCCTAAGTAAATCGATTTCTGTTTCTTGCCTCATAAAATCTGTACCGTCTACATAATTGTTACTTCATCTGTAGAAAGATCAATGCGATTTTGCTCTAGAAAGAAACCAATAGGCGAAAACGCTCAGCGAGTTTTATTTATGAAAACAGTTGTTTAAGATAACTTCCAGAATTACGAGTTCTAGAATTTTGCTAATATTAGAGGTACGTTGTCTCGTATGTCACTACTTCATGGCCAAAACTGAAATGAATACGAAATTTGGGCATGTACCACTCGGGTTAACTCGAGCACTAGGTTAGACATGTTCCAAAATTCGTAACTTTTCATGGTAGGAACCCAAAACATTCTTTTCAAATATCTCACAATTTGTGGGAAGAGAGAGATCCGTAAAATCCTCGCTGCAAAATACAACGGTCACGGATACCCAAATTCAATTTTAGGACATTTCGCAATTCTTACTCTCAAAAGAAAGTAACCGCGAAAAGAAATATTTTCAGTCTTCACGGCACAAAGAATTAACCGGGAAGAAAAGGAAACGGTAGTTGGGGGGGGAAAAACAAATCAGTCTTCACGGCACAAGTAATTAAGCGGCTACGATAAATCCGAAAATTCTCGCAAATTTGTCAAAATACAACTTGTAACTCTAAAATTCGTGTGCGTTTGCCGTTTATGATAGCTTCGATACTGAAAAACAAGTTTAAATGGGAATTGCATGGTGGGGTCAGATGACCGAGATCATCTGACCCCACTGATGATCCATAGTTCGTCCGCATTCTACAGTAAATTGTGGCAAACCGTTGACATAAGATTAACGATCTGGTTGGGATAGTAATGAAAGTAAAGAACCTGGAAATTACTTTCCTAAATGAAATTATGTTTTAAATTTTCATATGTAATCTTGTAAGTTCTTTAAAGTTTTTACTTGTTTGTAATCCTACTCCACCTCATCAAGATGAAAATGATGTTTTGGTTGAAAGTGATAATGAAAACCAACTATAAAAGCCAACAATAAAAGTTTTAAGTCAAAATGTCCTAAGTCCTTGCACATTTATATTTTTTAAACCGCTTACTCTGAATGCAGGAAAAATATTTGAATATTAAATTACAAGTCTTCCGCTGTCTGCAGCGCTCCAAAATTACTTTAAATGGAAGCATCTGCGTGCTATTGCGTGTTTATGTTCTGTGCAACAAATTTATATTGTAACGTAAAAACCTCAAGATATCAATGAAAACTGCCACACATAAAAAAAGTACTTGCCAATTGATACGATGAGTTTCGGCCGAACAAATTCAGTGTGGACATGGCATACAATCTCGCAGAATAGCGGGGGACTAACTGCAGAAGGCTGAAGATTTTTTTCGGCTAAAACCATCGTACGAAGTGATAAGTACCTTTTTAATAGTTATACAAGGTTATTAATATCAAGTCGATATTGCTCCTTACGCACAATCATTATTCAATTCTGCGTAACATTGTGAAAGATTTTTAGTTTGAATTTTATAAAAAACAGTATAACAGAACCAATTTTTTCAGTGTTATTTCCAATCATTTACTAGATAAATGTCCTAGCGCTTTGCTGAACAAAATATGCTTTCCCAGGTTTCCCGCTATTGTTTCACGAGAAAAAGTAACCTCTGAGAAAAAATAGAGTGCTAAGAATTTAAAACTTTTCAATTTTTGTGCAGATGTAGCAGGAAAAAAACCCGAAAAAGCTGCAATTTGATTTTAACCATTCAGAACAACTAATTTCAGTGCAATTTATTTTAACCGAAGAACTTCAGGGCGTTGAAAAATTGACAAACTAATGCACTTCTTCCGGTATTCGTTCGCCCATACATAACGGAATCCGTAAACTTTTGACGATTAACCATAAAAGCTGCCCAGTATGCATACGATAGCCTCAATTCGAATCATTCTATTCTTCTATAAGCATATCGTTAAAATGTGTTAAAGTAAAACCATTTAAAGAAAGCTCTAGAATTTTTAAAATATTGTAAAAGTAAAATGCAAGATCCATATATAAAATTTCAAATCGTATTCTACCCCGTACAGTATTGTACAGTATGTACTCCGTACAGTAGTTATTTGTTCATTTTAAACATTCGCCTAAAATTTAATTGAAGTTGCTTCTATATCAAGAATAAGTTTTATCGAATTGACTAGAGCCTTTAAAATCCGATATGTAGTTTTGCTGAAGAATGCAATGTCAAAAATCTCGCATGAGCAATGAATTCAGGTGGGGTAAAGGGACCATAAATTTTGCTATTTGATAAGCTACACAATAAAGGATACATTTTTAAAACGTTTTGGAAAATATTTTTCATTAGACAGAGTTGCTAGGAGTTTGTTCTAAAAACGGAGCTGACGAATCATTTATTTTTGCCAACTTGTTATGATCATTTCACCCCATGTGTAGGGTAAAACGATTATAGATTAAAATAAACTAAGCAAGTCCTAGAAAATCATGTTTTATGAATCTGATCTATTGAAAAATAGATCACATGTACGTTATAAAAGTTTTGCATGGATTTTTACTTCAGCTATCAAAATTTAAAGTATAATGCCCTACTCTATCAAAGTTCGTCAAATCCTATATTTGGCATCAGTTCAGTTTCAAATTCATTGACATGTTATTTCCTAAAAATTTATATTTCCAAATTATATTTTAGAAGGTATTCAATTGAAACTTCTTTAGACAAAATCAACAAATTTAATTTTTACCACGGTACTTAACAGCCAGCAGCTATTTTGTCCAAAATATTTTTACGCTCAGACCATTTAACCCTTTAAATTTAAGAATTTGACTTTTGCTTTACAAAATTATAAGATAAAATTACCATATTTCATGGTCTATGATTTCCTTTCAAACATGCTGCAAATATTTCCCCTGTTAGCACCTATTTATAAATATATGATTCAGATATCGTAAGTTGAATTTTTTCATTTTGAGGTAAACATTAGAATGACATTGTTTTTATTAACTCGCCATTACTATTTAACATCTTATAAAATGTATTACAGAAAAAACATGCCAAATTTTTACACAGCTTTAAAATAGAAGCCCAACTTTATGATCCTTTTATCCTTAATTAAACTGCTCTAAAAAAGTGAATGTAACTTAAAGCAGAAATTTATCCTTAAGTTTGCATTTGTATCGTAATTTCTAGAACTTTGAATCCCAAAATAACTGGCCTCAAAGTGAATTTTAATGTTCAATAGCGAGTCAAACTTTAAATTCTTTGATGTTGTCATTGAATACTGAAAGAATATCAATAAATCAAATAAGTTAATTTAAAAATACTGCTTACAATGTAAATGAACTTAAAAACATTGGCAACAAACTTTTAAACAACATAGACAAACTTTTACATTTGACGTTTATTTTATGTAGACCTTATTTTATCCCACCTAACCCTCCTCTAAATATAGTAGCAATGTTTCGAAATAAGACCTGAAAGAATGAATGCGTTTGTTGAATTGAAGACACTAAAAATATGAACAAAAATGTTTATTAAACTGACATACAAAATACACACTTCATGAAATACAAATCTTAACAACGCATAATTATTCCATTACATAAGTTCTAGTTTTTCAATGAATCGCTTATCCATTACATAGGAAATGATACTAAGTTATTCTCACAAAATTTCAGATTTGACTTTATAAAAGAATCGGCAATTTTAAGATTTCTTAGAAAGCTAGAAAGTAATACTAAAAGGCTTGAGAAATCGGTCGAACAAAGCAATTGCAAATACACAATTATGGTCCAAATTCACGATTTTACGTTAATAACTTTTCACCTTGTACATATCACTAAGGAATAAAAGCTTTACAACTCCAAGTTTTACTCGTTTTGAATATTGACAATCCTTACTTCAATCGTAAACTTTTGAATACATTCATAAAACTTTGAAATACATTGGTGACCAAATTGCACTTTTATATATTTTAAAATAATCCTAAATGCTCCGTAACAAGACTTCATTAGGGAGGCCAGAAAGTAAATTTAAGTCATGCCAATATTCCACCTAACCAAACTACTTAAACCGATACAAAACTTTGCATTTCCATAGTTCGTAATCTAAGGGAGGGGGAAGGTCAAAATGTTCTATACACATCTGAAAAAAAAATATTCATAAAATCTTTGCTTTGAAGTATGGCACTCACGAAAGCCTAAAATTTAACATTTTTAAATTCGCCCTCCAAAAAATAGACTTTAAAGAAAAGGGCGACAGTCTTGAAAAAGTACAGTTTTTAAAGTGTAGCAAGTATGAATAATTTAGATTCAACTTGTGTAGTTTAAATCGAAAATTTTCCTGAAATTTTGGATTTAATGTTTTAAAGATAAAAATTACATTCCTCTCCCACTAAGACAAGATACATTCTATATAAAAGTTTCAGCATGTGCTTCTATTGCAGAATGTTTCCCCGTTTTCTTTTAAGTGGCAATTAAGAAAACGGTACAAAATTTACTGCATGATAATCAAAGAATGTAACAAGTCCAAGAAGTATTTTCAGTGCAGTTTAAATTAGAAGGTTCGCATCTTTTGTTTAAATTTTCAAATTTCACCGTGTTTCACAAACCAAGAACTTGCGCATAAATTTACCTTAAAACATTAATGTAAAGATGGGTGAATTAGTGGTAATGGCATTTTAGCAAGTTATTTTACTTTCGCAATATCGAAAATATAAGATATCCTTTATTACCTTATGCGTGTTTCGAATTTCAGAACATGAAGTTTCAAAAGTATTTACTTTCTGGACTCTCTGGCCATGCCCAGATGATCAAGTGTTTAACATACATTCTTACAAACATTACAAACTGGTTATACGATAACGTTGCAAACAAATCTTAACTGTCAAACTAACGTCCATAAAAACTGCACAGAGTCAACTTATTTAGAACAGCATAAACGCATTACTGCAGATGTTTCTTTAAGAATTTTTAAACAAGAGTTCCATGAAACAAAAATTCTAGATTTCACTTCAACATATAATTGAAGACTGGATGTTTAAATCTCATGAGTATTTTTGGAAGTTCTAGAAGATATTTTAAATACTCCAACTATGTCTAATTTTATTCAACATTGTCTCCTTTTACTGACGCTAGTAAGTATTTTGCAAAGCAATTTTGAGGCCTTGCTTTTATACAATAGACAATACTACACTGCACAGGTCTTGTGTAAACCGACTTTTTATACAATATCTAAAGTAATTTCAATATAAATGCTTCGATCTCTTTTAAAATGCAACGGATTACTAACATATTTTCAGACGTTTGGGGTGTGTGGATGCAGCTGAATTTTCCTTCACTTCTCCAAATATTTTCCGAAGCACTCATTAAGAAATTAAGGGTTTGGCTAACTATGCATTAGTAACACCGTAAAACTAAGCTCATAATTCTAGTTAAAATGCTCCGACAGAAATTAAGCTCGTAATCAGCTGCAGTTAAACTTTAAATCTATAATTCTCAAAACTATTTTTTGGGTTGCATGCATAGTACATTGTCGATACGTTAGTAAGATTTGAAATGGCTTCTCTCATATAGCATCAACACATATGTTTAAAATTTAAACTTTTTCCGATTCACGCTATGACTTACATTTTGTATTTGAGGATTCTACCAGCGAAGAATTTTTTGCCTTAAGATATCAAAATTTCCTAAACTTACAAAGCAAGTGAATCCGCTGGGTGTATTGCATGTAACGATGCACGCGAAACTACAAACTAAAATTATTTATTTAATATGTAGAATTTTGCCAACACAGTATTAGCGGAAGTTTTCTAAGCTACTTCTGAAATATTCAGGCTTTAAAAATCCTAAAACGTTAGAGATCAAATAAAAGTCCTTTATCTGTCCAATATCTGTCCTTTCTCGTTTATTTCATCATTTAAAAAGATACTTCACTACAGACTAATTTTATCTCTTTTGAAGGTCAGAAAGAATTTTGTTTTAATACTTTAGATTCAATTAGCTTACTAAATTTTAAGACTAGTTAGAGAAAAGGCACCCAGGCTCAACCCACCGACCATCATCGTCGCAGCTATACGATACTCAAGATTCCCTTTCTGCGGCAGCATCCCTTCTCCGCTTCGGTCGCTGAATACCCCGCTAAGGCTCAGCGTTGCGGGGGCCCCCAGTGGCAGCGCTGAGCCCGGCAAGGCATTCGAAGACCGAAGCGGGGAAGAAACTGCGCCACAGAGAGACAATCTTCGCCATTTTAACTTCTTTGCGAATGATAGTGGGTGGGCTAAGGCATCTATTCTAGCAGGAGTTCACCAAAAACACCATACAATACTGAGCGGGGATCAAAGTGGAAACTTACAATGACTGAACGTATGTCATTGTTAATGAGATAATTACGCATGAGATTTTGTAGCATAAATTAACTATATTGAGCGTTTTCAAAATTTATGATATTTCCTTACAAGACTTCCTATACAGTAATAAGTGATACACCTGTATAAATTCCTAAGTCTCAATTCTTAAATATTCATTAAGATATTAAGTTTTGCAGAATGTATCACTATTTTCTGTGTTCACAAGAGTAATGCAAATTAAAGATTTATCCATGACGCAGTTAGTTAAACTATGGTCAAACACAGATACAAATTTTGTTTTTTTCGACATAAACCCTTAATAT
The DNA here is from genome assembly GCA_038373885.1 of Cheiracanthium punctorium. Classification (NCBI taxonomy): domain Eukaryota; kingdom Metazoa; phylum Arthropoda; class Arachnida; order Araneae; family Cheiracanthiidae; genus Cheiracanthium; species Cheiracanthium punctorium. The sequence goes on along the minus strand of JAWZYV010003326.1, from coordinate 53,848 downwards.
GTGCCTCTATATAGAAGATTGTAACGTGCTAGACATCCAGAGATTAATTTTCAAAGCTATAGGCTCTCCTCTGCAACCCAATAATAGTGCTTAATTTTGTCCCGCTTTTGAATTTGAGCAGATATCGGACAAACCCTCAATTTTAGTATCCGTCATTTGGCAAAATATATTTTGCTTAAAAATTAGCAAATTCTCGTCAGCTAATCAGTATCTCAGTTGACTTCCTACTTAATTCTGTTTAACATCAATGTTCAAAACCATGGGAAAACTATTTGAACTTTCAATGTCTTAAAATGAGCATAGCCATTTTCCAAAGCAAGATAATCTGAACACCTTTAAATAGAAGTTTGACAAAGGATTTCTTCATTAAATATTGAAGTGAAATCTACAGCAATAAATATCTATTTTCTTGGACATTTGTAAAATTAGGACTGAATACTATAGTTATTTAGAATGTCGTCAATAAAAATTTAGCATGAACAAATGCTTTTTTATGTCAAAGCTCTTGTTTGTACACAAAATTACAATAGTTCAAATTCATTTCAAGTATCTTTAGAAAGAAAGTATAAGTTTTTATCCAGAATCTAGCAATTGCAATAATAAAAACGTAACAGCATATTTATAAAGGAAAATCGCTCTTAACCATTTGAAGGGTAGGAATACATGCAAGATGTTTCAAATATGTACTTATTACGTATTGTGTTGAATCCCTTTTATTATCCATATTCTTTGAAATGAGATTAAAAATTGCGAGACAAATCTTTCAGCATAAGTGTTTAAAGAAAATGAGTTAACTATTCAAGAAATCAACAGTTCTAAATCTAGCAGCTCCTATAGGCAGTAAGAAGCCAATATTTAACAGCGAATTTTATTTTACGGATAAGCGATTCTTTAAAGGAAAAATAGAAAGGAATTAAGGAGTTTAGCATTTTAAAAATTTACCATTTTTAGTGAATATGAATATTAGCCAATTCAGCGTATAAGTATTGCTTGTTCAGAGGCCTTCAAATTGTTAAACATACACTTTTAAAAAGCTAGTATTCCCTGGGAGAAGGGGAAGAGGTATGTAGCTAATATTTTGTTTACAGGGTCACATATTCTGAAGTCGTCAAACATTTAGAAAACTTCCCTGGCATGAAAATACTCGAAAATATTTTAAAGTTAACTATGGGAAAAAATTTAGCTATAATTCTAAAAGGAATTCTATGAACTATCACTAATACAGCTCAAGTTATCAATTTCATTTTTAATGGCAAGTTTTTAGTTTACGCTCATATCTTTGCAATACTTTGCTAGAAATCTAAAATTTGACATACAAAAATAGCTAATTCTTAATTTTGTGCGGCAAGAATAAATTTTAGTTATCTTCACAACTACGTAGTGATCAATTTTTTAATTTCTTCGGCGCAGATATTTTTCGCCATTTTAAATCGGCGATGTTCCGCCCACCCCCCCACCCTCACAACGACGAACTAAGCCGATGCATATTTTGCATGTATTGCAGAAAGCAAAACTGCACACAAAAACTTTAAAAGTACATAAATTATTTTCCAAAAATATTGAAAGAACTGTGACCGTCAAAAGAATTCTGAAGTACTATAATTATTTTTTAGAGACCGCAAATTAAACAGACTATTTTTCTTTGGTACTGTCATCACTTAAAAGCGTTCCTCACTAAACAAATTTAACTATTCTTAACGAATTTTGGAAACTAAGCAATTTCTTTCTGAAGCTTGGTTCAGAGAATAAAAAAATAAACTTGATGGGCAAGCTGTAATGTTTCACTAGAATGAAATCACCAAATCCTTGGACGAATGCTCAACTGGCCGACTGTCGCCATCGGAGAGAAGTGATGCCAAAGATTCCCTTTCGGTGACAGAATTCCTTCTCCGCTTTGGTCGGTGAATGCCCCGCTGAACCTCAGCGCTGTGGGGATCCCATTCACAGCGCCAGAGCTCGGCAAAGCATTCGAAGACCGAAGCGGGGAAGAAACGCTCTCACAGAGAGGGAGTTTTCGACTTAACTTTCTATCATCGTTGCAAAGAAGCTAAGAAATTTAATTTGGAGTTAAGCTGCGTCTACCTTTCTAGTTTCATTCAACAGTAGAATTTAACTGCTACAACTTTACTGAATTTAAGTGACAAGACGCGGGTACTCACAGGTTAATTCTCAATTTTTGAATGATATAGCCCTCACAAACGCTTGACATTTATGTATTTGACAAAAACATTTTGGATTAAACCGAACTTTAAATTAGTCACGATAATTAGTAGTAGCTCACTAGCTCTTCCCCATCCCCACAAAGCAATAGAAATGGTTTTTTTACATTAAGGAAGACTTATCAAGATCTTGAATAATCACTTGAATAATAATCATAGTTTAACTTATTACATGTAGCAACATGCAGTAGCATTTTACATCTTGCATTAACTCAAAACTGGCAGTTCAAAAGCTGATATAAATAACATTTGAATACGTTCTCATGCCTTAATTTCAATGCAGTTTTTGCAGAAGAAAAGTCAAGTAAATTAATATTGCCGTAAGCCGAAAAACTGAAATAAGCCACAGTGATACCATGTAAAGACATACATTTCCAAATGTCACTTCAGCATGTTAAGAATCATTGTCAAATTTTAAGTTTCCATTAAATTAATTAATCTGAATATACTCTTCTATGAAACTGAGTTGTTAATTTTCTGGACTTTTTAAATAAAACTATCAAAGTTTTCTCTAAAGTCACAAAACTGGAATTAACAGAGATTTACCTTTTCAAAATCTCAAATTATTTTTCAGAAATATGCAGCTTCTTTTGATTATAATAGTTACACACATTTACGAATTAAAGTTCACCTTTCTAACAGTTTCATAAAAGTTGACAACATTTCAAAAATTGTTATACAGTTTTGCTAATCTGGACATTAATTTCAAGATGCTAACAGTTCTTATCGTATGTTTCTAGTAAGTGAGGACACTAACATTTTAATACTGAAATTAGATGCACCCTGCCCCACTTATGGATAGAACCGATTAGTTTACACGCAACTTCTCTTCAGCTCTCTGGAAACAGGTCTCAAAGGAAATGCAGAAGTTTAACACAACGGCGATCGCGCAATGATTTTTGGGCATACAAACTGCTTAGTTTTCAAAATATTACACGTTAAGTTCGCAGTTTTCGCTATTGCTCGTAAAATTATTATTCGGCTGAATGGCATTGGCGTTAATGGATTTTACGAGTTTACGTTAAACAACGTTCTAACACCCTCCTCCCCGTTAAATGAAACTTTCAAAAGGTTCTGAAACATTCACTTTATAATTAAGGTATGGCAAAATGTTTGAAGCAACAGTTTCACTATGCAAGTTCAGATTTTCATAGTTTACATTCAGATCATTATGCTTTCAGAACGAAGTTAATCACTTAAAGAAAATGACCAAGTGAAAAACAGTTTCCTCTTCGCTTCAGCATTTTACCTAAACCCCAAATTCAGACTGCTGAGGTGGATTACGATGGGAGCTTCCTGTTCTTCAGTTTCATGTCCGGTTCAGGGGACTGTCGGGTTCATGTCCCGTCTACGCTGGACAAATTCATACCGCGTCGCCGAGGCCCGTCAACACCTACATCAGGAGGGACCTTGTTGAAAACAGTGGATCCAAACAGGAGGAAAGAGAAAAAATTTTCAAATCTGCTTCTTTAAGACTCCATCATCTACCGGAAAGCCAGCGGGGATTCCTGGTTTAGCCTAAAATAAAAACAATCAACTAGAAATCTTGTTTAGATTAAGGCCACATATGGACAAACACCAGTAACAAAGGCTATTTTTGGCAAATGTTCATCATTGATTTAAAAGTAGATTCAAAATATAGGAATTCGCTGTAAGAAACTAATTTGCATATCTACAAAATGTTTTCGAGCAGAGTCCGCTTAGTACACTTTTCTAACTCCTTTTAAAAGCACAAGTATTTTGCTTTAGATGAAGTTATTTAAGTTGGAAACTGAGTTATAAACTCAAATGCCAAATAATGTCAGAAACATTTGGAATACATTTTCTAGAGTGAGATGATCTTCAGGCCTCTTACCGATGTCAATAGCGATGAAAAAATGACCCATTTACAAACTGATAGCTGGAGAGTTTAAGTAGGTTAATTCAGAATCCAAGGCGGATTAATGAAATTTTATGGGTGGGGCAGTAAGTTTGAAGATTCACATACACATCTATTTTATGGAAGTAAATTTGAATCTTACATTCGTTTTCTCGGGAGGGTCGGTCGCCCGCTCCAACTTTTCCCTTTTAATCCGTCCTTGTTCAGGAGTTATTGCATATGATTGGAATTGTTAGTTTATGGAGTTTGTACCCTTTCCGAGCCGTAAGTTTTATCTTCAAGAAATGCTTGGCGCTTTAACATCTTTCAATGTAGTGCGAAGAATTAAGTATTTACTGAAGTTAAACTGGTATAGAAAATGGATTACCAGAAACTTATCCCTATGAACAGTGACCAAAGCAAGTCGCTAATTGAAACTGTCACGTTAGTACGTGGACAAGTGAATTTTAATGCATTACGATCTGCAAGCGGTTGAGATTAGACAATTAGTATCCTTTTTATTTTATAAGCCAACTATATTGTTTCCAGTTATTCAATAACTTACTCTGAATATATTAAGGAAATTACCAGTAATGCTGAAATTCGTTTTCTATTAAGAATATGTTAAATGATTAGTTCTCATTTGACCATATGTTTATTATAGAACGCAGAGTTTTTCATCTCAGTACACTGTATAAGAATTGTGGAAAATTAAAATTAAAAGAAGATTGTTTACCTCAGAAATATGCATCCAGTGATTGTTGATTCCAGACTCCGATGGAACCAGCTTCAGCGAAAAGGAACGAAGTGTTGAGTCATCATACCAAGCTTCTCTATATCTTCAGAATGCCACTTCCGTTCCATTATCATGGCCGTTAGAGAACTAGTCCACGTGCAAGTTGTACATCTTAAAACCAAATCAAAAGCAACATTAAATGTTAAGTCTGACTAAAGCAGTCAAGTTTTACCATTATAATCGATGCTTACAATGTTTAATAGCCAAGCATCCTTTCAGACCTGGTTAATCCGAAATTTTCATCCTGCTTCGACTCCAGCTGCTCTAGACAAATGAGATTCTATACAGGTTTCACCACATTGCACGACAGCACCAATTCTAAGCACCATTTTAGTTTTGAAAAGCTAATAGTAAAATTTAGAAAGACCCTAAACTTTTGTAATCCAGTAAGTTGGATTTTCCACATAAATTTACTGAAATAGTTTACATGCTTAAAACCCGTTTCTTGTAAATTCAAGTTCATTTACTAACAGTGCTTAAGATAGCAGGGTAAATTTATTAACAAATGCTTTAAGCTTAGCACTCCTAATAAAGCTGCATATAAACTCCAAACATCGCTTCAAATATTCAACATTTTAATTTTTTAAAACTCATCTTAAAAGGACAGAAGATAATTAGGGCCAAAATAGAGTTCTGCAATAGCTGAAGAAACTAAACAGCTACTTAATATTCAGAGAAAACTGTCCCTTTTCATTGCAACAATATTTTCTATTAAAACAGTCTGCAATAATTACAGTTTCCATGCAGACATTTCAAAGAATTTTCTTGCTCAATTTATCTGATACATTTAATATCATTTCAAACTATTTCGTTCTCCATGTGTGCAATCTAGAATATTCAAACTTCTCATAAAAATTCTTTCCTTTTTGAATCCAAGCAGGCTTGTTTTTGCCATTACAAACGTTACTTAGAAATTTTCGCAATTCATATCCATTATTTTATTCGAAATATACAATAACATTTTTTTCCAATGCGAAAACCTATGCAATTAGAAACTACACGTGTATGCGCAATAAGACATTGAAAGATTTCGATTTAGTTAGCATTGGCGTCAGTTTAATGAAAATCAATCCTTTGGCATAAGTATAAAATTACACTAGAAAAAATTACAAATGAAGCATGGAATAAAGCATACAGCTTTTTAAGAACCAGAATCTACTCCAATGCTTCGAAATTTTCACTTAATTTTTAACAAAAAGACGGATGCCGCTTAAAGGGTTGAAAAATAAAACAATCCAGAAGTGCCGACAACTGAGAAGTAACTGGGAAGATACTTGACAAGATTGCAAGCACTACTAAGTGCTCTAAATCTCCAGACGCTTTCAAAAACATACCGACCTTTAACATTTGACCATCATTTAATTATCTAGACAGCGACTTTACATTAAAGTTTCCTACCACATTTCCTACCTAACCAACAAGTTCGAACTGAACCTCATGCCTTTGAAAAAGCGTTATCACCGATCATTACCTCAAATCATACAATAGACATTCAAAAAGGTCAAAATAAAGAAAAAGTGACGATCTAATTCTCAAAAACCTTTTAACACCTAGCTGGTAAATAAATCGCCAGTTACAAGTGACCAACGATGATCTTTAGGACAATGCGAATATCAATGTTCTAAAATCTCCAGAACATTTAATGTAATCGCATTGACTGAAGTAATACCAGGAATTTCACGAAGATTTAAATATTTATAAACATAGTAACGATCGTTCAGAAACGTCAATACACAATTTACTGATAAAGAGCAAATACTTCAACCTTTCACGAATACATTAAAATCTGCACATAAAATTTGTGCTACCGCTTTTCTAGATTTTTGGGGGAGGGGGGGGCGTAAGAAATGTTAACCGAAATACACTGCTGGCCATCGTAAATGCAACACCCTGAAGGAAGCATGCAAATAATATGAAATTTACAACATGCATTAGCTGAGGTGAGATATGCAAATGATTAGAATTTCAGCGCAGACGCACATCAAGCGCGCCTGTGGCGCCACCTCAAAGCGCTATTTAAGGCTTGGAGATTTCGACGGTTTCAAGTACAGCAATTGTGTTTTTCTTGCTTTTTTTTCAAAAAACGATAAATTATGCCTCGTAGGAAACAACGATCATCTTTTGATCAAGTATCCGAGTTTGACAGAGGAAGGATAGTGGCATACCGAGATTGTGGGTTATCTTTCAGGGAAATCGGTCGTCGTATTGGACGAAGCCAAACAACTGTGATGCGGATATGTGATCGTTGGGTGCAGGAGGGTACGACGGACAGACGTGATCGACCGCATCGACCTCAGTGCACCACGTCACGTGATGACAGGCAGATTGTACGCATGGCAGTGACGGACCGCTCAGTCACATCACGAACCATATCACAGCAGATTCAGTCTGTAACGCATCATCCAGTGTCTGCGCGTACCATTCGACGTCGTTTACAGCAGAATGGTCTGTCCGCAAGACGTCCGTTGCTTTGTCTACCTCTGACGCGGAACCACAGACGTCTCCGCCGCCAATGGTGCGATGAAAGAAGGATGTGGACGACAGAATGGAATGAAATTCTCTTTACTGACGAGTCACGCTTCTGTATGCAACACCACGACGGTCGGATTCGAGTCTGGAGACACCGTGGAGAGAGGATGCTGAACAGCTGCATTATGCACCGTCACACTGGTCCTGCACCGGGTATTATGGTATGGGGCGGTATCGGATATCTCTCTCGCACTCCTCTAGTACGCATTGCCGGTACTTTAACCAGCCAGCGCTACATCTCCGAGATGTTGGAGCCAGTTGTCCTTTCTTACCTTCAGGGCTTGCCAACAGCCATATTTCAGCAGGATAATGCACGGCCACACGTGGCACGCATTGTCCAAGGGTTCTTCGTCAATCACCAGATTGAATTGCTTCCCTGGCCGGCGCGCTCTCCGGATCTTTCGCCGATAGAAAACATGTGGTCCATGGTTGCTCAACGACTGACCCAGAGTTCATCCCCAGCTGTCACACCAGATCAACTTTGGCAACGTGTGGAAGCTGCTTGGTCTGCTGTACCCCAAGAACACATTCAAAGTCTCTTTGAATCAATGCCGAGGCGTGTGGCAGCTGTGATCTCCAACAACGGCGGCTACTCTGGGTACTGATTTTGGCAGGAACCACGCTTCATAGAATGCTGTAAATTTAATCATTTGTTACTTGGTCAACATGTTATCTACACAATAAATTTTGTGATATCTCTTGTTTTTCTTGGTGTTGCAATTTGGGTGGCCAGCAGTGTAGTTTTCAAATTTCAGGCGTCTTTCAGAAACTAAAGCTGTTTTGCAAAAACATATCGACTGTTTATGAATAGATGCTACGCAAATTTCAAATTTATTTCCTGTTTCTTATAAAAGTTTCTTTTTGATGAATTAATCCGATCCCATTTAAGAATAAAGGGCTTCTCTAAAAATCTGCAAACATCAGTAATGTTACTAGAATATTCCCTTCCTCTCCCCACCCAGAACAGTCGACAAAAGTATAATGTCCAAACTATAGCCATCCGAACAATTCCAGTAAATCTTTACAGAAAATCATTTTAAAATAGAAATTAAAGTTACCATTGGAAATTTGCTTAGATTAACTTTTAGCACATTAAAGAATTTGTCTTATTAAAACGCAAAATCAAATTAAAAACCTCGATCCAAGGCTCAACCAGCCCACTTCCAGTCGCAGAAACACGATGCCGGAGATTCCCTTTCAGTGACAATATCCCTTCTCTGCTTCGGTCGTAGAATGTCCCGCTGAACCACAGCGTTACGGGGATCCCGGTCGTAGCGCTGTGCTCGGCAAAGCATTCCAAGACCGAAGCAGGGAAGGAATACTGTCATTGAAAGGGAATTTTCGGCATCGTATTTCTGCGACTATGGAAGTGAACTGGTTGAGCCTCAATCTCTACTACAAGGTTGAACTTAAAATTTGAATCTAATCTTACTTGTACATGGTCTTAATAAGACAGATTTGTTACATTAATAGTCAAGCCATACAATAGAACCCTACAAGTAGAGGCAACTGCGTAAATTTAATCTTTAAGTACAAGTCTCATCTTCCAATTTTAGTGATCACGAGCATTTGCGCCCGTGACGCACATAACGTTGCATTTGCACATTAACATTGAAGTAAGAACCTTTATGACACGTTATGAATGGTCCTCACCCTTCCACTCCTTTTGTGCACCCAGATCCAGTAAAAGAATTTATAAATTATTTCGTTCTGGTAACAGAACTGGTGAAATTCAATCCTCCCATGCTGTAGTTGCGTTTTATTTCACAGCATGCACCTTTACGAAGTGCAATTTTGCGAAACTTTCTCGCAAACGGCAAACCTCGTCTTCTGCGAAACGTTGGCAGAAGTTTCCGCGGTGTTTAGTTTCCTTAGTTTGAAGTGCATGAATCCAAGCGGGAATCCTTTGTACTCTTGTACATGCGTAAGCAAATATTAGACTATTATCCAAGTGCTCGTGAACTTTTCAGCTTTATTTACTGAACTTTCCGACAATTTTTAGCGAGTGGCAGAGCGTTAACTTACCCTCCCCCCCCCTTTTTTTTCCCCCTCCACCAAATCTGCATTATTCGATTCTGCAAGAGAAAGTGAGCTTCCAATGGGGTCCATTTTTCAGGAAGGAAAATTGGTTCTGCACGTACACAACACCCAAGAAATTAGTCTTCAACACCGCTGCTGCATCAGTTTCACTATTATCTGAAGCTGTCCCCCTACGATATTATCCGGAGCCAGCTAGAAAAAGCTCATGCGAATTTTCCAAATTCTAGTTCGCCCACAGCACCAATGAACACGTAATTTTGGGTTTTCTGCAGCCCTTGACTTGCAAAAAAGCAAAAATACCTCTAAAAACACTAAGTTTGATTTTCACTGGATAGTTGATCACCCAAGACATGCAATGACATCGATTTCGAACAGAAACAAAGTTTACTTCATCTTTCCTTTATAAAATCCAAAGCTAATACTTCAACATTCGAATACAGAGTGCTAAATGTGTTTTGACATGAAGAATCGATTTTAAATTACATGTGCATAGGGAAACAACTTTTCCTCACTTTAAATTTTATTGTCCACTACAATCTAGTACTTCGAACGTTCTAATAGAGACTTAGTTCAATGCAAAGATGCAACAATCCACTATAATCTTCTAAAAATGAAAATTTAAGTATCGAACATTGTGTTAAACCTCAACTCTAAATAAGACGATTTTTAAATTTAGATTCCATGATATTTTAGAACTAATAACCTAGAGGCATCAGCAAAATAAACCTAGGACACTCCTCACTGAAACTATTTTACAATATACAACTTAAGAAAGCCAGAATAAAAATTACTAAAGCACTACTGGAAAATTGCACTGGTGATCAAGTAGAAAATTACTAAAATTTAAGACATGAATGCTTAGAAGAGGCTTAAGTTTATAGACAAGCACAAATCTCGTACCGTGGCAGTTACTTTGAGAATCCGTCTAAAATGTTATGTTCGTGTCCGCATTTTAACATCTATGTAATCAAAACTCAGAATTTTTCAAATCTTTCAATATTAAATTTGACAAATCGCATTTTGGACAAAACTGCAGTTAATTCTGTTTTAAATACTTCGTATTAACTTTCAAGATGAGATAAGATTAACAATCGTTTTTAGACAAAAAGCGGAAAATTAACAGTAGGGTTTTTTTCCTCCGATGAAATAGGCAAAAAGCTTAGAATCTGCATTAATCGATTTTTGAGGGCCCGATGCAGATTTCTAAGCTTTAATATATTTCATCGTCCATATAGTATGAAATTTAAAATTTTACTTCAACTGAATGTTTCTATTTTTGTAGGCAAAGTTGACTATTTTGCACCGAAATCACCAATTGATTAGAAAATTACTGTATTTAGTTCGTAACATATCCATTAACTTTTGAAATTTAATTTGGTGTATTCGCGAAGTTTGAGATTCCAATTAAGACTAAGAGCATTTGCAATAGACTTTTCATAAAAAGGTCACTATGCATAATTCTGTCACTCATTTTGCGAAATGAGTTTGGCACGATTACGACTGAGAGTATTCACCAACTGTCTATCATGTAAATTCAAACTACCACTGAAGTCAATAAAAACAAGTTTTGTGCATCAACATAAAAGCACACAAAAACTCTAAGGTTTATACATTCGTGGCCACAAGATCTCACGTTGATTACTTTTAGAAGATATATCAGATAAAACCGTCATTGAGTGGAACTAAACTCTGCTCCAACACCTTTTGGAATGAGAAAAAAATGTTGAACAAAAGTTTTAGATATTGATGAACTCATTGTTAGAATGCAAAAATAAAGTAGGTAGTACACTGGAAAATCAGACATTTGATACCAGCACTGTAACCCTTATAAATTCTATTAAAGAATATAGATAACACCATCTACTCAGATTCCTGAAATATTTAAAGACTGAACTAGAACCTGCCCATTTTCAATACTTGAAAGTCAAACAATACAATCTCATTAATCCATCAAAATGTCTTACAGATATTTAAAGTAGATATGCAAAAATGGAAAAATAAGTAAAATACCATGCAATCTCACTAGGGTCGAAACTTACTGCAAGCAAGAATTTCACAAACCAAGAAATAAATCCGTTAACTGGTAAGTCACCTCAACATCGTTCCAGCTTTACATAATGATTTACTGTTAAGTATTTTGAAACTTGAAGCAGTCATGGTTCTGATAATCCAGACTAGTTATGTAAGAATAATTTTAAAATGACACTAATTTTACACAACTACAGCAAACTTCGAAGACAAGGTATGACGGCTCAAATAAATTTCAGTTTATAAAATGTAAAACACATCCAATAAAACGGAAATTTAATATTGCCAAGAAATTTGGAGATTCCAAAAAACTTCCCGTACTGCTGTTATAAAGTGCTTGTTTCAACGTAATCTAATCGATATTGACTTTAATTTTAGATAAGCAAAACTAGCGATTTCATTCCTTGCAAATCAATTTACTTGATGCGATTATTGAAGTTTTTTTGCAGCATTAATTTAAGATTCGACGATTAAAATTTTCTAGTTCGTTAAGGACAATGAATAATCTTAAATATTCACACTACATTAGTTACTTATAGTTTGTCAAATATGTTTTACAATACCAACATTGTTCGAAGCTTTAACTGCAGCTGGAGTCAAGCCAAGGACTTCTCATCCATGATGAATCAATACACATTGAAGACTAACGACGGAACAGTCCCAAGTCCTTCTAGTCAGCAAACTGTTGCAACTGCCTGAAAAGGAAAAGAGTTAAAGCTCTTCACACCCAACATTGCAATATAATTCAGCTAATTACACAATAACACCAACACGGCTCGTGGAACTGATTAATGTGCATTTAAATCATTAGAGAACCTAGTAATTCTACGCCGAAATCTTACTAATTATTTCCTCGCATTTCGCTGACCCAAATTTGAGATCCGACTTGTCCTTTTCGAAAATTGATGTTACTTTTAAACTACTGGAGGCAGCGTAAAAAGGAGACGTATGTAATGACATTTCAGTCAAACGGTAAAGAAGCTTAAAATATGTTTTGAGATTACGAACATTAAACAACTTGTCATTGCTTTAAAACATTTAAAGTAGTCCAGCGTATTTCGATGTACACTTTAATGAGTTCTCTAAATTGGGGAGGGGGAATAAAATATGAGTTTCTTCTGGAAAAAGTGAGCAGTAGCAATTATCAGAACATTTCGCAAAATTTAATCATTTCTACAACTATTTATGATATTCGATAAAATTGTCACGTTTTATTCTTTCTGCAAACTAAACAATTCACCAAGAGCTTCACTCTTTCCCCAACCGTTACATTTCATGATTGACGGTGGTGAAACCACATTTAATTTTGTGTATCTCTAAGCTATTGATATACATTACGCTTCGAAGATATTTAAAATCTGGTCCCTCATGCGTGCTAACCTGTATTTCAAGCATCGAATCCATTAGTAAATTTAGTTGCCTTTCACAGTAGTTCAAACAAGATATTTCTCTAAATCTTGCGTACAAACATTAAGCTATAAGAAGTCCATAATTATAATGTTACAATAAGAGTTTAAGGACACTTCTGCACTTTGGCAGCTTTTTCAAGAGGTAGCAAGTCAATAAATTTTTATTCGTTAAATTTATACATTAAGGACACTAGCAGTTATTAACAACATTCTTAGAATACATTCGTTAGTTTTCCAATGCATAATTTAAACTGAGAAATAGAATATTCTGTACAACCTTTTTCACACGAGATTGATAATGAAAACGTTACTTTCGCGTATGGGAATCGAAACCGTAGCTCTATCAGTTTCAATTAGTCTTCACCTAAAGTTTCAGCATTCCATGATTTTTGACAAGTTATTGAGAAATGCTATAAGTTCTTAGTAGGCTATTTCGGGTCCAGAAATATGAGAGTAAAAATAATTGCCCTGATGCATGCTCAAGTAAAAATCACGATTTAAAGATGCAAAGCACGTAATTGTTAACTTCGGTTCCTTCCATGAGAAGAGATATTTAGTTCAGAGTACAGGATTTACTTTAAAATGAGTAAATTAGACGTCTACACAGGTATTTAAAACAGGCTGAAGTCTTTAGATCTTTTCGTCCAACACTGACACAAATATTAAAAACAACCACCTTAATTAATGATTGATATTTTAGAAACCCGTATCCTTACTGTCCAAATACGACAAATATTTCAGTCGAAAATAGTAAATACTATGAGATATACCTTTATCTTAAAAATGTATGGATGGTCAGATTTAAAGTGTGAAATAACTCTCGTACGGTACTTAAATTTTGTCGATAGAGCTAAACTTTTTTAATATGCCAGCAAATTTATCGTCACACTGAAAAGCTTCAAACACTTAAATACTGACCAGCAGCGTATGCGGTAGTTATCCCAGAATGTCACTTTTCAAATAAATAATTACCCAGTTAATAGCGATATAGCATAGCTTGCAATGTATACTTGCATTTATAACGTATATACAAGTGTATGTACAATGTGAATTATTTCCAAAGCTCAACGTTAAGTTGAATTCCGAATGCTAAAACCTTAACTTTAAAAAAAAAAAGGATGTTAGACTATAAAATTTAAAGTGAACTGAGTTTAATTTTACAAGCATAAGAAAATTTCCTTAAGTTCTAAGGTAGTTAAAAAACTCTTAATTTAGGCAAATTTGGAAATGTTGAATTAGCATACTTACTAAACAAATATTAATACGTCCTACAACAGAATGCATTCGGGAAGGAAAGCATTGAACCAGCTTCAAACTAGTCCTTTTATACTTACTCCGCCTGCTGAGATGTGTGAATGATGATTGCAGATTCGGAAATATCTCGATTTGTTTGGGGTGCTCATAAACTCCCATTTGGTGATTTGGGAAAAGTCCGTGCTAACCGTGACATACATCTGATTGAGCAAGAGGAAAACGGTGAACATGTTTGCTTTTATAGTGGAACTCAGCAAATGACTTGAGCTTTTAGGCCGCATTCGTAAACGCCAAAACGAGTTCCACTCGTGCAACGAGTTTCTACCTAAGGTGTTCGTAAAGGAAATTGAGTGCATTCAGTCTAAAAACTAGAGCATTCGTATACAAATTGAGTGCGATTAGTTTCACACGAAGTAAACTGAAAGCGGATAAGGTTCGTTCTGTTGTTTAGAAGATACACTGGCTGTACGTTGTTGCTGTTTTCAAATGTTGTAAATTGTTATGGAAAAATATGTTGTTGTGAAAAGTATTTTACGTTTCCTAAAGCTGCAAATATTCTTTTTTCGATGAGGAAATTCATGCGTACGTTAGAAAATGCTACGAAGGTACATAATTTTCCAAAGGTGATCATTTTCTTCTATTTTTCATTTTACTAAATTCAAAAATGCATGTTTTAGTCTTAAGATTAAACTTATTAGCGACATTTGAACGTTATTAGCGATATTTGCGACATTTTATGTATGCATACCGTTATTAGCGACATTTGAAGTTTGGAAAAAATGAAGTTGAAATTTCTAAATTTTGATCCGTACACTTCAATTATGGACACTCTTTCTTTTAAAAATCCTGTTGATTTTATATTGAGTATGTACTAAAAACTCCCCTTGGCAAAATGAACGCATTCGGGAATTGTAAACAAACACGTCTCCTAGGCGACGAAACTAAATAAAATGAAGTTGTTCGTAAAGTTAAAAGAAACTGATAACCACTGACAGCACTAAACACACGCATTCCAGTTTTCTTACGAAAACTCGTGCAACGAGTTTGTCGTTTACGAATGCAGCCAATGGCCCGAGGAGGAGTTTGTAAAGATACTAGTGGAGTTGAGAACACGGACAAAATAAAATGAATGTTCAAATAACTTATTTGAACATTCAAACATTCAGGACAAACATGCAGGGGCGGAATGGGTACACAGACGACTTGGAATGACATAGCATTGCGGGGTCAGAAATGTTATCTTCAGGTACCTGTTAATAATCATTTTGGAAGAAGTAATAAAGTGTGCGTCTAATTTCTTATCCAAGTTTCATAAACAATGAGCTTTCCTCTGACAATTTTATCGATGTTAAGAAAGAAAAAAATTCGGAATCAACAATTTTTATCCAGTGCAATCGGTGAAAGGGGGATTAGTTTTGGAAAAACCACTGTCGGAAAATTTACTATTACTTGAACACTTCTTCTAAAGTGATTTAATCTGATAATAAATGCTGCAAGTGAATAATAAGACATTTCTTTTAAACACTGCGTTTTTCGAAAGATTAATTACCGTAAAATACCGGAAAAGACCCCGCCCCAATTTTCAAGGAAAATCGCAATCTATGGTAAAAATGGTACGGTAAAAATGGTACGGTAAAAATTGGAAAAATATAACGTTAAAGTGCCCGTCTATCTTCAAGTGAAGCTGAATTCATACTGTCCGTTCCGTATCGCTAAGAAATCGCGATGACGTCACTCAGTTTTGCTCTGACAGAGCTTCGTTCTGACGTCACGCTTCAAAGGCATATGACGCGATTTCATTGGCGTCATCTGTTGAATCATAATAATGGCCTTATACACCAAGCACTTGACACGCGGATTATAACTTAACACGAACGTTTGGATTAATTCGCATGTCAAGTGCTTGGTGATTAACCCATTTGTGCCTGGATGTTTTTGCGAATTTCTGCAATTTTTACTGATAACAGAAATAATAGATAAATTTCTGATGTCAACTTCTTGAACATGGGATGATTTTTTTTAAAATCATTATGCATAAAAATCGAAATATCAACATCCTACTGGGTCATGTTAAAATATTTTGTAGAGTTGAGGCTCAATACTCATGAATAAAAGGCTAGGAAAAATAAATAACGTTTTCGACTAATAGCGAAAATGCCGTCCCAAAAAAGGGACACTAGGCATAAATGGGTTAAGGCTGTAAGTTCTTGTTAACACAGAGAAAGACAGTTATTACAGAGAGGATATGAGTGGAAATCGAACCCACGACCGTGCGCTTAGGCGCTGCAAATCATCAGCCAGTATGAATTGAAGTTAACCCTTTAAGACGTAACCCTTTCCCAATGCTGAAAAAAGGACAGCCGTTGCCATCGCTCGACTTAACTACCAGCAAGATGGCGTTCGATCGAAACGTTCATTGCGTGACACACACCTAGAGATCAATTTTTGACGACAGCTGGCTGTGCGGGCACAGCAAACTGTCGTCAAAAAAGGGTCTCTAGAGCTGTGGCACGCGATGAACGTTTCGATCGTACGCCATCTTGATGGTAGTTAAGTCGAGCGATGGCAACGGCTGCCCTTTTTTTAGCATTGGGCAATCTATCGAGCTATTCTCGCATTCTTCCATTTTTCAGCAGATGTCAGTGCTGTTAAAAATAATCGTGACAATTTTTTGATGGGAAATGACGTGCTAAAAAGTAAAGGATTCTCGTGGAGCTATGTCACCAGCAACTATTTTTATAGAAATCAAATCTATTATTCGTGACTGGCAACAGTCAAAACGTCAGAGTTTGGTGTTCCCAGAGCGGGACCACTGAGCGTTCAAGAGTTAAGAGAAAACGAAACGCACTAGAAAATCATGGGTAATTGATATAGGAAATTTAACTTACACTCTTGATTATAACATGATGGGCAGCTAACGTCTTTAAAATTTATGGAACGAAGGGTTAAGGTTTGACCGTTAGAGTTTTATGTCTATTTTATGTCCATTTCATGTCAAGCTTGTCCATAAACACCTCTTTGTCTACAGCAAAATATCTCCTCGACATCATTTTAATCTTTAGCGGTCGTTAGCACCTTGGACACGGGTGGTCAGAAATAAGTTCACGAGACTAACTGCTGTGCGTGTCAGTTATCAGCTTTCGTACTGTATTTCAAAAAAGCGGCAAAATGAAAGTCATAAGAAAATTAGGATATAGGGATTTTTGCGAGAGGAGGCAAAGCTTTTAGGCTATTTTGCGAGACGCGAGACGAAAAATAAGAGTCTCGCGTCCATCCCTAGCGATATCGGCCTAACACGGGAACACTAATATTGGTTACAGAGAAAAGACGTGTATTCATTCAAATAGATCCTTCTAGCTGCGTGCCCGTTCTTCGCGCGGTAGGAAACGAAAATTTTCCTTACATGTGTAATTCGAATTTATTCGTGATGTGGAATTTAAAGAAAAAGAGCAAAATTATTTGACTCATGATGTAAAGTTTGCGTCACGAGTATTAACCTGGCATCATTGCAGTATAATGACTCAAAAAACTACATCAGTGTCATTCACTATCAAAAAAGTGGAAAGCTTAATGGTTTGCAGAGAACTCCTGGCTTTCAAAATGTCTTATTTTTACATCTTACTGTTTTTTAGGCTCAAGTTGTAGCATTAAATACCCAAGACACTACATGGAATGGACAACCATTTATTTCTTTCCGAACATGTACCATATGAGGAAAGTATTGTAATCATGAAAAAATTCGACTTCGAGATTTTGGTGTATTTACACGTTTTGAGGTCTTCTGAATTCATTTTTGCTATTTTCAAAAGATGTTTTTAAGATAACTGCGCACCCGCTCTTCATACGGGAATAAGCGAATATTTTACTACTAAAATCATATATGCATGTGACAAAAGAGAATTTCATTTTTAAAAAAGTTCAAGCAATCTCCTCTGTTGAAATGACTGCGGGATGTATTAACGCAAATTAGAATTACTTTTCGTTTAGTTGGTTGTAAGGCAACCGTTGAAAAAGGAGAAACACTTTTAATTTCATGAAATATTTATTAAAGTGGTATATTATGATTTATTCATATTATCCTTACGAATCTAATGATACTACCTATTACGTACATTAATACTATCTATCTTCGCTTCTCCCTCTTCAAGGCTCCCTTAAAAGAAACAGCTTAGATTATTTGGCCCCAATGGAATCTTTTGATTCTATGGCGATTCTTTGCAATTTACGCATTAGCATAAATAATAATCATTTCACATAATGGTTGCCATTAAGGAAACTCTCCATATATATTTAATTTATGCATAGTTTTATAAGATTGGCGTATTTAGCGCCGCAAACCATTTCATCTTATTGTGGGGAGAAAATATCCAAGGGAGGCCATTTTAAATATCCATGTATCTAATATAGCGATATCTTTTATATCCTCCATAGTCCTGTCTCCTGAAAAACATCAAACTGTGTAATCTCAAGGAGCTACTTATTCCCGCTTTAATTGTGACAGGGCGCAGAGTTGCAGAGTTTACAAATTTCACGCATTTTTTTAAATTTATGACGTCACTGTTTGACTGCCGTAAAGGATACCCCAGTT
This sequence comes from Cheiracanthium punctorium, assembly GCA_038373885.1. NCBI lineage: Eukaryota > Metazoa > Arthropoda > Arachnida > Araneae > Cheiracanthiidae > Cheiracanthium > Cheiracanthium punctorium. Next base: position 35,127 of record JAWZYV010003326.1, on the reverse strand, counting down.
GGTTGAGGGAGTTAATTTCGATATTTCGCATAGTAGTTTTCAAACGGTATCATTAAAACTTTGCGTTATGTAGGACCTTTATGGAGGAACGTAATTCAACGTTAAAATAAAACTATACTCGCAGCCTGCATGCATATGTTAGGCAACGTCTGCGCCATAATTAAATGTCAAAAATAAAAATAGTAAATAGAAAAATTTTAATATATCGCGCTTTGAAACGAACTTTGTAATTTTTAAAATGAACATTTTCAGCACCGTGAAGACATTCAATTTTTAAATAAGCACCGGATTAAAATACCACTTCTAATAATAATAATCGTGAATTTCTTAGTTTATTTCTACAGTAAATTTTAATCAAAATATCGTCTCCCTGTGTTGAAAATAGAGCTGGAATAAATGAGTTAAAATTATGGCGTAACTAGCTGAAGTACCCGTTCTTCGCACGGGAATGAATGGACTTTTTGATATTACGATTTGTGGTGATTACTATTCATTGTAATAAACAGATATAGCAAAGTGGATATCGCGTTATATTGTGTCCAATAATCATGCATACCGAATTGCAGGGCAATCGTTTGTACGGTGCAGAAGGCCATGCGGCGTAGCGCAATCTAGTGGCGAGTTTTAGCGAAACGGATACGTCGAAAATATTTTTCGCATTCAGATATCGATGTATACGAATTTTCATGACTATCGGCTGGACAGTCCTGAAGTTCATGTGTTGACGCGACATCTAGTGGCAAGTTATAGGAAAATGGATAGCGCCAAACTCTTCCCCGTGTTCAAAAATTATGTATACCTATTTTCATAGCGATTATTTGCACAGTCAAGAAGTGATACACTGCAGGGCCATCTAGTGGTTCAATAAAGTAATAATTTGCTACAGAGCCGTCAAGTGGCGAGTTATAGCAAAATGGATAACGCCAAAATATTCTCATTGTTCAAGTAGCTATGTATACTGAGTTTCATAGCGACCGTGTTCAACTATCTATGCATACCAATTTTCATAACGATCATTTGCGCAGTCAAGAAGTGATACTCTGCAGGGCCATCTAGTAGTTAATTAAAGTAATGATTTGCTACAGCGCCGTCAAGTGGCGAGTTATAGCAAAATGGATAACGCCAAAATATTCTCATTGTTCAAATAGCTATGTATACTGATTTTCATAGCGACCGTTTGAATGGTCAAGAATTTGGCCTGCTTCAGCGTCATCTAGTGGCGAGTTAAAATAATAATGCACTGCAGTGTCATCTAGTGGTGAGTAACATCAAAAGGAACGCAGTTAGAATATATTCTTCGTGCTCAAATGTGTAAGTATAAAAAATTTTATGCCGTTCGGTCGAACGGTATAGAAGTTGATGCTTTGCAGCGCCATTTAGCGGCAAGTTACAGCAAAATGGATAGTGAAAAATATTCTCTGTGTTCTAATATTCGCGTGTACCAAATTTCATCGAAATCGGTTGGACGATATTTGCATAGCAAACGGCTAAACGGAATAGAATTCAACGTTGTGCTGCGGCACCAAGTGGCAAGTTAAGGAAAACGGATAGCATAAAAACCTTCTCCATCATAAAAGATTTAGGTGAACCAAATTTCATCGTGCAACGGTGCTCAACGGTGCTGGAGTTTTTCAACCTCATAAACACATACCAACATTCATTTTTATCTATAACCCGTGTTATTATATATACCAGTCTCAAATAAAATCCAGTTTCAAATCTAAGCCTCGCCAAAGTGCCAACATACGCCATTTTGCAAGAGTTTTTTCAGGGAATCATTCGAAGCATTGACTTAGCAGCAATCAATATGGGAAATGGTTTGACCGCCAAAGAGTAGCACGCATTTATTTGAAAATTGGAATTCCTTAATACAGCCGATTTTTTTTTTAAATTATCAACTATAATGTGTTTTATTCATCGTTACTCCGATGTACTAAATGAGAAGATTTCAATTTTCTGAAATTTGGCGGAATTCCCCCAATTTAAATCAATGTACTCAATTGGCGAGAATTCTGAAGTTAGATCGCTTGAAATCCCTTAATAACTGCATTATTTCTTCACGGATCATTAAAATTTAACGCTGTATTCTAATAAAACCTTTGCACTTGTTTTCAAAAATCTATTTCCTTAAGCTCTCAATAAATTGCGCAAAGCCGAAAACTGTGCAAACCGCTAGAACTCACTTACTCAAAATCCATATTTCAGCCATTTTATTTTTTCGCCAAACTAAAAAAATTTACACATTAGCCTCGGAAATCTTCAATTCTTATTGTTTTGCGTGTAAAGCATTACATTCCTGCTCTGATTTCCCATTCACACGATATTATAATTAAAAAAAAATAACCTTACGAATATAAACTAACAAAAAAAAATCATTATTATTCTTTTATTTTTGCTTTGAGAATTTAAAACATTTTATTTGCAAAATCGCCACACATGGCAACCACGATCCTTATTTCACACTTTTTTTACTACAGGGGTTACAATTAAGGAAAGCTTTTTGCGTGAAGAGCATAAAAAATCTCTTAAATTCCGGGAACGGGTGGACTTTCAAAGTTTTAAAGTGGACTGTGATTTATTCTATATTATTTTACATATCTGTGCTAAATTTCAGGCCGATAGGTCCATTTTTGTGGATTTGTATACGAATCAAATCCACAAACAAACAAACAAACAAACAAATAAACAAACAAACAAACAAACAAACAGAATTTCATTTTTATTTATAAGATTTTTACGTATCTTAAAGCATTTGACGTCATAGATCCTCACTTGAGAATTGAAATTCCGATATCCCATTTAAAAACTCGATTGGTTGAGAAAACCCTTTTTTCTAATCCTTTCTGTGGCAACAACCGAAGATAAATTCTCGTGCCGTGATCGCAATGTAATCAATGGCGTAAGATCGCGTTGATGCTATTAAATTCTAAATTCATAAAAAATCATCTAATTTACATAATTTTTTCGTTTTTATTTTAAAAGAGGGAGAAAAGAATGTTTTACGATTTGTCAAAATATCAAAAAGTTATGACGGATAGAATTCAAGATGCGACAGTTTTAAAATTATTTTACGAAACAATTCGAAGCAAATGCTTAGTAAAAAAATTCCTAAAAATCGGTAAATCATGTTACGTATTCAGAACAAACTGTTTTTAAAAGAAAATTTTCTCCTCTATCCCATGATACAAATGCCGTTTTGCTGCGAGCGTAATTTCCGCCGTCATTACGTATTAGGTGAGAAAAAATGCCAAAATTCGCATGAAACATAAAATAAAAAAAATCTAGGTCGAATTTTGAAAAAATCGCTTCGAGGTGCACAACTACATATTTACATCTTCCTGAGTACCAAATTTGGTGTTTCTAGGCGTAGCCGTTTGTCCGTAACGCTGCCGACAGACACACACACACACACAGACACCTTCTTTTATAATAAGTAGAGAAGATAAAGAAAGCTGTATCTCAGCCAATGATAGGCGGATTATGAAAACGGAGCACGAAACCAGATATAGATCGAACACAAAAACAGTTGATATTGGATGAACACGAAAAGAGGTATATTCGTCGAACACGGGAACTCAAAACGGTAACGGGGAGGGGGAGGGGAATCCATTCAGATATGTGCAACTGCAAAGCAGAAATAAGTGGAACACGAAAACAGAGATATTGGTTGAACACAGCAATTTTAATACTGACAAAAGAGAAAAGCATTCAAATACAGCCCGTCTGGAAATCAAGGTATCATAGACAATGATACATGGATTATGAAAACGGAAAACAGAGATATTGGATGAACCCGAAAACAGTTGTATTCTTCGGACACGGGAACAAAAAATAGCAACGGAGGAAAACGTATCTATTCAAATACATGCAATGGAAAAGGTGAAATAGGAATCTGAACACGAAAACAATGATATTTCTTGAACACGGGAAATCAAAACGGTAACCGAGAAAACATGTATCCATTCATATACATGCAATTGGAAAAGCAGAAATTGGTTGAACACGAATGCAGAGATAATGGTTGAACACCGTAACTTTAATATTTACAAAAGAGAAAACATTCAATTACATCCCATCTGAAAATTGAGGTTTCATAGACAATGATACGTGGTTTATGAAAGCGGAGCACGAAAACAGGGACATTGGAGAAACACGAAAACAGTGATATTTCTGGAACACGGGAACTCAAAACGGTAACTGAGAAAAACGTATCCATTCATATACATGCAATTGGAAAAGCAGAAATAGGTGGAACACGAAAACAGTGATATTGGTTGAACACGATAACTTTAATATTGGAAAAGGGAAAAACACTCAAATATATATCCCATCTTGAAATCAAGTTTTCATAGACAATGATACGTGGATTATGAAAACGGAGAACGCAAACTGTGATATTGGATGAACAGAAAAGCAGTGACGATGAACAAGAAAGCAGGGATATTGGATGAACACGAAAAATAGTTATTTTCGTTGAACACGGGAACACAAAATGGTAACCGAGGAAAAACATGTATCCGTTGAATTATATGCAATTGAAAACGGAGAATAGGTGGAACACGAAAACAGTGATATTGTTTGAACACGGTAGCTTTAATATTGACGAAAGGGAACAAATATTCAGGTGCATCCCATCTGGAAATCAAGATTTTATATACGTGGATTATGAGAATGCATCAGGAAAACTATATTGGGTGAACAGAGAAGCAGTGACGATGAACAAGAAAGCAGATATTGGATGAACACGAAAACAGTTATATTCGTTGAACACGGGAACACAAAATGGTACCGGAGTAAAACATCCATTCATATAAATGCAATTTGATAAGCAGAAATTGGTTGAACACGAATGCAGTGATAATGGTTGAACACGGTAACTTTAATATTGACAAAAGAGAAAGATTCAAATACATCCCGTCTGGAAATCAAGGTTTCATAGACAATGATGCATGGATTATGAAAACGAAGAACGAAAACGGAGATATTGGTTGAACACGAAAACAGTTACATTCGTCGGTCACGGGAACACAAAATGATTCCCGAAACGTATCCATTCAAATACATGCAATTGTAAAATATGAAATAGGTTGTTGAACACGAAAACAGTGACTGGTGAAGCACGAAAACAGTGACATTGGTGAAACACGAAGAGAGTTATATTCGTCAAACACAACAAATATACGTAACGGTAACGGAGAAAAGAAATGTATTCATTGAAATATGCAATTGAAAAGGAGAATAGGTGGAACACGAAAACAGTGATATTGTTTGAACACGGTATCTTTAATATTGACGAAAAGAACAGAACCATTCAAGTACTTCCCATCTGGAAATCAAGGTATTACAGACCAAGACGTGGATTATGAGAACGGAGCAGGAAAACTGATATTGGGTGAACACGAAAACAGTGATTGCGGATATACACAAAAGGCTATATACGTCGAACACGAGAACACAAAACGGTAACCGAGAAAAACATCCATTCATATAAATGCAATTGAAAAGCAGAAATTGGTTGAACACGAATGCAGTGATAATGGTTGAACACGGTAACTTTAATATTTACAAAAGAGTAAAAACATTCAACTACATCCAATCTGAAAATTGAGGTTTCAGAAAAATGATAGGTGGATAATGATAGGTAGACAATGATAGGTGGATTATGAAAACGGAGAACGAAAACACATATTGGATGAACACAAAAGCAGTGACGATGAAGAAGAAAGCAGTTATATTTGTCGAACACGGGAACACGAATTGTTAACCGAGAAAAACGTTTCCATTGAAATATATGCAATTGAAAACGGTGAATATGTGGAACACGAAAACAGTGATTCATACATGCAATTGGAAAAGCATAAATTGGTGAAACACGAAAACAGTGAAAATGGTTGAACACGGTAACTTTAATATTGAAAAAATAGAGTCAAGTACATTCCATCTGGAAATCAAGGTTTCAGAGACAATGATACGTGGATTATGAAAACGGAGAACGAAAACTATGATATTGAGTGCGACAGCACAGCGATAGTGGATGCAACACTATCGAGAGTGGTTCATCCACTATCGCTAAAAACAGCGATAGTGGATGAACCCAAAAATAGTTATATACGTCGAACACGGGAACACAAAATAGTACTGGTGTAAAGTAACGCATCCATTCAAATAGATGCAATTGGAAAAGCAGAAATAGGTGGAACACGAAAACATGGATATTGGTTGAACACGGTTACTTTAATATTGACAAAAAAGAAAAGAAACCTTGAAATACATCCCATATGGAAATCAAGGTTTCATAGACATTAATACGTGAATTATGAAAATGGGGCGAAAACTTTTAGATTGCAATAACACGAAAGCTGTGATACTGGTCGGAAACGGTAACACCAATATTGGTAAGGGAAACGAAACGTATCGATTCAAAAAACATTCTATCGGAAAAGCTGATTCGCTTACGATAGGTGGATTATGAAACGGAGAAGGAAAGAAGATGTAGGTATAGCACGAAACCAGTAATAGAGGTCGAACACTGTAACAGTACTTATGGTTACAGAGTAAAGATAGAAATGTCCATTGAAATACACTCATGTCCATAAATTAAGGATAATTCAGAATCACACAGAAATTGATCTCTAAAATAAAAATTTCACCTGTGGAATGATCACACACATCTTGAAAAAGAATATGCAAATTACAGGAAACCACCAGATGGCGTGGATGGTACGTCACAATGACGAGAGTAAGAGAGGGGTATATAAGGAATGGTGGCAAAGAAGTAAAATTGTTCACAAGCGCTGTGAAAGCCTTTCAGTGCGTTGTCAGACTTGTATTGCATCGTCCGGGAGACATACTCCGTATTAACCATCCTACTAACCATGTTATACTGTTTTTTGTAAATAGGATCTTTTTTGAAATTGGGTCAAGGGAGTAAAACTTGCAATTTTTATTAATTATGTCAAACATATAGCATCTTTTTTGCTCTTTACTTTTTGTTTAATAAATAGACTTTACAAATAAATCAAATTTGTTTTGCTTCTTTCTCTTTCTTTGCCTGAACTTCATTATCCTTAATTTATGGACATGAGTGTACATCCTATCGGGAAATCTGTTGACAGACAATGGCAAATGAAGTATGAAAATGAAGAACGAAACCAGATATAGGTGGAACCTGGAAACGGTGATATTGGATGAACACGAAAACCTTGATATTGGTCGAACACATTAATACTAATATTATTACAAAGGAAAGAAACATATATTCATTTAAACACATTCAATCGGGAAAGCTGTTTCACAGATGAGAGGTGGATTGTGAGGACGTAGAACGAAATCAGATATAGGTGGAGCACGTAAACTGCGAGATCGTTCAAACACGAGAAGTGGGATATTGGTCGCATAGTGAAAGAGTAATACTTGTTACAGAGAATTAACCAGTTTTCTACAGAAACCTGTTGAACGAGGAAGCTGACAAGAAGCTCGCAGACAGTAAAACGCAATAAATGAGAATGGAACACGTAACATGATATTTTTTTCGGCCATATTCACCAAACACTTGACACGCGGATTAAACAAAACTCTAGTGTTAAAGTCATCGGTAAGACACCTTACCGATGACTATAAGCTAAAGTTAAATTGTAAGGTAAGTAAAGGGTTCCATTTCGGGGGGGGCAGCAGACCCCTCAGCCCCCTCCTCTGCCGACGCCCCTGCTGTGCACCAAATTATTAATTAACCTGCAGTTAAATGCTACTTTCCTCACTAAAAGCGAAAAAAAGGTCACTAATCAGCAAATAAGTTTCATAACGATTACAACAAACACAAATATCCATGTAACTATATTGAGGTAAAATTTTTAGATTTGCCATTTGAATTTCAGAAACGTAGCTACCCAAACATACCATTGAATACAATTACCAATAGCGAGAGAGGTTCTACTCCATTGTGCTGAGCCGAGTGCCGAAATGGTACGCATGCGTTGACCGCGCGCTTGCTCCATCTCTCTCGCTCTCATGCAACGGATCTCTAAGAAAATGACTCATCCTGACGATCCTAATCTGGATAATGGGATAAACTTATCAAATTATTGTATTGTCATCGGCCCTTGATAAGTCTAGAAAATTTAAATTAAATGTGACCGTTTAAAGTGGGTCAAAATCGAGTTCAAAGGAGTCGGTCATAAACAAACATACAAGTGAAACTAATAAAAGCGTGTTAAAAACTGAACACGAAAATAATGGTATTTTATGAACAAGAAAACAGTGATTGGTGGAACACGAAGACAGTGATATTTTAGGAACACGAAAGCATTAGAGAAAACCTAATTTCCATGCAAACGTATCTGGCACAGAAAGGCAATAAAACGTGGTTTATGAAAACAGAAGATGAAAACAACCAAGCTTCCATTCGGTTATATTGGGTACAACCGTGTTTTACAGGCAATGAAACACGTTTCATAAAAGCAGAACACGGAAACAGCAATATTGGTGGAACACAAAACCAGTTATATTGATGGAATAAGAAAACTGTGATATTGGTAGAACACGTTTGCAGTGTAATTTGGGTGTGTGTGTGTGGGGGGGGGGGGGAAGCACATCCGACAGAGTTTCCTTTGAAACCAATCGATGTGTTTCCAATGGAACACATCGGACAGAGAAAGGTGTGTCACAGGCAATCAGCACGTCAAGGGGAATGTAACTACTGTGAAAGTACTAATTGTTAGGATTCATAATTTGCGTGAAATTGAAGATATCAGTGATTTCGGGAGCTGTAAATTTTGCTGTTTTTTTTTTTTATGAATAGAACGGGAATTTGAAAAATCTCGAAACGTTAAATATGGAATATCTTTTGCATAAGACATTTAAGAAACTTCTTTTTGTACGAAGAAAGGGGCCCGTCCCCTGGCTATTTTGAATGGCTCCAAAGAAGCTGGTATGAATTTTGTAAGTGAGTTGCATTCTATTAGTTGTATTATTGTTTCATATTGGAGGAATGGTTGTTTGCAAATGTGCAATAAATCATTAAATATTGGTAAGTGAGAAATTTCTGATTTTTATTATTATTTGAAAGGAAAAAAAAATTATTTCGCGAGGATTTTATTTTCGCGATTACAACGGTACGCAAAAAGGAAAGCCTCGCTAAAGTAAGTGCTTTTACAGCATCTGTTTGAGTTCATGTGAGGGTTCTTTTGAGGATATGTGCGATCTGAGAATCTTATTGGAAGCCGTGAATCAGGAATTGGAGGACCAAGGTTGGAGACGGAAAGGACAGATGAACAAAATCTTTTATGGACATCCCGAGAAATATTTAGGTATTTTTGGTTAAATTTCAGGAAAGAAAAAAATCGATGTTCACTACCTTTAAATTTATTTTAAGAGTTTTTGCGAGACATCACATCATACGCATAGTTGTGTTTTCATATATACATGCATGTACGTTGTACAATTCATTCTGACCGACTGCAAGACCGTTTTGACCAGTTTTTCCCTGGCGTGTGTATGTAACTCACATTGTCTCAAAATCTAGTGATTATGATAAATATTGGGAGGGAAGAAAAACAGATTGTCCGCCCCCTCATTCATAGACAACTCGTCTTGCTACAGAATCTGAAAAGTGACTACGAGGTTTTTATATTCTGAATTTCCGCACGCATAATTAAAATGAGCGAAATTCGATCAGTCGGAGCGAATTTCCGACCCTTTCGGTACTTGAAAGTGCACTACTCCTTTAGGAGCGTTTTCCGATCACTCATTGGAGCGAAATATTCGGGGCGAACGTTATCAGTTCTTTGGTAAACAAGAAGTGGGGCGTGGATTTCTGGGAAGAAGTGTACTTAAAATTTTGGCGTTAGAGAAGAGAACATTTTGGCGTTAATAGTGTGGGTTTCGATGTAAAAAGGGCGAAAACGGCAGTTTTTTGATTAAACTTTGATTGAATTAAAATCTTCTTTAGAAAATAAAACGAAAGTAACTGTAATGGAATTTAAAAACAAATCTTTAAAAATCCCAGCAGGGCGTCACACAAAATTTGATATCATTATTTTTAAGACCCATATTTAACATTCATATAGCTATAAAGTAAAATGCTGCGTCACAAATTTTTAACCCGTTAAGGGTTTTGCATGTTTTTTTTTTTTACACCTGTCTGTTAGTACTCTAACAATCGAAAAAAGATGCATAAAAGCTTATAAAATTTGAATGCATCATTGATATTTTCCAGTGGACAGTTTATTAGAGAATGACGTGATATAGCATTTATAACTGCTTTTCACTTACGCAAAAAATAAGTCTATCAAAGCAAGTGAAGTATCAGAAGTTAATATGAGACATTTGTCTTTGAAAATGCTTTGAATCTGTGCGCTTTGAAAAACGTACCTCTCCTGTTTTAAGGTCAAACTTAGAAAGGTGAAAGATGCACTTTCATTTTATATGCGAATGCTTTTTACAACCGACATTTTAAAAGAAAAACTCTTATTACTCTTATTACTCTTAAAACTCTTATTACTTAGAAAAACCTATATTTTACTAGAAATAATAGTAAAGTGGATAAAAAATACTTTAATTAAAATTCTTCAGAATTCAGACTCGCTGTTCAATAGCACATTCATCGCTTCACAACTATTTTCTCATTAATTCTCGAATTAAATTACTAAAGCTGAGTAAAATGCATTGCGTCGGCTACTGTCATTTATTGTAAATTAACAAATAAAAATTTCTCCCTTCATTAAAAACGTATAACGAACAGTATCAAACTAATCTTTAAAACTTTTTAAAAATATTAAATATGCTAAACATGATTAAGCTGCTTACGTAAAATATTCGCAAAGTTTTAGGTAGTTTTAGTGAAAGTAAAAGTAAATTTTCATAGACATTAAGTTTAGGGTTTAATGCAAAATACTTTAATTAGTTTCATGAATTTAAATGGGATGTTTGGACTGTTAAAATTAAACGTGAGAAAGAGGTATATTTCAACCAGTAATAAAAATATAAACATGTAAAAGAAAATTACTTAAAAAACATTCTTGATGTTAGGTAGTATGAAATGTTCTTATTTTTTTCTATAACCCAGGATGTCTCATATTGATTGGGATGAAGTTTAAGAGGAGGTAAGAGAACATAATAAGGTTTTAGAATCACAACCATGTGGGGTTGGAAATGTTGCCTTCATGTAGCTGTTAACAATAACTTTGGAAAAAGCGCTGAAATAGTAATAAACTTCTCGAACACAGTTAGTGAAAAGGTAATGTACTTTTCACAGAAAACACGTGACCTTCAGTTGATAGATTAAAAAATTTCTGTTCGATTTCATTGATTGGTGAAATTTTTAGAGAGAAACTCATTTTTTATAAAAATTGGTTTAGAAACTCTCATTCGAACTTTCTAACAATTTCCCCGAATTTCTGACGTTTCTCGCTCTTCGACGTTTAAGAGAATTTCAATTTGGCGCTTGATAAACTAATAATTTTTGACACAGATAAACTTTATTTACAGCTATATTCTTCCATTAAAAAATATACAATGTTATAGGTTCACATTAATTGGAGGGTCGAAAAGGAAATTTCGAAGTGAGCTTTCCGCCTCAAAAAATTTACACAAATTTCCAAAGCAGCAGCGGCTGAACAGTCCACCTGCAAAATTTGATCACCAGTCCGAGGCCTGTCCACATCTCTCTAAGTCGAAGCATCATTTCGCCTCCCTCAAGAAATAGTCTGTATTCGAGCTGATTCGAACCATTTCATTGTCATATTGATGTTAAATTAATTTAGGATTTTTCTTCTTAGTCTAACGTCAGCTAAAAATATTGTAAATAAATATGGACGAGTGTTTACTTCTAAACACTCGAAACACTGTTGATGTTTAAAATAATTATTGTTTGTGATAAAAAATCATTAATCGAGATATTAACTATTATTATACTGCCTCGGAAACAGCAGCGACATGCGGCGCAACGTAAGATAGATTCATTATCTTTCTCATTTCTTCATCTCATCAATCCTACACTGCTGTGCGATTATGATTTCTTACTATATCCCTTACTTTCCCTTAAAGTTTGTCCTTACTATTACGGGAAACTCTGTGCACAGGTGGAGATAAAATGAACTACCTAATAAATTATGATTTATTTATCTCAATTTTTGGCAGAATTGTGCTCTAAAATATCACTGAAATAGACACTGTGAGAAATATGTACTCTAGAATTTTGCCTTTGGCATTTGACAAAATTTTCAAAACATTCATTTCAAAATATTTTTCCTCTTTTATATTCAAAAACAGCTTTGCTCAACCTTTGAATAAAGTATTGTGTGAACTATTTCTTTACTTATTTTTTTTACGGAGATTGGGTTTATATTAAACGAAATTCGGTTGTGGTAAAACTGTTATTTAAATAGGTACAGAACGTAAAAGGTTTCGAAATTTCAAAAATAAGTGAATATAAGAGAAGTAATATTTTTTTGTAAATTGCTTGCGACAGTCATAAGCTATAAGTTTACACACATCTAATTCAGGGGGAATGTAGCCCAAGCTAGATTTCTGACTATTATTGGAACATTTCCCAGATATTCATGATTTTGCAGCTTTTCATTTAGCATACTTGTAGAAACATTTTATCACATTAGTCTCTCATATTTTTATGAGGTTAAAAAGTAATTTTGTGCTTCATTTCATTAAGTTTTTGATTATTTAATGTGAATTAAAACGCAATTGAGACAAATTTAAGATAATGAAAAAATGCACTACGGGTAGTACATTATCTAAAATTAGGAGAGACTTTCATTTAGGATAGGATTTCAAAACACTTCATTATCTCGAATAATAATTAATTACTCCTAAGTAATTCAAAGCACCTCGCTAATAGTGATATAGTAGAGTTGTGCAACATCAAATGAAAAGTAAAATAGGACTTTTGTTTTTATGTTAAAGTAAATCCGACTAAATCATTTGTATCAGAGACTAATGCATTACGTTTTAATACTTCATTAATATTATTGAAACTTTTATGTTTATATCTTCAAACAGTCTTAGTGAGTTAGATTAAATTTTAAAAAAAGGTTCTCTTAAGATGAAACTACCACGTGATATATTATCGTAGTATTATTTCAAGGAACAGCTTGGATATTTTGCACCAATGGCGAGTTTTATTCTCTGGTGATTCTTTAGCTATTTTACACATATGTATAAAAGATAGCCGTTTCTAGTTATCTTATTAAAACAGTTATTCATATTTCTGCCACATAATCCTTTGTCTATTGGCGTATTTGACAGAGCAAAACCTAGCCGTGGTGGCAAATATCCAAGTTGTGCCACTTATGGTTTAGTTAGTTGTAAAGCGCCCGTTGGAAAACGATTAATATAAAAAAACACTTTTTATTTCCGCTAAATAGTTTTTAACAAGGTTTATACTGTGCTTTAATTCACATTACCTCAACAAATCTGCTGATACAACCTATTACCGTCTATCTTCGTTTTTCCCCTTAAATGCACAATTTGAATTCTCCACGGTTTAGTGAAAAATATCAAAATATTTCATTCCGAGGAGTTATTTGAAATCGCACAAATTGTGAAATATGAAGTTACGTTAGTGAGACAAATTATGAATATGAGGCAATTTTTAATTTATGACGTCACGTATTTTACTGCCCGGCAAAAAAAACCCGTGTACTTTAGTCAGTTCATCACGTTATTACACAATTAGTTTTCAAACGGAGTAATACTGAAACTTACAACGACATTATTATTTTTTTCCAAACATATAAAGGAACTTAACTGTGAACCTGAATGTTGCTTAGTCGGATTAAAATTAATTTGCTTAAAATTATTCCAATACTTCATTATGCTTAGATTGAATTGCAGTGACTTCGATACTTCATTACATTTAAAAACGGTCTACTTTTTACTTTCCGAACATGTGGCATGTAAGGAAAGTATTGTCATCATGAAAAACTTCGAGATTTCGATGTATTGACACGTTTTGAGGTCTTCTGAATTCATTTATGCTATTTTTACGAAATGTATGTATGTATGTGTGTGTGTATGTGAGTGAACACGATAGCTCCAAAACGGGGCATTCGATTGAGCTCAAATTGGGTATATATGTTATAAACCACCGTCGCAAGACCGGTATTGATTTTGGTGTGTATAGGACTTAATAGTTTTTCTACAGGGCTACGGCGAAGATTTCTTTTACATTATGGCCTATGGGGGAAATTGTTGAAAGTACGCTAGGTTTTAAACGCCGCATTCGATTGAGCTTCAATTTGGTATTTATGTTTGAAGTATTCATCGATTAAATTTCTATTTATTTAAATGCTTAGTGGAGTCACTCAGATTTTTACATTTTAAAAAGCTTACATTTATTAATAATGATGAATACATCTGACATTAAAAGAATTAGATGCAAAACATCCACATCGAGATTGCACTTGAATATAATGGCTTGCAGCAGTATATTTCTAAGCTACTTTATAACATTTCCCAATTCTAGATCAGAAAACGCCGAAAACTATTTCCCATTGCAGTTAAAATTCGAAATGTCACAAAAGCTTCCGAACCTTTTATATCAGAAATCAAATAAACTGACTCCTCTTTCACCATCTCCTGAAAACCCATCAGATAGTGAAAGGGAAGTTTACACTGTCCATCACCAACACTTATCGTCACTTTTCACCAGAGTCGAAACTAATTGCATCATCAAGTATATAATATACTTTGCAGAAGCATTTCATGTCTCGGGCTTCTCTTTCTTTTATGATTCAACAAAAGTAATAAATACTTTAGAAGACACTTACAAAAAGGCTTTTGATATTGTTCATGATATTAATTATTAATATTTTAACCCTTTGAGGCGCAACCCTTGAAAGGGAAGCCGTTGCCATCACTCGACTTAACTACCAGCAAGATGGCGGACGATCGAAACGTTCATCGCGTGCCACAGATCGAGAGACCCTTTTTTTGACGACAGCTGGCTCTGCGGCACAGCCAGCTGTCCTGAAAAAAAGGGACCCTTTTTTGACAACAGCTGGCTGTACCGCGTGCCACAGATCAAGATCTGTGACACGCGATGAACGTTCCGATCGTCCGCCATCTTGCTGGTAGTTAAGTCGAGCGGATGGCAACGGCGGCCCTTTCTTCAGCATTGGGCAATCGATCCAGCTGTTCTCGCATTCTTCCGTTTTTCAGCAGATGTCAGTGCTGATAAAAGTAATCGTGACCATTTTTTTTACTGGAAAGGACGTGCTAAAAGGTAAAGCATTCTCGTGGAGCTATGTCACCCGCCACTATTTTTATAGAAATCAAACCTATTCTTCGTGACTGGCAACAGTCAAAACGTCAGAGTTGGGTGTTCCCAGAGCGGGAACACTGCGCGTTAAAGGGTTAAAGCTACCTCAGTAATACATTTAGAAAGACATTACTTTTCTCTATTTCTTCAATTAAAACTATCGTTGAAGTGTTGTGGATATTCATTCTTCATAGCATTTTGAACCCAATTCAGTGCAGCATTTCTGTTAAAAATCTCATTTCAAAGAAGTTGCATCTATTCAAAATGAAGCATTCTAACTTATATTACTGTTCTCATTTTCCCCTCGCTTTGCCTTTTAAAATTTGTTTCGCTTTTCACCACATGCAATAGCATTTTACTGAGTATTCGTATCAGACGCCCTGGGGTGTAAAACAGATTATATTACGTCAGATTTGCAATCGCAACGAATTTGTACTTTGTTGTCGATTTTTTTTTGGCATATTTTTTTCTCATGATTCGCAAACATGAATTAAAGTTTTATAGGATATTAAGAAATATTCGAATCTATTTTAATACTGATCTAACTCTTGCAACAGAGTTCGCGATTACTCTGTTACTCTGTTAGTTAAAAATTACAAAAAAAAAAAAAAAAAAATTAAAACCATGGAACGAGTGGATTTTCAGATTTTCCTTTTTTTATTGTAGATTTCTTTTTCTATACTGTTTTGACTATTTACGTATCATTTCAATCCAATCGATTAAGCAGTGAAGACTTGCATTGCACATCTACAACCAAGTCCACAAATAAACGTGCAATCATGTTTTCTGCTTTATTTATGGGTTTTACAGTAGGACCCTATCTGCATGGAAGTTAGCTAATTTTTGTTATAACGGATCGTAATTATATTTAAAAGTTATGTTAATATAGTCTCATGCATAACAAATGCAGAACTTGAAAATTTATTGTAGCAGAAAACTGCAAAATATTACACTCTAAATAGACTGTTTTGCCAATTCCTTTTTATGTGAAATACAAATTAAATAAGCACATTTACACCACTTGTATCAATATATCGTTATACATATAACACTCTCTCTTCTCTCTTATATAATGTGTAATCTGCTTAAGAGCTTACCAAACACATTCTGTTCTCATAAAAAGTGATTATGAGAAACAGTTAATGGAAATTTAAGAAGCAAGTGTTTACAGAGTTGCTAATGAAATCTTTATTATTGCTACTAGCATTAATTTTATAGGGGACAAGCAGTCATTGCTACTAGGGTACCCCGTAATGTTAGTGGACAACATTTAAGGGGGTTGTAGCGCCCCATAATGGCTTAGTGGGTAACACACTTGCCTACTGTAAGCATATAGATGCATCGCAACGGACCAAGAAAGGCTGATGCGGGTTCTATTTACACAACTGGAAGTGTTTAACCTTTAAAAGGCAGACGGCTGAAATGCGTAAGTCCTGCGTTCGGGTCGGTTTTCTCCAGATGCGACGTGAATACACGTCAGAATCCCTTGAAAACGTCTCCGTCCAAGGTAATCCTCCCCGTCGGCAGATGCCCCTAGTGTAGGCTTACCATAACGTAAGACACTGGATCAGGGCAGTTGCTAAAGTGGGGGGGTGGGGGGTGGGAGTGTGTCCCTCCCCCTCCCCAACACTGGCAAAATTAGATACCTATCGTATTTACCCGCGTATAAGTCGAGAAATTTTGGACAAAAAGAGGCTTTAATGTTGGGGGTCGACTTATACGAGGGTCCTTAAATTTTAACTATTATTTCTTTTTAAATCAGAAGTCAAAAATACCCTTTTATAAACCAAATGTTCTCTTCCTGCATTCAATAACTCAATGACGTCTTTTCAGGTTGATTTTCATACCGGGAAGAATGTGGCGATACAAAGATTGAAAACGTGTATCATGTTGTTATTCTTGTTAGCTACGCGTGGACTCTAGGCCGAAGGCTATACTGCCCCCCCTCCCGTGAAGGTCTTTCTAAGGTATCCTAACCCAATACGTGTACAATAACAAGCCGATGTCGACGAAGGAATTTTTTTAATTGTTTGATGAGTCCGATATTGAATCGGATCTTGAATCAGTTTAACTTTGTATATTAGTATTCTGCGTGTCGTATTATATTATCAGTTTAATTTTGTATGCTACTTTTGTATTGTTATAACCTTTATTATAGTATATTTAGTACTTTCTCTTTTTATAGAGATGATTTTGAATAAATGTATTTAAAAAAATTAAAGTTTCTTGAACGGGAAGTGGTGGATCGACTTATACGCGGGATTTAAAAAAAATCGAATTTTTTTTATCAAGAAAGTGAGGGGTCGACTTATACGCGGGATCGACGCATACGTGGGTAAATACGGTAGTTGGCAAACTTGGTAAAAAAATGTTAATGAAAACTATAATTTACTTTCTATTTCTGGTATACTTGGGGAAATTACGCAAATCGAGCTGGCAAAAGTAAAAAGTTGGTAGCATTAGTTGATAAAAATAAATAAAAACGTTGATAAAAACCAATATTGACTTGGCAGTTTATCGACATCTCCCCCCCCCCCACCCCCTGAGAAAACTCTTAGCAATGGCTGTGACTGAGACAGTTGTAGTGACAGTTGCCTAATGACAAATGCCCAGTGGCGGATCCAGAAATTTTTTTTGGGAGGGGCTAAATTTTTTAAAAAGCTTATTTCACCCAAATAAAATGTACTATAGATCAAAATTTTAGTCTAAACAAATGTATTAGGCTTTTGGGAGGGGCTAAGTAATAAAATAGGATCATTTTAGCTATTTAAAGTGTATAATAAAGCAGAATGCTACCCTTGAGCAATCTCTTTGGGGGGGGGGGGCTGAAGCCCCCTAACCTCTCCCCTGGATCCGCTACTGCAAATGCCCGCCTTAAAAAATAAATAAATAAATAAATAAATAGACTTTTCAGGTTTTGATACAAAATTTTCAATGTTCTTCGACTTTTCCCGCGATTATTTCTGTCAATATAAACTTTTCCTCCCTGTTCCAAGTTTTGAACCTGAGCGGTGGCCAACCCTGCCCTCGCATTTAAAAGTGGTTCCATAATCGATCCGTTTGAATGAATTTATCTGTCACGTCCATCTTCAATACGTAAAACGCCGTGGATAGAAGAATCTTCTGATGTCAGGACGGACAATGAGTTTTTCCCCCAGTCTTTGGTCCAATGACCTATTTAGGAAGTGTGCAGAACGATCGCTCACTGGAGAAGCAGTTTCCACGCGACCTCACAGTCGACGGTGTGGAACACTGCGCCCATTCTTGACCACGCCATGAGCTCCTTCGAAATAGCTAGCGAACAGAACATGGAGGCGAGAAAATGCTGCCGGTAGACAGTAGAGATGAGACGGGCTCATCAGACTGAGCCCGAAATCTCCCAGGGCCGAACGGGGCTCCGGTTCTATAATTCACGATTGTGTTCGTCAGAAATTTCTCCTTTCCTGAGCATACTCCTTGTAAACAGATTTTAACCCTTTGAGGCGCAACCCTTTCCCAATGCTGAAAAAAAGGGCAGACGTTGCACTCGCTCGACTTAACTACCAGCAAGATGGCGGACGATCGAAACGTTCATCGCGTGCCACAGATCTAGAGACCCTTTTTTGACAACAGCTGGCTGTACCGCGTGCCACAGATCTAGATCTGTGACACGCGATGAACGTTCCGATCGTCCGCCACCTTGCTGGTAGTTAAGTCGAGCGCGATGGCAACGGCTGCCCTTTTTCGGTATTGGGCAATCTATCCAGCTGTTCTCGCATTCTTCCATTTTTCAGCAGATGTCAGTGCTGTTAGACATAATCGTGACCATTTTTTTTAATGGGAAATGACGTGCTAAAAAGTAAAGGATTATTCTCTTGGAGCTATGTCATCCGCAACTATTTTTATAGAAATCAAATCTATTCTTCGTGACTGGCAACAGTCAAAACGTCAGAGTTGGGTGTTCCCAGAGCGGGAACACTGCGCGTTAAAGGTTTAAAAAGGGATTCATGGGAGTAATAAACTAATTATTATTATTGGATAAACTTGAATATAAAGAATTAGGAAGTGCATTAAGAGTTTGCTATTATATTTCTCTTTTAATTTTCACAAATGGCAGAATATATGATATTTTGCCATCTATCAATGAAGTAATTGACTCTTATTTATCTATTAGCTGAAATTTCGGGCTCGGACTCAAATAATATCGCTTGGGTCGGGCCGGCTTGAGTTAAAAGTCCTCGGGCTCAGACTTAAAAAAAAAAATTAACCCGAACTCCTCTCTAGTAGGCTGGCAAAAGCGTATATAGGTAAAGTCACAACCGTGGCAGACAGAAAAAAAAAGAGAAAGAAAGAAAAGAAAAGAAAGAAAAAAGAAAATTAGAAAAGAAAAGAAAAAAGAATCTACCGCTCCCACACATATACTTTCACACTCGCACAACGCACTTACACGCAACAGATTTTATTTATATTACAACGGGAACCCAGGGAAAAGGATACGGGGCTTCAGCTCCCCAAAAAATTTTGCTATACCGAGACATAACCGCCACCTGAAATATCGAATTAGTTTGCACAAGCTTTATGACATGCAGGATTTCTGTATGTTTCCCAGCAAACACACAACTGCCCGCAAAATGATGGCCGGGTACCGGTCGTGCTGGCGAAGATTCACGACTTATTTCATAGAACCTCTCTTCCCTTACCAAACAAACAAACAAAAAACCACCTGTGTACGCCCTTGTTATTTTGTGCCGTTTGTATTTTTTCATTTATTCCCATTATTCACTTTTTAAAAAAATAATTTAGATTTTAAAATTCAGTGTCGATGAACTGAATGGTAAAAAAGCAATTATGTTTACTTATTTATTCTTAAACAAGGCTTGGACACAACTTGTTTGTCAATGTTTATAAATTAATCATTGGGAGTTTAGTTGATATAATTTTAAGACAGTTTACTGGATTGGGGAGCATTGTGGAGTACAAAAAAAGCTTCGTTGAAATGGCTTTGAACATTTAGACAAAATTGCAACAATCTTAGATTAAATCAGCAGAAAAACATAACCCCCCAAAAGTATTTTGTCGGAATAGCTTTAGAATAACAAAAATATTAGCTACACCTTTAATAGAAGTAGTTCAACGTTTCACCATAGAATGGAGCCGAATTAGTTCCATCCTTTCTATCGAGAAACGTTTCACCATGATTTGGTTCCATTGGTAAGCTGAAGCACCATATTATGGTTCAACGTTTCTCCGTAGAAAGGTTGCAGGTAATTGAGCACCATACTATGGTAAAATGCTAACTACTTTATTGACAGTGTACGTTACCCGGGTTTACCCTGGTATTTACAGTGTACGTTACGCTGCCAGCTGTCGTCATAAAAAGGATTTCTAGATCTGTGGCACGCGATGGACGTTTCGATCGTCCGCCATCTTGCTGGTAGTTAAGTCGAGCGATGGCAACGGCTGCCTTTTTTCACCATTGGGAAAGGTTTGCGCCTCTAAGCGTTAAAATGAAAAAAAAATATATTTTTATTTTATCTATTTATTTTTATTTAACACTTTTACATTATACAATTCCTTTTTCCTTCACGAACACATTGTGCATCCATATTCTATCTGCGGTCTTCGAACCACTTCCTCTCGACTTCCAGCAAGGGCTCCAGGCTTCTTCCAGGCGCTTCAGGCGGACAGTCCATCCTCTTCGAAACTCTCCTTCCAGTGTCCAGTTGAAATGACCGCTGCGGAGAAGCCATCCATTCTGGTACTCCTCCGACCCCAGCCGCCTGCAACCTGACCAGATCCGAATGCTCCGCCGCGGCCATTGCTGGAGGGGGTAACAACCCATGGGCGGCCGTCGTTACCCCCTACCAGGAGGACATCACAAACACCCAGGCCCACACCGGGAATCGAACCCGGACCCCAGTGAAGGAACCTCTACAGCAAATCCCATCGAGGAGAACCCTCGAGGATAAGAGGCTCCAGCGGGGGGCCGTTATAGTATACCCGCTTCGTCTATATGAAGGTTGCCATTGTTGTTGGAGTGTTGCAAGACAACTGTACAACAATCGCCTTGTTGATTTTGTGAGTGAACGAGGAACTATGTAACAACAATACAGCAAGACTCCCGATAGAGGAGCTGGTACAAACACACTGAAGAACTCTTAAATGTAGATTCAAAGAGCATGAGAAATATGTTTCTAAGCACGAACATTCCAAATCTTCTACTGTTTCGCATTGTTGGAATTTTAATCATCGCTTTCAATTTTGTAAAGCTAAGATCTTGTGCACTTCTCAGTCTTTGTCCCATCTTGATTTTTTGGAAGTTTTTTTTCATTATCCAGCTTTTAAAACGTTTAGTGAATGATGGTTCCTTCATTCCTTTTGTTCATTCTGCTTGGTGGCAGTTGTTGTAAGGTTCTATTCCTGTACTCGCCCCATCCCCGCCTATTTTGCCTTTCTTTCCTCTTCTGTACATTTTTTTTTTCTTTTCTCTTGTGTCATATTTTATTCATCCTGTTATCGTGTGTGTTTTCTGTATTTCCTTTATGCTTATTATTATTATAATTGAAAATAAATATATATATGAATAAATATAATTGTGCTGTCCTGTATATAATGCAAAAAATTCTATATTTCTATGTTTTTGCTTTTGTTATTTTGCAGTTCCGTTTTCTATTGTTTTTCGTATGTTCTTATTTAGCGATTTTTTTTTCTTATTTTATTTTATTTTTCCTTTTCTATGTTAATTTATTTTTTTTCTTTACTTCTTTTTATCTACCCTTCTTCCCCACCCCTTATTTTATTCTCCGTGGGTTGTTGGTTTTCTTTTTTTCCAATTGGCTACTTGCTGTTCGCTTTCGTTTTGTTTATCTTTCAGTCCCCACTATCTGTGAGGCTGTGCTCACAGCTGATGAAGGCCGAAGACTTTTTTCGGCCGAAACAATCGTAGTGATAGAAATAAGTACCGTGTTATGCGTGCTAATTTAAAATGTTCTATTTATATTATCCATTCTTGTAACTCAAGATTGCGGGTTGTACCCAACGCTGCCTCATATAGTATAGACTAGCTGAAGTACCCGTCCTCGACGGGTTAGTGAATGAAAATTTCCAAAAAGCAAGAACTTTCGTCAGCATTGTAGGAGTACACAGAATGGATGTAGTATGTTGCCAAAGTAAAGAAAGTGAAGTTATAATTTTCATGTATTGTTAAAATATTGCAGGTTAGAGAGTAACTAAGTAATATCATTTCATTCGCTTTAGTCGTAATTATGTGATGCGCGAACGAATATTTACGTATATTGAAATACTTTTCGCAAAATCTCATTTTTGAAACAACATTTTTGAAAAATTTGAAGCCTAGAATTTACACTCATGTCCTATAAATTAAGGATAATTCAGAATCACACAGAAATTGATCTCTAAAATAAAAATTTCACCTGTGGAATGATCACACACATCTTGAAGAAGAATATGCAAATTACAGGAAACCACCAGATGGCGTGGATGGTACGTCAAAATGACGAGAGTGTAAGAGAGGGGTATATAAGGAATGGTGGCAAAGAAGTAAAATTGTTCACAAGCGCTGTGAAAGCCTTTCAGTGCAAAAACCGCATAGTTATGGCACAAAGGAGGCATTTGGATGATGTTTTACGTGGCAGAATTATCGGACGACTGGAATGTGGACGTACCCAGCTGGAAGTATCCGAGGAACTTGGAATCGCCCAGAGTGTCATCTCCAGGCTTTGGCAACGATTCCAAGATGATGGTAATGTGAGTAGACGTTACAGCACAGGTCGCCCCCGAGTTACAACGCCGATTGAGGACCGCTATTTGGCAGTTACTGCCAAAAGAAACAGACGGAGTACAGCATCAGACCTGTCTCGTCAGCTCTCTTCAGCTACCGGTACGACAGTATCAAGGCAGACCGTGTACAGACGCTTAGGGCACATTGGTCTATATGCTCGTAGGCCTGTCAGATGTGTTCCACTTACCGCAACTCACTGTCGCCTGCGATTAACCAGGAGTAGAGAGCATGCATTGTGGACACCGCAACAGTGGTCTTGTGTGATGTTTTCCGACGAGTCCAGGTTTAGTTTGGAGTCTGATTCTCGCCGGACATTCATCTGGAGAGCGCCAGGTACCCGTTACCACCAAGAGAACACCATTGAAAGACACCGTTACAGTGGTGCAGGATGGCTCGTTTGGGGAGGAATTATTCTTGGTTCCAGAACTGACCTGCATGTTCAGAGTGTAACGATGACAGGCCACATCTATCGGGATGTCATTCTGGAACAACATGTACGTTTGTTTAGGGGCGCCATGGGTGCTGAATTTGTGTCTATGGTTGACAACGCCCGTCCTCACCGTGCAAACATTGTAGACGAATGCCTTCAATCGGAGGATATCAACCGTATGCATTGGCCAGCATACTCACCGGACTTGAATCCAATAGAGCATGTGTGGGATATGCTTGGCCGACGAATTGCAGCCCGTCAACCACCTCCCACCTGTCTACCGGAACTTCGGAGTGCATTGCTTGATGAGTGGTGTAATATTCCCCAAGATCAGATTGATCATTTGATACTCAGCATGCCTAGCCGTTGTCAGGCCTGTATTGCATCGTCCGGGAGACATACTCCGTATTAACCATCCTACTAACCATGTTATACTGTTTTTTGTAAATAGGTTCTTTTTTTAAATTTGGTCAAGGGAGTAAAACTTGCAATTTTTATTAATTATGCCAAATTTATAGCATCTTTTTTGCTCTTTACTTTTTGTTTAATAAATAGACTTTACAAATATGTCAAATTTGTTTTGCTTCTTTCTCTTTCTTTGCCTGAACCTCATTATCCTTAATTTATGGACATGAGTGTAAGTTGAGTGACAACCTATCGTGTCACCCAAATTCGTTTCATTCCCTGCAGTCTTTATTTCGTGATGCTGGAACAAATTTTCAGCATTTTAAAACGATTTTCGAAAAATCTCAAAATGTAAGCAAAATATTTTTAAAATTCAACGCCTATAAATTAAGATTAGCAACTACCTATCCTATCACTCAATTTCGTATCTTTCGTATTAGTCGTTATTACGTGATGTTTGAAGAAATATAAACGTATTTTGAGAGAATTTTCACAAAATCTCAAAATCTAATAAAAATGTTTAAAAAATTGGACTCCTATAGTTTATGTTGAGCAACCATCTATCGTGTGACGAAATTTCATATCATTCGCTTTAGTCGTTATTACGCAATACGGGACCAAAGATTCACTCAGTTTTAAACGATTTTCACGAAATCTCGAAATCTGATGGATTTTTTTTTAATTAGATGCTTATAGTTTAAGGTGAGTGACCACCTATCATTTCATCAAATATCATTTTTTCACCTTTGAATTTATTACGTGTTGTGCGAACACAAATTTACGCAGTTTGAAATGATTTTCGCAAAATTGCAAAATCTAATCAAGATTTTTTTTTAATTCGACACCTATGTTTTAAGTTGAGTGACCACCTATCATGACACCCAATTTCATATCATTCCCTTCAGTCGTTTTTACGTGATGCTTGAACACAAATTTATGCAGTTTGAAAGGATTTTCGCAAAATCTCAAAATCCAATCAGGATTTTTTAAAAATTGGACGCCTATGTTTTAAGTTGAGTGACCACCTATCATGACACCCAATTTCATATTATTCGCTTCAGTCGTTTTTACGTGATGCTTGAACACAAATTTACGTAGTTTGAAAGGATTTTCGCAAAATCTCAAAATCCAATCAAGATTTTTTAAAAATTGGACGCCTATGTTTTAAGTTGAGTGACCACCTATCATGACACCCAATTTCATATCATTCGCTTTAGTCGTTTATGCGTGATGCTTGAACACAAATTTACGCAGTTTGAAACGATTTTCGAAAAATCTGAAAATCTAATCAAGATTTTTTTTAAATTCGACGCCTATGTTTTAAGTTGAGTGACCACCTATCATGACACCCAATTTCATATCACTCGCTTCAGTCGCTTTTACGTGATGTTTAAACAAAAAAATCGTCACGGACAGAATGACAGAATGACAGAACGACAGAATGACAGAATGACAGACAGACAAACTTTTTTTTGAGGGTCGCATCGGATTCCCGGGTGCTTGAAACGGATAGAAATCGCAAAATTTTTGAATTCCAAGAAATGTACAGACAAAAGTCTAATTTTATTACTTCCTTGTACGTAGTATAAGGAAGTAATGTGATTCCGAAAAATTTTGGGGGCCAAATTTCGACAAAAAAACCGATTTTGACTACCTCTAAATTTTACCTCTAAATTTTTAAGAATTTTTTCGATGCATCTCATCGTAGGCTAGCATGCACGATCATATTAACGCGTCTGCAACTCATTTTGACAAGCGGCGAGTCTATTGTGGTCAGTTTTTCCATGCCGTCTGTACGTACGTACGTATGTATGTAACTCGCATATCTCAAAAACTATTGGTCTTAGAATGTTGAGATTTGATATTTAGGATTGTTCTATGATCTAGTTGTGCACCTCCCCTTTTGGTAGCAATCGAATGTATAGTTTATGTACAGTACCGCCCAAAAGATTCGAAATACATTACGTTCTATGGGCCGAAATTCATTAAACTGGCATATCTTAAAAACTATTAGGCGTAGAATGTTGAAACTTCAAATTTAGGATAGTTGTAACATCTAGTTGTGCACCTCCCCTTTTGGTTCCATTCGACTGGATAGTTTATTTACAGGACCGCCCAAAACATTCGAAATACATTACGCTCAATGGGCCGAAATTCATTCAACTCGCATATCTTAAAAACTATTAGGCGTAGAATATTGAAACTTTATATTTAGGATTGTTGTAACATCTAGTTGTGCACCTCCCCTTTCGGTTCCATTCGACTGGATAGTTTATCTACAGAACCGCCTAAAAGATTCGAAATACATTTCGCTCTAAGGGCCGAAATTCATCAAAGCGTTTTTAGAGGTATTGGGCTATTGCAAATGACTCAGAAGTGATATATGCTGTAAATAGAAAATGAATTTCTCCATTAAAAAAAGTGTCTTTATCATTTACAGTTCTGCTACAGGAACACTCAAAAGATTTCCAATACATTACGGTCAATGGCAGTTTTAGGGGCAGTCATCCATTTCAAGCACAATACCGTCCTACCACATAAGTTTGGTAATGGTCCGACCACGGTCACGTGCCTCCCTCAAGAAGAATGCCAAAGTCGCCAAGCTTGGCGACTTTTGGTGTACGTGTGTGCATATTTAACTCCCAAATCTCAAAAGTTATGAAATTTCATATATAAGATTGTTGTAACATCTAGTTGTGCATCTCGACTTTTGGTTCCAATCTACTGGAGAGTTTATTTACAGGACCACGGAAAAGAATTTCAGTACTTTAATGTCTATGGACATCTTCAATATAATACAATTGTAGACAGTCATTGTTTGGTACATGCCCAAAATCTCGCCGTCTTTCCTCGACTTTGGCGAGTTTTGCCGAAAGGTTGCCAAATTGGGCGATAGTGAGTCATTTGGTCCATGCCCAAAGTATCGCCATTTGTCATCGTTCTAGGCGAGTTTTGGCGAAATATCGCCAAATTTGGCGATAATCTGTCTTTGTTGGTCCATGCTTAAAATCTCGCTAAATGTCGTCGACATTGACGAGTTTCGCCGAAATATCGCCAAATTTGGCCCCAAAAATTATTTCGCATTTTGTATAACGCTAAAACTTCAACCCGTAGAATTTTGAACTTTTGTATTTAGAACTATATTATAATATCCAACTGTTTTCAATATCTTTTTTGACAGCAATCGACTGGGAATTTATTTACAGGGTGAGCCAAATGACTTTAAATACATTAAGGTGTATGGATGCATTCAATTCATTGAAAGTCCTTGATCAATGACTACTTTGGCTATCCCCAAAATCTCGCAAACTATCTCAAGTTTGTCGGCTTTTGGTGAAATATCGCCAAATAAAGTGTCAGAAGGAAATCCTTCAAATTGAACTCAGCTTGGCGATATCGAAATATTTGGCTAGAAATCGCTAAACTTACTATTATTGATATTTTATCTCTTTCAAACAAATAAGTTTTGAGGAAGTGCGTAGAAAACATTTTTGATTTAATAGACGTGCAAGGAAGTCATGTGTTGGACACATCAGATTTTTTATATAGATTACAGATCGTTTCACAGGAAAAACTGGAAGAACTCGGAGTGCTCTATTAATAAAACCAAGTGTAACTGCTCCAAAAGATTTAAAAATTCTTTTTAATGTGTGAAAAATAAAATATATACAGTGGTTTATTTTAATCCTTTCAGACACTGATTCACAACTGGGGACAAAAAAGTTTTCTATACCATCATGCAGAATGGAAGACTTAATTTGCACACATAAAGAAAAGCCAATTTCTTTAAAAATACAATAATCAGGATTTTTAATTTCAAACTTTATTATGAAAGGAAAACTTATTAAACTCTCAAAGAAAAATTATGTTATCAGTCTGAAACAGTTAAACGAAGATTTCTGGAATTTTTCATAAGAGCACGATTTTCTATGCATTATTCAAGCATACAAAAAAAGTATTTATTATTTTTAAAAAGTGTTACTTTTTCGAATTGCAGTGATGTAAATAGTGACCTGTTAGTAGTGACTTTTTCAACATTCCTTGGAAATATAAAATTATCTTAAAGCTAAGTATAAAATTTCTTAAAGGAATTTTTGAAAGAAAAAATTCACCTAAGAATTTTTTAATTTACACTGTACTTCCGTCTATTCAATAGATAATTTCACATAAAGTTTTTTTCAATAAGTAGAGTATTCGCCAATTAAAAGAAAAATAAATATTGTATGTGCATTCAGATTTATTAATGTATACATGTGAGAAGCACTAATAACTATTTTAGAATATTTAGAAATTTATATTAATTACACTGACTTCTAGCATAAACGAAACTACATGGGTCATAAATGGTGATAGTACGTTTTTCTCCGTTACCGTTTCGTGTTCCGGTGTTCGACAAATATGAGTGTTTTCGTGTTTATCCAATATCGCAGTTTTCGTTCTCCGTTTTCATAATATACGTATCTTTGTCTAGAAATATTGTTTTCCTCATGGGATGTATTTGAATGTTTTTCTCTTTTGTCAATATTAAAGTTACCGTGTTCAACCAATATCACTGTTTTCGTGTTCCACCTATTTCTGCTTTTCCAGTTGCATGTATTTGAATGGATACGTTTTTCACGGTTACCGTTTTGTGTTCTCGTGTTCGACGAATATAACTGTTTTCGTGTTCATCCACAACCACTGTTTTCGTGTTCACCCAATATTCTAGTTTTCATAGTTTTCCTGCTCCGTTCTCATAATCCACGTATCGTCTATAAAACCTTGATTTCCAGATGGGATGTACTTGGATGTTTCTTTTCCCTTTCGTCAATATTAAAAATACAGTGTTAAATTTCCTGTTTTCGTGTTCCACCCATTCTCTTCCAATTGCATGTTTTTCTCCGCTACCATTTTGTGTTCCCGTGTCCGAAGAATATAACTGTTTTCGGGTTCATCCAATGTCGGTTTTCTTCTCCATTTTCATAATCCACGTATCATTGTCTATGAAACATTCATTTCCCGATGGGATGTACTTGAATGTTTTTCACTTTTGCCAATATTAGACACCATGTTCAACCACTATCACTGTTTTCGTGTTCCACCAATTTCTGTTTTTCCAATTGCATGTATATGAATGACACGTTTCTTTTCTCCGTTACCGTTTTGTGTTCCCGTATTGAACCAATATCACTGTTTCCGTGTTTCACCTATTTCTGCTTTGAAATTGTATATATTTGAATGGATACGTTTCTTTTCCCCGTTACCTTTTTGTGTTCCGGTGCTCGACGAATATGAGTGTTTTCGTGTTTATCCACTATCATTGTTTTCGTGTTTATCCAATATCACAGTTTTCGTTCTCGGTTTTCATAATCCACGTATCTTTGTTTATGAAATCTTGTTTTCTTCATGGGTTGTATGTGAATGTTTTTCTCTTTTGTCAGTATTAAAGTTAGTGTTCAACCAATATCACTGTTTTCGTGTTCCACCTATTTCTGCTTTTCCAATTCCATGTATTTGTAAGGATACGTTTTTCACAGTGACCGTTTTGTGTTCTCGTGTTCGATGAATATAACTGTTTTCGTGTTCACCCAATATCGTAGTTTTCATAGTTTTCCTGCTCCGTTCTCATAATCCACGTATCATTATAAAACCTTGATTTCCAGACGGAATGTATTTGAATGTTTATTTCTTTTCCCTTTCCTCAATATCAAAGATGCCGTGTTCAAGCAATAGCTGTTTTCGTGTTCCACCTATTCTCCTTTTCCAATTGCATGTATTTCAATGGATACTACGTTTTTTCTCCGTTCAGTTTTGTGATCCCGTGTTCGACGAATGTAACTTTTTTTTTTTTTTTTTTTTTTTTTTTTTCTTAAGTAAAACTTCTTTAGGCGCAACTAGAGAGGATCTCAGATTTTTTTTTCTGACGGAAGTAACGCTCACGTGGTTTTGTAAAAAGCGGAAGCTGCCTGCGATCAAACCCAACCAGCAGGCGAAAAATACGGTTTAAGAACACGGCGATAGAAAAACATGAAGAAATGGAACCTGCAATCGAGCCAAATCTAGCAGACGAAAACTTCATTTTAAGAGTACGGAAACAGAAGGTAATTGTATTCGATACCAACCAACAGAAGAAAACACCAGTTTAGGAACACAGTTAAAGAAAAATACCACAACATAGACATTCTATCGATTCAAATCCTACGGAAAAACGTTTTAAGAAAACAGACAAAGAATAATAATCCAACACGGACACTTCCAGGATGGTAACCTAAAGTGACCCTATTTCTAAACAGTATTTTGGGGACAAATCAAGCATTTTCCTGGAATCCAAGAAAAACTTGGGGACACTAGAAAATATCTTTGGGGACTTATTCGAGGACACAACATATTACCATGCTAATAGCTCTTTATATCAATTGTATATTCTTATTTCTAATAAATTAATTTAAGTATTTATAAATATTTATTTAAACCAGAAATATGAAAGGAAAACCATGTTGAAATACTGCAATTTATTCATAATTTAATACTTGGACCAACCGGAGTGTCAGCCGGACACAAACTGAGCTTCGCTCTCTCTGAGGATCTCTGCGGAGACCCGCCCGAACGGACTTGACTGAGGCATGTTGACGGGGGTGTATACTGCCTATCGCGTACCGTGAGGAAAGCCTGCGAAGGTGGATCGATGTGGAACCTCCACCGACTTTAATGATCACCTCTGATTTCGTCCCGTACGATCTCAAATGGCCCGTGTCGGACGGCTACTGAGACCTCTTGCTTGGGTGGATATCTTCTGCGGTTGGCTTGATTTACATAGTGCTTATCGCTGATGTTTAATTCCTTTAAAAATAGGTTTGCTTCATGTGCTACCTGTACGTCTGCGGTACGCCTTGTTTCCCCTGATGTTTCCTTGCGAGTAATTCCTTTTACAGGTTTCCCTGGTGTAATTCCTTTAAATATAGATTTGCTTCATGAGCTGTCAGTCATGTCTGCGGTACGCCTTGATTCCCCTGACTCCGTCCACCTTTTTGCCTGACATCTCACTGAGCTCTTCGCCCAAAGAAGCTCTCATCTTACTGGAGGTTTGGCCGTTTGGCCCATAGGTACTCCGACAAAGTTTCCATCAGTCAGTCAGTCAATTTAATACTTGGCATAGTATTTGCATTTTTCAGAAGACATTGCTTTTTACATTGGCTCGTTTTGTGATAATTTTTCATGAAACCTTTTACACCCTCTGAAAAAAGTATTCGAGTGCAAGAAAAATTTCGTACTTCAATTTCATATTTAAAGCATAGTTGTTCCTGAAAAGTGATTAATCATTAACAAAACTGAAATGGGAAATTTGACTCATAGTCGAATACTTTATTGAATGTCTGTACACGCTACACATACAATGACAACAAACGTTTTCAAAGATCGAATTTCATTGTTTCTCTGAGTAGAAGGCGCTTTTAGTTGTTTTATTTTCCTTATTTCTTCCATTTTTTTGAAAGAAATAAACTAAACGGAAACTTTCATCGGAAAAAAGTAAAAATCTATATTTGGGGACTTTCCTCGAATTTCGAAGACGTATGGTCTCCTTACACAAAAACACAAAAAAAAATGTACACTACCTGCATTCGAACCCAACAAAGAGAGGAAAACATCAGTTAAAGAACACAGTTATAGTATAATACTAAACTATGGACATTCCTCCCATTCAAACCCAACCTCGAGACGGAACAATGGCATAAGAAAACAGTTAAAGAATAATACTACAACATGGACACTTCCTGGATTCTAACCCAATTTTCAGACGGAACAACGGTTTAAGAACACAGGTATGGAACACCACAAAGAAACAAACCCCCGGCTGCAAACGATTTAAGAACACAGTTAAATGATAATACATGGACACTTCCTGGATTCTAACCTAACCTCCAGACAGAACAACGGTTTAAGAACATGGGGATGAACACCACAAAGAAAATGAATCTGGCTGTAACTGAATCCAACGTCAAAGAAGTTTTACTTCAATCGCGCGTAAAAATTACACGCACACACTTTTTTTTTTTTTTCGTGTTTCACCAATGTCACTGTTTTCGTTCTCCGTTTTCATAATCCATGTATCATTGTCTATGAAACCTTGATTTCCAACGGGATGTATTTGAATGTTTTTCTCTTTTGTCAATATTAAAGTTACCGTGTTCAACCAATATCTCTGTTTTCGTGTTCCACCTATTTCTGCTTTGCAGTTGCATGTATTTGAATGGATACGTCCCCCCCCCCGTTACCGTTTCGAGTTCCCGTGTTCGACGAATATAACTGTATTCGTGTTCATGCAATATCACTGTTTTTGTGTTCCATCTATATCTGGTTTCATCTATATCTGGCTCCGTTTTCATAATCCACCTATCATTGTATCATTGTCCGAGATACAGCTTTCTTTATAGGATCTATTTGAATGAATACACGTTTTTTTTCTGTAACCAATAGTGTTGACGTGTTAGACCGATATCACTAGGGATAGACGCGAGACGAAAAATAAGCGTCTCGCAAAATACGCTAAAAGCTTTGTCTCGTCTCGCAAAAATCCCTATATCGCAATGTTAAAAATGTTTGTCTCGTCTCGCAAAAAAGCTACTGACTGAGTTGGTTATATGAACCTTCGACTTTCATTTTGCAGCTCTTTTGAAGTACAGTACGAAAACTGATTGCTGACACGCACAGCAGTTAGTCTCGCGAACTTATTTCTGACCACCCGTATCCAAGTTTAAATGACCGCTAAAGATCAAAATGATGTCGAGGAGATATTTCGTTATGGACAAACATGTGTTTATGGACAAGCTTGTCATAAAATGGACGTAAAATAGACATAATACTCTGACGGTCAGACCTTAATCCTTCATTGTATATAAATTTTAAATACGTTAGCTGCCCGTCATGTTATAATCACGAGTGTAATCTAAATTTCCTATATCAATTTCCCATGATTTTCCCGTGCATTTCGTTTGCTCTTAACCCATTTATGCCTAGCGTCCCTTTTTTGGGACGGCATTTTCGCTATCAGTCGAAAAAGTTATTTATTTTTCCTAGCCTTTATTCGCGAGTATTGAACCTCAATTTGACAAACTATTTTAATATGGCCAAGTAGGATGTTGACATTTCAATTTTTATACATAATGATTTTAAATGAAATCATCCCTTGTTCAAAAAGTTGACATCAGAAATTTATCTATTACTGCTGGTGTTAGCAAAAATCGAAGGAAGTCGCAAAAATATCCAGGCACGAATGGGTTAAGGTCGATTCATACTGGCTGATGATTTGCAGCGGCTAAGAGCACGGTCGTGGGTTCGATTTCTACTCATATCCTCTTTGTAAAAACTGTCATTCTCTGTGTTAACAAGAACTTACGGCGTTATTCACCACACTTGACATGCGAATTAATCCAAACGTTCGTGTTAAAGTCATAGGTCCGTTAAGTCATAATCCGCGTGTCAAGTGCTTGGTGAATAAGGCCATTATTGTGATACAGCAGATGACACCGATGAAATCGCGTCATATGCCTTTGAAGCGTGACGTCAGAACAAAGCTCTGTCAGAGCAAAACTGAGTGATGTCCTTGAGTCTTCTTAGCGGTACGGAACGGACAGTATGAATCCAGCTTCACTTGAAGATAGAGGGGCACTTGAACGTTATATTTTTCCAATTTTTACCGTTTATCCCCCCTCCCCCCATAGATCGCGATTTTGATTGAAAATAGGGGCGGGGTCTTTTAAGGTATTTTACGGTAATTAATCTTTCGAAAAACGCGGTGTTTAAAAGAAATGTCTTATTATTCACATTTTTATTATTCACTTGCAGCATTTATTATCAGAAGTGTTCAAGTAATAGAAAATTTTCCGACAGTGATTTTTCGAAAACTAATCCCTCTTTCACCGATTGTACTGGATAAAAATGTTAATCCCGAATTTTTTTCTTTCACAACATCGATAAAATTGTCAGAGGAAAGCTCATTGTTTATGAAACTTGGTTAAGAAATTAGACGCAATCTTCAATACCTCTTCCAAAATTATTATTAACAGGTACCTGAAGAAAACCTTTCTGACCCCGCAACGCTACGTCATTCCAAGTCGTCTCTGTCCCTAGTAGCAATAACTGCTTGTTTTCTGCTCGGTCGTTCATCGACTCATCGTTAACTCATCGACTCGTCGAATTCAGTCATCGGCAAGTGCACTTTTGTTTATCTGCAATAGATGAATTTTTATTCATGGATAGAAGTGATCTAGACGAGCAGTTTCGCCGATGGGAAACCGAAAAACAATATCTTATCCGAAACTCCAGCTCTATAGTCATCGGGCCTTGCAGGTGTCCCCAGTGGTTTACACTTTACCCAAATTCCAATAAATATTTGCGTAATTTAGATGTGCCTTTGCATAATCTAAGGAAAATTTTGAAAATTCTTGAATTAATCGCATAATTTACTTCAAATTTCTTGTATTGGGGTTGGGAGGGGGCAGGGGGGTGGTATCCCCCCCTTGCCCCCTCCCACAAAATTTAAATTTGAAAAGAAATATTTATAAAAAAAATGTAAGTGTTTATTATATAAAAATCGTTTGTAATATTTAAATAATTTTTAAAAAATCTGTTTAAAAAAAAGAAAAGAAAATCTATTTGAGCGTCAGCTGCATTATAAGAAAAACGGAAACTTCATTACAATGAGCAACTCTTTTGAAACCTCTTTAATGTAAACAGCAAGAAGAGAAATCAGTTAATTTTAAAAAGTTATCCAAGAAATATGAAAGTTAAAATCACACTAAAATTTCTATACAATTGGCAATATTGTTTTTTAATTATTAATTATGAATGTTGTTGCTACTTACATACATTGGTAAAAAGTGAAATTACTTTCTTCCTAATCGAATAATTTGACTATTATTAATAATAGCTGAACAACACTTTGTCAACATTTCACCCAAAGTCCCAATCTGAGACTAAAATAACCGGTACTTCACACTTTGCCTTACACATAACAAGATTCGATGGTCTAGAGGTAGCGCGCTTATCTCGGAATCAGTACGCACAGGGTTCGGGCCCGGGGAGGAAGGATTTTTTTTTTTTTTTTCAGAAAAATGGAAATTTAGCATACAAAAAACGAAAACATAATAAACAGAACGGACATTTTTTGAAAATTTTGCTGCCAGTCGTTTATTTTTTATTAACAAATATATTTTAAACAGTTTATCGGTTTCTTTTCGTTATTTCATCGGAGTCATCGGAAAC